>JAZKJV010001613.1:0-600000 GCA_037367405.1 Ottelia alismoides
TAGAAAATAAAGCGGGAAAAACACAAAAAAGCCGCGACGAGGCCACTGGGTGAACAGACACCCGGGCACTGGACCTCGTTGTGAAGATTAGAGTCCAAGTTATATTACATGCCAAAATTCCCTCTCTCACACAATAAATTACAAAATTGATCCTAATTACTCAAGACTTCACTAATTCACATCCCTTTGCATCCTTGGTGCTCTCTCCAACTGGTCATGAAGTGAAGACCAACCTCCTCCAAGCTCGGCTGCCTTGACTTCCTAAGAAACCATCCTCGCGTGGCGGGCCCTCGCAACAAGGTCACAAAGAGATAGAATTAATATATAAGCTCAATCAATGAAATAAAGAATCAAGTAATTAATCAAAATAAATGAATGTGTATGTCACTAATCAAAGAATCATGTATAGTTAAACAATTTCAAAATAAGCAGAAATTCACAGAATGAATGGTGAATAAATGAATTTCCATACAAGAATGACAAGGTGATAGGCTACGCTCATTGCTCTCCGGCAACGTCGCCATCTGATAACCGTGGTTTCAGCGAGGGTCTAAAGTAGTCCACACAAGGCTGGACCACGATGTCACTAAGGCGACCGCTCACGAAACCCCAATTGATCAGAAATTAACCCACAATAAAGATTAAGTCAATTAAGTCCCAAAAATGTGAATTAAAATTTATTAACTCGACCATAAAATGCATAGTGTATAAGCATGTAAAGGTCGAACCGCAGAGAGCAAGAAAAATGGGTAGCCTATAGGTATTTATGTACATCCTAGTCATCCTTAAATGAATCCTCTTTTTTGTGGGTTTTTAATTTTTTATATATTTTTATTTTTGTTTTATGATTTTTTATTTGTTTTTATATTATATATAGTTTTTATATTTTCTTTTTATATTTTTAATTATATAAAATAGATATATGTATATATATATTCATATAAGAGGGGGGAGAGAGAGGTATACAATATATAGGGATATATACATATAAGCACTCAAAATAAAAGAAATATCATGTTTTTAGGCTTTTTCATATTTTTCTAATTTTTTTGTTATTTTTATGGAATTTTACTAATTTTTATATGTTTTTTAATTCCAAAGATATCCCTAAAATGGGATTAATTAAATATCTGGAACTAATTTATGTTTTAAAATTAGTTAATAAATCCCAAAATTCCCCAAACTAAATTTAATACATAAATAATAATATATAGATAATTATAAAATAGGAAAAACATATTTTGGAATTTTTGTTGAGTTTTTATATTTTTTGTTTAATCTTGGAGTTTTCTATTTTTTTATTTTTCTTTTACTCTTTTTATGATTTTTGGTTTCTGGACTCAATAAATAGCAAGATATAGCATATATAATTTTTTTTGTAATTTTTCAAAGACATTTTCTAATTTTTTAGGTATTTTATAATTTAAACAGGGCAAAAATGGCTCCTATTTTCATTTTTAATAAATGGAAGAAATGCACAAAATAGCCAAATAAATATGCAGCTTGAATCTACAAGGCTCAAAGCATTTATCCTAAATTTTGTAGATTTTTAAGAGTAAGCTAGGTATTTTTAATAAATGCATGAAGCACATAATATACAACAACCTAGCATGGGCATTTTTGCAATTAAAAATAAAGACAGGGGCTCAGTTGCAAATATACCAACTAAATAAAACATTTATTTAATTTTTAAGAACCATTTAACAATATACAAAAGCGCCAGGGGGTTACATGCAAAATTTATAAGCCTCACGTGGGACTGCACGTGAGGCAGGGAGGGACCAAATTGTAATAACAAGAACTGCAGGGGTCCTTACGCAAAAATTCCATTTTATTTACACAAGATACTTTATTTACGATATTAAAAACTAAATACAAAAAGGCGGGGGTTTAGATCTGCAATTTACCCCTATAGGCACGCTGCGATCCGCGTCTCACTTATCCACCTGGCAGGCTCTGGCAGCTCGATACCGCTTCGCCGATCGACGGTATGGATTGCGTGTGAGGTTCGATCGAGCGGCCGAAGCGGGCTTTGAACGAACGCCATGATCAGATCTAGGGACGCCTCCTCCATCCGACGGCTGCTGCTGTCCACGAAGAACATGGAAGAACACAGGGGTTCCCTGCCTTCGATCGATGATTCCTCCTCCTCCAGACAATCATGGGCGATGGAAGTAAGCTCTACACGTCCGGGAAGGTGCTCCGCAGCTCTTGAGGTGCTCAGGAATCCCAGGATCCCACGAACAGTTCTGGCGAGCTCGATGAAGAAGGGGGTCCTGGGAACCTTGAAGGCGACTGATCCGAACCCCAAGGGGTTCCTTTTAGCGTGTAACCTGCACCAAGACAAAGAGTGGCTCGAGGTGGTTCCCCTCGATCGGAATTGAAGCTGTTGAACCAAAGAGATGGAGTGGGTGGTGAGGTCCGACGATGCGGAGGAGAGGGACCTCGATTCGCAGAGCCAGTAGGGCTCTGGGCGATTGGGGATGATCGTGAGATGGAGAATGCGTAGGGGTTTGAAATGAGGGTGATTAGGGGTTAGGAGGACCGACGGATCGCAAGGAAGTCGTCGCCGGAGCGGAGCTCAGGCGAACTTCGATTTGACTAAGCCTACACTAATCCCTACTCTAACCACTATCATATTAAGCTACTGGAATAAAAACCTAACTATTTAAGCAAGAGAACAACTATCATACCTGGGGAAGCACCAGGGAGCAGGGCGACGCCGGAGCTCTGCCGCGGGTGCTGCATCGACTCCTCCGACCTGCTAACAACTCCGGAAGCACCCCCCTGTCACGAGGGTTCACTCTGGACTGGAAGCGAGGGTGGAAGAAGAACAAAAGGAGACCAAAATAAGGAAGGAGGTCGAGGCTCTTATTTATGGACATGGCGGTGCACCCTTATTGACCGGGGTGCCACAAAGAATCGCCTGGTCTGAGGATCGATCTGATATGTTGGCGTGAAGGATGGATCATCGACGAAACTTTTTCATGAAGGAATCGAGGTTAGAAAGTCAATGAACTAGAAGGGGAAAGTCGGAGAAGATGGGCTGAAGAGACGCTCTGACAAAGGGCGGCTGGTGGCAGAGGAGTTGACCGGGCGATCAACGAAGGAAAGAGCCTGATTGGTCAACATCAGCGCCAAATTGACCTATTAATTAAACACAATAAATGATTTTATTAATTTTTCCTTATAAAATAAAAAATGTTTATTAAATAATGTAGTATTTTTTTACGATTTTTATTTATTTTTTGATGTATTTTATTATGAGTTTATTTTAATAGTGTATTTATAGGTTTATTTACATGTATTTTGTACAATTTATTATTTTTTATTATGTATATAATATTTTATTTTCTTATTTTATATAGTTATAACTTATTTTTGTGAGTATAAATATATTGTTATTTGATTTTTATGAGTTTATTTGTATATTTAAATAAATAGGTATATATAATATGTAGGTAGGGCTGGCTATCGAGCCTAACGAGCCGAGCCAGGGCTGGGCTCGGGCTCGGGCTCGATAAGCCCAACTTGGCTCGGGCTCGATCGAGCCCAGCCGAGATGGCTCGGGTCGAGCCAGCTCGGGCTCGATAAGTCTTGAGCAGAGCCCTTTATCGAGCACGAGCCTCTTATCGAGCCTGGTCCGGCTCGTTAAGGAAATAGGTGTTTTTTGGGTGAAAAAGTGTTTTGCCTGGGCTTGAACCCTAGCCTCCTTTTTAAAGATCATCCACCTTACCAGTAGGCCACCATCCGAGTTGTATATAAAAGTTAAATTATAATATATATTGTAACATTCTGCTCGTTAATAAAAAAGAAAAAAAATACTAAATATCTAATTATAACCTAGATTAACATAGATAAAAGGTAGAAAATCCAAGTCTACAACATAGTCCACCCAACATTGTTGTTACATAAACAACATAAACACATAATCCACCATTAACAATGTTGCAAAACTAATACAAATAAAAATAAAAATCATTGTAGTTTCACAAATAGAATAGAATATAATATATATATATATATATTCCTTATCGAGCCCGTTATTTAGTTATCGAGCTGAGCAGGGCTCGGCTCGGGCTCAGCTCGATAAGCTATCGAGCCCAAAAATCTGGCTCGGACTCGGCTCAATAGCTTAATGAGCCAAGCTCACTAGCCCTTATCGAGCCGAGCCCGAGCCTGGCTCATCGAGCCGTGACTTAATAGCCAGCCCTATATGTAGGTATACTTATAGGTATTTTACCTATATTTTATACACATTTTATTTACTTAATGAATTTTATTGGGTTTTATTTTGGCTTTACATTTTTAATGGAAAATAGATAATATTTACAATTTAATAAAAGTATGAAAGAATAAAAGAATGAAGTCCCCTTTTTATTTATATACAAGTAATGCATAGTTATTTTGCCTATGTGATTACATAGACTTTATTTATTTGAGGTTTTCTTTTTGATTTTCTTTTAATTTCAATATGTACATGTATTATGTATATTATTTACAAAATTCTAAAAATATAAATTTATAAAAATAATGAATAATGAATATAATGAATATTTTAATCGGTATTATGTACAATGAGGGCCAAAAACCTAACTTTCACAGATGAGTTCCAAAAATTATGAAACTAATTTTATTAAATAGTTCTTGAAAAGTTATATACAATCAAAGGTGATTTAAGTGGATTTTGAGCTTTTATTTGCCAGATATGGGTCTGTGAAGTTGAGATTCTGGCTTTTATTCTGTGTATAAAATGTACAATGTATAATATTTTTGCACAAACTCAATTTTGTATTTTTATTTGCATTATTATCTACAACTTGCATGTACAAATTTTCTTTATTTGATGAATAAATAATTAGATACAAAATAGGTGCCAAAAATGCATAAATCAAGAATAAATGAAATAAAATATTTATTGTATTTTTAGCCCTTATCTCCCCCTACTTTATTCCTTGTCGACCAATTCCATTCTGGACTTGGTCTCGGGGTCAAGGTCATAAAATATTTGCAATATTTTATTCCTTTTCCCTTTCTTCTCTTTATTCTATAATTTTGGCATTAAAACCCTTATTTTATTTACAATAAATGCAATGAATAATGAATGTTCTTATAGCAAATTAATGTTATTTACATGCATTAGCTAGGATTTTCAAGGCCAAAATGATAGAATAAAGGTGATGAAATGGAGATTCATCACTAACATCCTTCCCAAAACAAGGCAAAAATAGTCACAGATTCATTAACCTCTTCTTGAAAGGGCGTATAGTCTAAAACAATAAGGGATTCACGGCCCGAGGCTGTGTGGTTATCAGACACCAGCTTTAACGTATGCGGTTCCAATAAGGGATTCATGGCCCAAGGCTGTGGCTATGAGACACCAGCTTTGACGTATGGGTTCCTCATGTGCAATTGTAGGTGCGAAGGAGACCATCTATCTTGGGCTCAAAATGTTTCATTGGGGTTGCAAGGTAATGCACATCTTCTTCATCATGAAGGTATATGTGTTCTTTCTATCTATATGCTTAATATCCTTGTAAAATTGCAAGATATGTCCAGGTAAAATGTGGCAAACATCCATTGAAGCCATGTGACACTAGACTTCATCCTTGTATGTGGGACCAATGGGAAAATGGACAAGATAGTTCCTTTGGATAGGCATATGTGTCCTACCCTTGAACCAAGATATGTCGTATGGTCATTCAAAGGGCTGCGAATGCAAATGTGACTTCTCAACTATCTTCCAGGACCTGGAGTTATCTACGCTTCCCAAATAAACAATATGAGAACATCGACGATCACCTGTAGAGCTAGCGGTGGAAAATGATGTAGCGTAACCACACATCTCCTTCTTCAGTCTTTAGGGTCAGCATCAGTCGTCAGACATTCTTGGTAGGGCTGCATTATCTTCCTAAATAATCATCGTGTTCAATCACTCAGAAGGCTTCATGAATTTCTCCATCAACTTCCAAACACTTTAGATCTTTTTCGTCCATATGTAACTCTCGAGACCAATTCGAGGTTCTCATATGGGGCAAATGGAGGCATGCCATCATAGATATGAGTTAAAATATGGGTGTCAACAACCCTTACAGATGGACGTTCAACTGTTCTATAATCCTTTTGATAACAATGGAACATGTATCAACATTGATTCTGGATCATGGTCTTAGGATTCCAAATTCATTTGTTATTTCCTGAATAACATTATTCCTCAGCATCCGTGTAGAGGTTTTGGGAGCTTCCTGATTTGAATGTGAAGTTGAGCAAACCTCGGGACTTGTAGTATGGCTTTTGAATAAGGCGATGCTAGATGTCATGATTGGGAAATGGATCCCCTGTTGTAGGGAAGATTGCAGCAGAGGTGCTACAATCTCAAATTTTTTTGTGTTTTGATTTCAAAATTTAACCTTATAGATTTAATCTTAGCTTAATTATCTACATATCCTTCAAATTTCATTCAAATCCAACTTTAATTGCTATTTTATCCTAATGGTCAAACGTTCGGTCAATATTTAAGCAATTTAAACTCCATTTATAAATATTCGAATGTTTGACCATTAAGATAAAATAACAATTAAAATTGGATTTGGATGAAATTCGAAGGATATGTAGATAATCTAAGATAAGATAAACCTATAAGGTTATTTTGGAATCAAAATCACAAAAAAATCTAGGGAGGATTACAACACCTCTGTTGCAATCCTCCCTACAACAGAGGATCCATTTCCGTCATGATTGTGTTCAAAGAAGATGTGGTCGATGAGGAGGCTATTGTGCACCTGGTACAAGATATAGCCAGTTTAGCATTTGCATTCGTGGTTTGATGGTAGACATGATCCATCATCCTGGAATCACACATGTACAATTCATCTTCGATATTAGCTCGCAACCCATGGATATACCTAGACACGAATTGTTTATGGTCTCCCTTACGTTATTTCGGGCGACCAAAAGTTGAAGTCCTTAATACAGTCTTGATTGCTGCAATTTCCTTGTCATGAAAATTGGAGTCTTATTGTATAGGTTTAGGCGATATAATTGAAGGGCAACATTTTTCTCTCTGAGCTTCTTTTTCATCTTTGTCTAGGATGTGATTCATTGCTTCACATCACAACGTCGTTACTCTCGAAGATGTTCCACCAAATCGATGCTTCACAAATTGTACCTTCCGTTTGTTGATCAGATTTTTTTTAATTTTAAGTAAGTAACTAAATTTGTCAGTCTAATCTAAGAAGGCATTTGAGTCTAAGCATCCCTCAAAGTTGTAATAATCGATGTCGATGTCCAATCCATCTCGCATCTTTGGGGACTAGATTGTGATTATTTCTACGCATATTAAACTCTTCATTAGATGAGGATGGTGACTCATGACGACATCGTGAGCTCATGGATTCTTCATATCATTCACGAACCAATGATTTTATACTTATATTTCGATGTTTCAAGAGTCAGTCTCAATTTCGGGTCCATGCTGGCTTACTAGAGCGACTACATGCTTGGTTATGAACTTATGATGATCGTCTCTTTCCATCCTTTCCAATACTAACTCTATCATTTAACCTTTCATAGTGCTCACCTTAGCATTTAGGTTGTCCACACATTCTGCTATATGTCTCAAGCTATTGGTCACTTCCATCATCATAGTCTCAAAACAGTCCATTGAACTTTGATTTTCATGAATGTTCATTTTTTATTGGCACTCAAAATGTTGCAATGAATGCAAGATGTGGATGAAAAATGCATATATGCGAGAAACTTTAGTTCACCACCCTATATAATATACAAAATAGGTTTTTTTAAGGATATATATATACACACACAATAGATAATCCAACAGGAAAAAATAAGAAACTATTGACAATAACCAATTATTTTTTTGATAATGTTTTTCTTTTGTTAAGGTTCTCATGACTCTGATACTAACTGATGCAAATGCAAGCGATGCTATGCAGACTAAAGTAAATCCTCATATAATAAGAGTCAAGTGGACATAAATAAAGAAGCAAATTAATAAGCAAAAAACAACAACAGAAAACCTGAAACTTCCAAGACGTATAATAAATGCTCATTTTTCTCAACTTGTGGCTCCCAACATAATTACGCACATTCGAGGTGGAAAAAATAGAATGTTAAGGTTGTTACTTGTTGAAACCACCAATAATGGAGACTCGAGAGGATCGGTGGCTGGTGGAGGCATCGATGGAATGAGGTAAGCGATGAACAGACAAATTTAAAGGTAGTTTGAAGTTGGTGTTCGACATGACATAGCAACAAGGCATGGTAGTGGTGAAGGCCGATGTAGGAGAAGGGAATAAAAGTGAAGATGGAAGTGGGATTATGGTGGTGAGGGAGGAAATGATGGAATATTAGGGAGAGTGAGGTGGAAAGAAAGAAAGAAAGAGGAAGAGGGAAGACGACAATGGTGGAAGGAAGAAAGGAAGTGAAAGAGGATGAAGAGAAGTATTGCGGGAAAATGTATAAAGGAGAGAGAGAGAGAGGGTAAAAGAATATGGGATTAGTCAAGAGAGTAAGATTTCTTTGACGGTTAAAATGATAATGTTCCATTCCTTTGGATGAAGTCCTTATTTGTATATGAATCATACAACACTATTTCTAAATGTTCTACACCTATGGAGAAAGAGCATAAAGAAAGAAAATTACATAGAAGCCCCATCTATAGGAGGGGGAAGAGGATTCTAAATACTTGCCTTCCTTAAAAAAATACAAATGTCAAGAACGTCTGCATTTAATATTTTATAATTTACTTCCAATTGTAGATCCTTCTAATGATTGCAAATGTGAGCATTAATGGATTACATCAAGACAACTTCTTCACGAGCATGTAGACAGATCCCAATCGATTTTAAGTTGGTTATCTTTAAGTGGGTCTTCTTCATCAATGGGTGCATGCAGTTTCCTTCTTTTTCTTTACTCTTATTTTTTAAGCTTCCATCTTTCACCCACCGTTTACTGAGGTATCCATTGACGGGCACGCTCTGCTGTAATGGGAATTACCGTACAAGTGTTATACTTGCAAGTAATTTTTTTTGCGATTTAGATTTCTAAAATCCAATCTTATGGATTATATCTTCAACTAAATGTTCACATATCCTCCAAATTTCGCTCAAATCCGACGGTATTTGCTGTTTTATCTTAACGATCAAAAGTTTGATTCTTTTTTAAATGTGATTTAAGTTGCTTGAACGTTGATCAGACTTTTGACCATTAAAATAAAATAACAAATGCTCTCGGATTTGAGCGAAATTTAAATGATATTTGAAGCATTAATCGAATATATAATCCATAAGGTTAGATTTCGAACTCTAAATCTAAATCGAAAAAAAATATTCGCAATTAAAATACCTCTGAAATTCTCATTACAGGGGAGGATCCACCCTCTGTTGACATAGAAACTACCAATTATCTTGTATTCATCCAGCTTATGGATTGAGCTCTCAGCAAAATAATAAAAAACAAAAAGCAACTCTTTCGAGTATGGGATCAAAATGAAGTTCCTCCAATGATTGCTCCAGCTTCAACACCCACCTCCTTCTGTAGCAATGGAAGCGGCAATTCTCGAGATCCACGAGATCGACGCCGTCAAGTTCGGGAGCTTCAAGCTCAAGTCCGGCATCTCCTCTCCCATCTACGTCGACCTCCGCCTCATCGTCTCCTACCCTTCCCTCCTCCGCAGCATCTCCGACCTCCTCTTCTCCTCCTCCCCCTCCTCCTTCAACCTCGTCTGCGGCGTCCCCTACGCCGCCCTCCCCTTCGCCACCGTCCTCTCCGCCTCCCACTCCATTCCCATGCTCATACGCCGCAAGGAGACCAAGGCTCATGCCATCGAGGGCGTCTTCACCCGCGGCCAGTCCTGCCTCATCGTCGAAGACGTAGTCACCAGCGGCGCCTCCGTGCTGGAGACCGCCGCCTCCCTCCGCTCCCACGGCATCGAGGTCACTGATGCCGTCGTCGTGCTCGATAGGGAGCAGGGCGGGAGGCAGAACCTCGCCGAGAAGGGGAGCCTTGCATTCGGTAATGCGGCTGTCGGAGATGGTCGCGGTGCTCGCGAGGCAGGGAAGAATACCGGAGGAGAGGGCTTCCAAAGTTCAGGCCTTCCTGGAGGCAAACCGTCACGTAGGGGTGCCGGCGCCGCCTCGTGGGGTTAGGGTTTCCTACGGAGAAAAGGGTGCGGCGGCGAGGAACCCCACCGGGAAGAGGTTGTTTGAGGTTATGGAGGCGAAGCGGAGCAACCTGTGCTTAGCAGCTGATGTCTCCACTGCTGCGCAGCTCCTCCTGCTCGCCGACAAGGTACCTTATCTTTTTCGTCCGACCTTTCTGCCATTTGAAACTTTTTATATATAAGATATTATTTTACATGTATATCATATTTCCAACCTAATTACTCTGTTAGAAAAATCAACCATAGGGATAGTTACCATAAAAATCTTAAAGATTGGAATTTTTTAGAATATTATTTCGATAATAATGGAAAAAGCTCTTGAATTGTTCACCAGTTTTCATTGTCATTCGGTATCTTTCAAAAGCAACAATGTGTAGTTGATCTGTAACAATGTGTAATTGATTGCTTCACTTGTAAAGGCAATATTTTCAGATAATGAGAGAGGAGATTTTCAAACAAGAGAAGTATCTGCGCCTGTACCGAAATTTAACCAAATTTGCCCCAACTCCTTTTTCAGTATTTATTATATCTATGTTATTAGTTAATTAAGTTTTTGGCTATTATTTAGTTAAGAATCATTACATGATTATCTTTAGAAAAAGACTGTTGGATTCTTAAATTGTTAATGTCAGATCTGGCACTTCCTCCAAACACCTTTGAATGGTTATGTCTTAGTTTTACCATGTGCAGGTAGGGCCTGAGATATGCATGCTAAAGACTCATGTTGATACACTCCCCGATTTCACCTCCGAATTCGGCTCGCAGCTGCGCGCGATTGCAGAAAAGCACAGCTTCCTTATTTTAGAAGATCGGAAATTCACAGATGTTGGAAACACAGTAGCTATGCAATATGAGGGAGGTATGTACCACATACTGGACTGGGCAGACATTGTTACTGCACACACAATATCTGGACCTGGAGTTGTGGATGGTTTGAAGTTGAAGGGCCTTCCCCGCGGTCGAGGTCTACTGCTGCTCGCTGAAACGAGCTGTCCTGGAAACCTTGCCAAGGGGAACTGTGCATCCATGGCTGTGAAGTTAGCTGAAGAGCATTCTGATTTCATTATGGGTTTCGTTTCAGTCGATCCCTCTGCTTGGACATGCCGTCCTGTTAATCCAGGATTTGTTCATGCAACTCCTGGAGTACAGATTGTGGTTGGTGGTTCAGTGGGACAGCAATATGATACTCCATACTCGGTTATCAGTGAAAGAGGAAGTGATATTATCATTGTTGGGCCTGGAATCATCAATGCGGCGCATCCTGCTAGCGCTGCGAAAGAATATCGTGTTCAAGGATGGGAGGCTTACAAGGCTAGCTTATCTTAGATCCTATACCGACATATATTTTAAACAGGGTTCCTTCCCTTGCTGGTTTTTCTTCTTATGATTTTGATGATTGTAGTTTAGCATTTGATATTAAACATTATTGAGTTCGATATATCCGAATGATACACAAATGATCACGTTTGTAACCCCTCAAATGTAATCCCATATCTAAAACTCAAAATATGGGAGAGTTGATTATCTGAGTGAGGGATTGTGATTACTTCTTGACAACTTAGGATTAAGTATTTTTTGTGGTTATCAACAACTCCAATTAAAATTGGGTTCAACAAGTTGTCAGGACTTGTTTTCTTTAGTACCGATCCGGGAATCTAAATTCGAACATTACAATGTTTTAACAATAAATAATTTTAAATGTGTTCATCGCAAGTCTAAGGCAAAAGAGAGTATTAGTCTACTAGAGGATCCAATCAGTCTTAGGCTAAAAGATCGACCCACAAATAAAGAACACAATTTTAGGGTTTTTTACGATTATGCTTCTATGAGATTCTATAATTATAGTCATGCCCCTCCCTTTTTTACAATATTACATGTATTGCTACCTTCTTAGGAGATTAACCGTTGTGTCCTTCGGATTAGTTACCGTCCACTTCTCTTAAGAATAGACGTTATCACAAGGGACGCAAGTGTAATTGGAAAGAAGAAAAGAAGGGTACGGGTGTAAGTTTTTGAGAGCCCTAACTAAGGGTGTGAGGAAAGCTCAGGCTTGTAAGTTTTTGAGAGCCCCAACTAAGGGCATCAAGAAAGCTCAGGCTCGATGAGCTGGGCTTGAACTCAACTTGGAAGAGCTTGTGAGCTGGACTTGAAAAGCTATTGAGTTTGAGTTTGCGTCTGATAAAATGACTCATTAAGGTTATTGAGCCAAGTTCGAGTTGAAGCGTGTTCAGCTCGCTAACCCGATTTGATAGCTCGTTTTGATTTTATTAGATTTTTATATATTTTCCATTCCATATGTGCATACATGATGTGTGAACAAGAGGAGGAAATGATGCGGCACCGATAAATTATCTGGAGTTGTGTGATATTTTGCCATTCTCTCTTACTTCCTAACTTACTTTTAATTTCTAATTTCATATGATTAAAAAAAGTAACAAAAGTTATAAAACCCATACATGCCATACACATCCCTCTCCCCATGTGTGGTGTTATGGCTCCTCTCCCATCCCCCCATCTCCCACTGGGCTTCTTCTTTGTGTACAAGCAACACAACCTCTCTTTAACGAGGGGTCAGGTCGTCTACTGTAGCATTCCTGCTGTAATGCAGGGGATGTGTCGGATGGGAAAGGGACGACCCAGATAGGGGGTCAGAGATAGTCGACTCCCAATCCGGGTCGTCCCTTTCCCATCAGACGCATCCCCTACGTTACAGCAGGGGAATGCATAACAAACGATTCTCTCGCCTTTAACGAACAACATGATTCTACAACTTACAGGTTTTCCTTCCTGCACAAACATCACAAGCCATCGTACACATCCATCCCCACACTCACGGACATTATGACTCCTCTACAATTTCCAAACATCATTATTATTAAGATCAATATGAGTTCAATTCCTTCTTCAAAGATAGTTCACGTACAAAGAATATATAATCAATTTACAACAAAGAAGCTCGTGAGTCAACTCGAACTCAATGAGTTTGAGTTTGAGTCAGTGAGCTCATAGCTTATCGAGTCTGAGCTTGAGTTCAAGTTTTGTTATCGAGTTTGAGTCTGAGTCAGGACTGACTCACCTCCTTTAACTCGATAGATTTCTCCCACCCATCTGAGAGGGAAGACCCCCAACCACCATCTTCTTCCTCATCTTGACTGTTCCCGGCCCTATGCCTTTTAGCATCGAATGCGTGGAACGATATTTAAGTAGCCTTGCCATGGTACTTCCCAGTTTTATAGATGGGCCCCTCTACTGCAATCCACGTGGCTACACCTCAGCAACCCCTGGCGATTCTTAAGTGTTGCACTTTAGCCCCTTGGTTCAAATAAAACCCTCATCAAGTATAGGTTCCCTTGAGCACCTCTTTGTGATTCTTTTACATTTATTTAATTGTATTTTGGCTCTTATATTTATTTTTGCACTTTCGATAATTTAAATATTAAGCTTCAACCCATATTTTTACGTGGATCGCCTCTTCATATTTATATTTCCTAATCAATTTTAGATAACTTTTATTGCATATTTGATTTTAATAATGTTGTGAAGATTTATGATTGAATATTGTTTTTATTATAAAATTTAATTCATTTAATTAAATTAAGAAACTTGGCTTGATTGTGTGTCTTGAGGTTCCCTAATTTATGGCATAAATTTCTGACTCAATTTGCTTATATGTGTCTAAAATTAATTAGTTAGGATTATTACTTGTTAGTTTAAATAAGTGACCTTTATAATATTTTACCCAACCAAAATTTGTTCTCCACAATGTCACATACACCTAAAAGCATGCATTTCTATTTATTAATTGCATTAAAAATCACTTCCGTAAATTCCTTAAAAATTCATCATGTATGTGTTTTGCATTCTTTTATAAATTTTTCATTTTTTAGAAAAAAATGCATTTTACTTTGAACCCAACCACGCCTCATATGCACCTATGCTCACGTGTCCCGGCTGGAAATGGATCGTCTGCTGTAGTGTCTGCCGCAGCAGACTCTGCAGTAGGCCTGTTGACCGCTCGATCGTGATCGAGCAGTTCACATGAATTCATCCTTTTTTGTGGGCCCGTATCGGATGAATTCGTGTGAATCGCTCAATCACGATCGAATGGTCCACAGGCCTACTGCAGAGTATGCTGGGCAGACACTGCAACAGACGATCGGCTCCCGTCCCGGCCCTCGTTCCCCGTCTCCACCACGGTTGCGGCATGCACCACCGCGACCTTCCCCAATGCCCGATGGTCCAACACCAATGATGTAGCGCTCTGACCTTGCGTACAGTCGCGACTCGCGTCCTTTCATACGCACCTGCCGCGCCAACGCTGATCGCACGCCAATCCAGCCGCTTCGTGCCATACGACTCCACGTCGCAGCTGCGCCTCCCATCTTCATGCCCATGCGCGCTCTATTGACTCTACTCACGCACCGGTTGCATGTGCACATGCCAATCTTTCGTGGTTTCTCCATCCACTAGCGAGATCTAAGGTTGGATATCCTCTCTATGGAAGCCCTCATCTTCGTTCCAGATGGTGCCCCTTGTCTTAATGTGTAAAGCGGTAACGAGGGGTCCGATGATTGTTGGGGAGCCCTCATCTTCAATCCAGGTGGTGCGTCTTACTAGCAACCGCCGCGCCACCGCCCTGCAGGGCCCAACTCCATTCCATAGCAGTGATTCGGGCGTAACCTCCTTGCCGTAGCAATATCTATTGAGCATATTAGAACTATGATTATGTGAAAGGGAAAACATTGAGATACCTTATTAGAGGCCAAGGGTTCTCTTGAGAAAACCTATTGGGTTAATTACAGAAAGAAAATCAGAGGAATACAAAATATAGAAATAATATTAGAGATAGTTAATATCTCAACACTCCCCCTCAAGCTGGAGCATAGATATCAATAAGACTCAGCTTGGAACAACATCTCTGATAAGGTCCTCTTGCTAGGGCCTTTGTAAGTACATCTGCTATCTGGTCTCCCGAGCTGGCATGCGTAGCAGTGATAATACCCTTCTGGATCATGTCACGAGTGTAGTGACAATCCACCTCTATGTGCCTTGTCCTCTCATGAAAGGTTGCATTGTTTGCAGTGAAGAGAGCAGCTTGATTATCACATTGGAGGTGCATGGGAAGAGGCACTTCTATAGTCAGGTCAGTAAGAACGGATCTGACCCACGTCATCTCTGTACTAGCCCATGCCATGGCTCTGTATTCTGATTCAGCACTCGATCTGGCAACCACAATCTGTTTCTTACTCTTCCATGAAACAAGAGAATTCCTTATGAGCACACCAAAGCCAAATATAGACTTTCTATCCTTTGGACACCTAGCATAATCTGCATCTGCACATGCTGTAACTGAGAGAGATGTGCATCTGCTGAAAAGAAGTCCAGTACTAGGTGAAGTCTTCAAGTATCTCATAATCATATGGACTGCATCCATATGTGCATGTCTGGACTGCTCCATAAACCGACTCACTTTGCTCATGGCAAATGATATGTCGGGCCTGGTAATAGTTACATATAGTAGCTTGCCAACATGCTCTCTATACCTTCTCTTGCCAACCTTCTTAGTATCATTATCGTAGAGCTTCATGCTCGGGTCAAGCGGAGTAGTTGCAGATATGCAATCTGTCATGCCTGTCTCTGAAAGAAGATCTATAACATACTTCCTCAGGGTCATCACAAGACCCCGTTGGTTCCTGGCAAACTCTAGTCCAAGGAAGTAACATAATTGTCCCAGGTCCTTGGTCACAAACTGCTAACCTAGGAAGTCCTTGGCAGTCTGAATGCCCTGCTCGTCATCCCCTGTAATAATAATGTCATCAATATAAACAAGAATGACTGTAGTATCTCTTTAGATCTTCCGTACGAATAAGGAGTGATCAGTAGTTGATCTCACAAACCCCTGCTGCTCTATCAAGTCCGAAAGCTTTTGGAACCATGCTCTTGGACTCTGCTTGAGGCCATAGATAGCCTTGTGTAACCTGCAAACTTTCTGACACTCCCCCTCAGCAGCAAACCCATGTGGATGCTGCATGTAGACCTCCTCCTGTACATCACCATAGAGGAAAGTATTCTTCACATAAAGTTGATAAAGGAGCCAATCTCGTGTCATAGCAACAACAAGGAGAATACGTAGAGTAGAATGTCTGGCAACAGGAGAGAAAGTATCCTGAAAGTCCACCCCATATGTTAAGGTGAACCCTCGTGCCACAAGTCTCTCCTTATAGCGATCCATGCTTCCATCCGTACGGTTTTTCATAGTGAACACCCATTTGCATCCTACAACAGATGTATCAACAGGAGCAGAAACAAGACTCCATGTACCACATGACTGTAGCACAACCATCTCCTCTTCCATGGCTAACCTCCACTGGCTATCTTTGAGAACATCCTGATACATCTGTGGTATCTGCACGACTGATAGGGCCAAAGTAAATCTTCTGAAATCCTCTAACAACCTGCTCAAAGAAACCTGAGCTGCAAGAGGGTAAGTAGCACATGCCCATTTTTGCTTTCCCAGAGCAATCGATACGTCAAGATCATCTATTAAGTCCGAGGCCTGTAAATTTCCCTCTTGAGAGGGTACTTGCTCCTCCTGTCTAGAATCATGTTGTACAGTCAACTCAATAGTGCCATCAGTAGAAATAATATGCTCATTACATACCTGAGGCGTGTTGGATGATGGGCAAGGCTTGTGAGCATGGCGAACAGAGCGAGACCTACGAGGAAAAACATGAGGCAAGAACTGAACCAACAGAGGAGGTGGAGGAGGTGGTGGAGGTGGTGGAAGAGGAGTATATGAATGTGAAGGACCAACTGTAGGAGGTGGTGGCATGTATATCTCATCATCGGAGTCAGATGGAGCAAGTCTGTCACCTGTAGGAGAAAAATACACGATCGACTCAAAGAAAGTAACGTCAGCACTAACAAAATATTTCTTGCTTAGTGGATCAAAGCATCGATACCCCTTTTGGGTACGGGAGTAGCCGACAAACATGTACTTGACAGCTCTAGGAGAGAGCTTGTCAGTCCATGGAGAGACATCATGAACAAAGACAACAGATCCAAACACACGAGGTGTAAGAGAGAAAAGATCCTTCTCAGAAATGCAATCGAAAAAGGAATCTTTTCTCCTAACACCGACGAGGGTATACGATTTACCAAATAACAAGCAGTAAGGACATCATCACCCCAGTAAGCATGGGGAGCACGACTCTGTATCAACAATGTTCTGGTTACATCAAGTAAGTGACGATGTTTGCGCTCGGCAACACCGTTCTGTTGGGAAGTATAGACACGTGAGGTCTGGTGAGCAATGCCTTCGGATCTAAGGAACTCAGAAAGCTGTAAGGTGCAAAAGTTCCAAGGCATTATTAGAATGGAGATACTTGACATTGGCAGAAAAAATATTCTTTATTTCATTAATAAAATACTTGATATCGGATCCAGCCTCAGACTTATTCTTTAATAGGAAGACTCGGGAAAGCCTAGAAAAATCATCGATAGCTACAGGATAAAAACGGTGCCCTTGGTGATCATAACACGACTAGGACACCAAATGTCTAAATGAAGGAGCTCAAATAATTGAGAACTGCTCCGACTCTGACGGGATGGAAAAGAGAAACGGTGATGCTTCCGAAGTTGACATGCCTCACACTGAAAGGAGGATCTTGTAGAAATCTGAGGGAGAACACGGCATACCTTCTGTAGAGGAAGATGTCCAAACCTAAGGTGCCACAGATAAGGAGAGACAGCTCCAGTAGATATATCGGAAACACTAGCATGGGGAGGTTGGATCAGTCTGTAGAGTCCCTGCTGTTCATGGCCACACCCAATCACCCTGCTTGTGAGTATGTCCTAAAACACAAGAGATAAAGGGTCAAAGATGGAACGACAATGCGGATCCTTAGTGATTAACTAATAGAAAGTAAAGTCATCTAAAAGGCAGGGGCGTATAAAACATTCTTCAAACGTATGGATGGTATCAAATGCTCCTCCCCCTGTCCTGTAACGTGTAAGTGATTGCCATTAGCAGTGGAAACCCATCTGCCAGGTGGTATAGCCATATAGGACTTTAGTTGCATTCTGTCTCCACACAGGTGGTGAGAAGAATCCGAATCCATAATCCACTCTGTCATGTCTGTATTCATGCTACTAGTAAAGGCATAGGTGATACATGAGGAGCTCGAAGAGGCTCTGGCTGCTGCATCGGTATCTGTAGTGGTGGTGTCGGTAGTAGGAGTCATGATCTCGCAAATATGAGAGACAATATCATCCATGCGAGGATCGTCTTGGGGAGCTGAAGTCTCTGAAGACACAATCTGATCTGCTGCTCGACCAGAAACATGATATCCATGCTTCTGATTGCATGTATCCTCTGCATGTCCAGGCTTGCGCCAGTAGGTGTAGGGACCACGTTGGCGTCCACCGCCTCTTCCTCGAGGTGTGCATCCTCTGGACTGGGTTGCCCCACCTCGACCACGAGAAGCGACCATCGTTGAAGAGTCCAAATACGTGGCTGCCAAAGGGATGATGATCCAACTGAGATGGCTATAGGCCTCCTCTATAGGGGAATGGTGGCTCCCGTAAGAAGATGAGTACGTACAGCATCATACTCTGTATCAAGTCCAGCCATGAAAACTCCAACCATCGTGGTGTTCATATACGTCTTTTGTTGCTCAGTAGACATCGTAATGGGCATGTAGATATGAAGCTTTTCAAACATGCCACACAGTGAAGAGTAGTAAACATGCAGGGGACAACCATTCTGCTTGGTATTTAGATACCAAACTGTAGTTGAAAGATCTTGGCCTCATTCTTGCCTGTGCATAGGTGGATGCCACAGTGTCCCACATTGCCTTGGCAGTGGGCTGAGCTAGAATATCATTGGTTATTTCTGTAGTAAGAGTCCCACAAAGCCAAACACCCGCGTATGCATCATCTTACTTCCAAGAAGCATTTGCCCCTGTCGCGACCCCGTTTCCCGGGCCGTCAGATCCTCCCATATCCGGATCTGGTTACTCAGCAATAATTTATTCAACAATCACAACTAACATTCAGAATTTGACTGCAAATAAAAATACTCAGAAGAAAGTATTTCAACACTTTTCCATTCACAAAATAAAGTTCAGATGATACACTGTCCCACTATTTACATGTACATCAGCTTGAAAGGAAAATATACAAAAGATTACTAACTACCTTAAAAAGTAAAGCTACTGTGGCTGCCTGGATGTCTAGTATGTAAGCTGGATGATTTTTTTAAAGTCCTTGCGATGGCTCACCGATACCTGTTGGGTTTTCGATAAATCATAGGATAAAAATTAGCGAATGCTAAGTAACGAAGAAGAGAAAAGCAACAAAGTGTGTAATTTTTTCAAAACTTGATATCACAAAAATTTCATTCTTTCTCATTAATTTAAGTCCTATTCCTTTCTATTCCACATCAGGGATTAGTCCAGGGGAACCCCACCATTCTTGGACTCTGAAGCTGTGAACCGCACGTCGCCTCAACCAATCCTCCAATACTACCCTGACAATTTCATTTTCTTTTATTAAACAGGGTCTCAACCCTCAGCCTGGAAAAACAAATGAGCACACCATCCTCGAGGATTCGGTTGCTTAAAACCTCAAGCTAACATGTAATCATATAACCTAGCGGCTTTAAATACGTGTTATCGTGACCCAGCCGCTAGTGAACCACCAGTGCCTCCACATGGCACGACCACATCTTCCGTCGTTCCAACCCGAATATATTGGCTCCCGGTACCACGCGTTGCAAAACATTCATTTCGTGTGCACTTATCATAACAGAGCAACCGTGTACCACCTAGGTAGGGAGACGCCAATACGGGTTCCTTCCGACAAACCTACAGGTTGCATGCCCGACCTGTAGTTCTACTCCCAGTCATCCTTAACGTGACACATGATCCTTTTCAGGATCCAACTCAAATCACACCAATTCACATGATGTAATTCTTTCGTTAAGTCTTTGATTTGCATAATCTGCAATACTTAGTATCGGATCACATATATATTATTCATAACCATATGTATACTCCTATTTATGCCTATTTTAACTCCCAAACCCTAACTTTCAGAGCCAACGCATCAATTTGATGCGTAAATCTTATTTTAGTGGGAATCACAAAGCAATTCTTCAGACTTTTTCAAAAATAACCAAAAATTAGGGTTCCTTATAGCACAGAACATAAAATCAAGAATTTCAATAATCTCGTTTGAAAACCCAACAGCAAAAGGAAGGATTTCGTTACCTAATCGAGCTCTCTTTCGTGTATGCAAGGCTTTATCGAGTTTCATTTTTAGAAAGGCTATTTTAAGGCTCCTGAAAAGATCGAATTTCATTTTTCGTATCAAAACGCTAAGAACGAATGAAGAACGCGAAGAACGCGAAGAACGCGAAGATCACGAAGAACGTCAAGAACATATTTTCTCTTAAAATTTCGGCAGCATTTCCCCTTATGTCGGGACATATTTCTTGGAAAATTTCGGCAGAGTTTCCCCTTATATCGAGACATATTTCAAAATAAAAACGAAAAGAGTTTCCTTTATAAAATCAATCGAGAGGAAAATAACAACGAAACTGAAAGAATATACTCAACAACAAGAGATGAAGAACCGGTAGACATCACACATCTTAGGTGAGTGAACGTGTGACGAATCACAGGGTCACTGACGTGCATAGCCGCCCGCATCTAAGTAGGGTATTACATAGATTTCTCCATCAAAATAACTATAAAAGAATAATGCGAAGAATAGGAACATAAACGATGGAGAATCGGTAGACACTACGCGTCTTAGATGAGTGAACGTGTGACGAATCACAGGGTTACTGACGTGCATAGCTGCCCGCACCTAAGTAGGGTGTTACACAGATTTCTCTTCGAACAGCAATAGGAAAACGAATCAGAAAGAAAGATGAATCAAGAACAAAACTTGGAAGAACATGAGTATGAATTGAAAGCCTAGCTTACGAAGCTACTAAGAGAGGATCATACCTTTCTCCTCCTCGTTCTCCCGGCAACGCTTCGCTAGCGCTCCTCCCTCGCCTCCCACTCCTCCTCCTGACCTCTCGACCCTAGCCCTTGGGGTGGTAGTGGTAGTGGAGGTTGTAGAGAATGAATGGGTAGGGGGGTCTATTTATAGGCCCCAGAAAACCACTGACCATGGTTAGAAAACCATGGTTTAGACCTTAACCATGGTTTAGCGGCCCATGGTTTTGGCCCATGGTTTTAGCCAAAACTTATACCAAACTTAAAGCTTAAGAACATTCTAGAGGATTCTAGATTCGCTAATGACGCTTAATTAACACTAATCGTGATTAACTTTCACTAATCGTGATTTAACTTTCGTGGCTTACGCTTATCTTTTGTTAACTATTGATTAGTGTTTACTAATGATCATTAGCGGCTTTCAATCGTCATTAATTTCTTTAATCATGTTTAATTAGTCTTAATGACAGTCATTATGGATTAATGGCTTCTCTTTTTTCGGAAAATCATAACAATTCGAAATGAAGTCCGATTCACACGAAATAAATTTCGTTGGTTTTCTCTTGACGAGCCGGATCTTATTATATAGGATCCGAGATATGCCACGTTCAAGGCTTTACAATTATAACAACCTTAAAGGAAGTCTCGTCCTCGAGACTAGAAATGCAGGCATAACAATCTTAAAGAGGATTGAAACCATAACAACCTTGAAGAGAATGAACGTCATGTCATTTAAATGAACATATACATAATACATAATGTTATCATTTAAACAAGTACGGGTATCTCTCTCTCATTTCTACCTCAGGTTCCCATGTGGCTTCTTCAAACTCTTGGTTTCGTTACAATACTTTAACTAGAGGCACCTCTTTGTTTCTCAACTTCTTGATATCCCTTTCAAGTATTTGCTCAGGTATCTCTTGGTATGTCAAGTCTGGCTCAACATGTAAATCATCATAACTTATCTTATGCTCTGGATCCCTAATATACTTTCTCAGATTTGATATATGAAATACATCGTGTATTGCCGAAAGATGTGGAGGAAGTGCAAGTCTATTGGCAACTTTTCCAATCCATTGAATAATTTCAAAGGGACCCACGAACCTGGGTGCTAACTTCCCATGCAAGCCAAACCTCTGAACACCCTTCATAGGTGATACTTTGAGAAATACAAAGTCACCTACCTCAAATTCAAGGTCTCTTCGCCTGGTATCACTATAATTTTTCTGGCGACTCTGAGCAGTTAATAGTCTTTTTCTAGCAAGCTCTACAGCTTCCCGTGTCTCCTGAAGTCTATCTGAATCATAAAGATTCTTTATTCCGACCTCTTGCCAACACAAAGGAGTAGTATAGTTTCGTCCATATAGTGCTTCAAATGGTGCCATGCCAATACTTGCATGGTAACTATTATTGTAGGTGAATTCTACAAGAGGCAAATGTTTAATCCACGATCCCTTCCATTCTAAGGCACATGCTTGTAGCATATCCTCTAGTGTTCGAATCGTACGTTCTGACTGACCATCTGTTTGTGGATGATATGTTGTACTCAAGCATAGTTGTGTACCTAAAGCTTTCATGAAGTTCTCCCAATAGTGTGAGGTGAATCGTGAATCTCGATCAGAAACTACTTCCTTCTGGATACCATGGAGGCGAATCACATGTGTAATATATAACTCAGCAAGCTGGTCTGGAGTGAAAGATAAACTTATCGGAATGAAGTGTGCTACCTTTGTCAGATGATCTATTATAACCCAGATACTATCTTTACTACCAATCGTATGAGGTAAGCCAGTAATGAAATCCATGGAGATGCTTTCCCATTTCCATTCAGGTATAGGGAGGGGTTGCAATAATCCTGGTGGCTTTTGGTGTGAAGCCTTTACCTGCTGGCAAGTGAAACATGAATTCACAAACTCAGCAACATCTTTCTTCATTCCCGGCCACCAAAAGTATGAATGAAGATCCTTATACATCTTCGTAATTCCTGGATGAATAGATAATCTAGAACAATGAGCTTCTCGTAAGATGTCTTTCCTTAGTTCAAGTGTGTTTGGTACACAAACTCTGTGATGATTATACAGTAAACCATCTTGTATATGGAATCCCTCTATCTCATTCTTCTCAAGTTGTTGTTTCAAGTCTTTAAGGACTGGATCATCCTCCTGTCCTTTCTTTATTTTATCCCATATTTCTGGTTTGTATCGATGAGGAATAGTTATAGTATCAGCACTACTATCAAATGATTTCCATTCACTTAACGTTGATAGTAAACCCCAGAAGTGGATAGCACTCACTAACCCAGGTGAATAAGTTCTTCTGCTAAGGGCATCTGCTACGACGTTCCCCTTACCAGGGTGGTAGGAGATAGTGCAATCATAGTCTTTCAGCAACTCTAGCCACCGTCTCTGTCTCATATTGAGCTCCTTCTTATCAAATAGATATTTCAAGCTTTTATGATCGGTGAAGATTTCAAAAGTAATACCATACATGTAGTGTCTCCATATCTTTAGAGCGAAAACTACGGCAACTAATTCAAGGTCATGTGTTGGGTAGTTCTTCTCATGTGTCCTGAGCTGTCGTGATGCATACGCAACTACCTTACCATGTTGCATAAGAACCGCCCCAAGTCCTTCTTTAGATGCGTTAGTGTACACTGTAAACCCTTCACTCCCGGAGGGTAGAGTAAGGATGGGTGCAGATGTTAGGCATTCTTTCAGTGTCTGAAAACTAGCTTCACATGTATCAGACCATAAGAATGGGACCTCCTTTTGAGTTAGTCTAGTCATTGGCAATGCTATCCGTGAAAAGTTCTTCACAAATCTTCTATAATATCCAACTAATCCCAGAAAAGATCGTATTTCTGTGACAGTCTTCGGACTTCCCAACTCATCACCGCACTAACCTTTGTAGGATCAACTGATATACCTTCCCCAGAAATAACATGGCCTAAGAAAGATACTTCAGATAGACAGAAGTCACATTTGCTATATTTAGCATACAGTTTGTTCTTCCTTAGAGCTTCAAGTGCCTTCCTGAGATGATGTTCATGCAGATGCTTATCCTTTGAGTAAATAAGCACATCATCAATAAAGACTACTACAAAGTGATCTAAGAACTCCTTGAATACTCTATTCATGAGATCCATGAAGGCTGCTGGGGCATTTGTTAGTCCAAAAGGCATAACTAAGAATTCATAATGCCCGTATCTAGTTCGAAAAGCTGTCTTGGGAATATCTGTATCTTTAATTTTCAATTGATGGTATCCAGATCTTAAATCAATCTTGGAATATACAGTTGAACCTTGTAACTGATCAAAGAGATCATCTATTCTTGGTAGAGGATACTTGTTCTTTATTGTCCTCTTGTTTAGTTGTCTATAGTCAATGCACGACCGCATCGACCCATCCTTTTTCCTAACAAATAAGACAGGTGCACCCCATGGTGAAGTACTAGGACGAATGAATCCTTTATCTAACAGTTTTTGCAATTGTACCTTTAACTCTCGTAACTCAGCTGGTGCCATCCTATACGAAGGGATAGAGATAGGCTGAGTATCAGGTATGAGAGAGATTTCAAATTCAATCTCTCGCTCAGGTGGTAATCCAGGTAGTTCCTCTGGAAATACATCAGTAAACTCCCACACTATAGGCACATCTTCTATCATTCTTTCTGACCCTGATGTAGTGGATACATAAGCTAAATAACCTTGGCACCCTTGCTCTAACAACTGTTGTGCCTTCAATGTAGAGATATATTTGATATTATCATTGGATGTCTTTCCATGAATTGGAACTCTATCGAGTTAGGAAGGTGAAATGTTACTGTCTTCTGGAAACAGTCAAGACATGCATGATGCCTTTCTAACCAATCCATTCCTAGTATAAGATCAAAGTCCTCCATTTCGATTAGTAGTAGTGAAACAGGTAACTGATGTCCCGCTATCAGTATTATACAATTATCCAGGATTTCTCGGATTATAAATACTTGTCCTCCTGGTCCCTTGATCAGATAGGACTGTTGTACTTCTACTGGTATCTTACCCAAAGTGGGTACTAACCGTCGAGCAATAAATGAATGTGAAGCACCAGAATCAAATAAGGTATGTACTGAAAAGGCATGAATAGTAACGATACCTCGTACGACTGTGCTTGAATGGTAGGCTTGTTCCTCAGTAATTGCATTGAGCTGGCCGTTAGGAATAGGCAAGCTAGAACCCGCAACACTTTGTGGTGGTTGTTGTGTAGGAGACGCTCCTTGTGAGCCTCGACCTCTACCATGTCTTCCTCCATGTGTTGCTCCATTGCTCGAGGTGGATGTTATACTATTAATTGGGGTTGATTTAAACCCTGAACCTCTCAACTTCGGACAATCTTTCTTGATGTGGCCTTTCTGATGATTAGTAAAAACACACACGTGCTCCTGTTTGAGCTGAAAATCCAGCCACAGAGGTGCTAGCTCCTGCTGCTGAGTCGCGAGGATATAGTGGAGGTCTAGAGAAACCCATTCTTCCTGATAATTCCTGACCTAAGGTTTGTGGTGAGCTTATATTGGAACTGGCTGGATGATAGCGACGATCTCTACGATTATAATGTACCTTGCTTTTGGATGGTCCACCATTAAAGTGGAAACTTCTTCTTTGGCGGTTTTCATCCCTCTCCATCTCAATACGAGAGGCGATGTCCATTGCTTCATCTATGGTTGTGGCTCTAAAACCAGCAAGCTTTTCTCGTAGATCTCCCTGAAGACCGCTAACAAATTTGGTAAGACACTCTTGTGGTGAAGCTTCTAGAGCTGGTGAGTACCATAGTAGCTCAGTAAAGTGGATATGATAATCTCGTACGGTCTTAGAACCCTGATTCAGAGAAGCCAACTCTCTCCTCTTTAATTCTTCCCAATGAGAGGGACAGATTTGAGCTCGGAACCTCTCTTCGAAGATATCCCATGGAACAGGATCTGCTAACTTCTTGGAAATTGCTCTCCACCATCGTCGTGCATAATCTGCTAGGGAGTAATCAACAAAGTGCACCCAGGTGTCAACTGGTACATGGATTATCCTCAACATCCTAGTAATGTCATCGAGCCATAACTCAGCCTCGGCAGGTGTCTTTACACATTTGAATCGAGGAATTTTCCCTTTCGGTAATTATCTAGTAATGTTTGGTGTCTAAGAAGGGCCTTCTCCATTGCTCCTTCAGTTGGGGTAGGAGCAGACTCAGTTGAAGGATGGTAACTAGATTCTTTCTCAGAAAGATGGACAGAACCTTCAATCCTAGCATTCGCAGGCTTAGATGCCTCGGGTCTCTCAGCATGTACATTGAGCCTCTCCTCTAATGCTTGTTTCCTTTGCCCCATATCTTGGAGCATTACCATCATAGCCGCTAATTGTCTAGACATGTCTTGGTCTGCCATGATTCTGGGATGAGTCAAGGTCAAAGGTCAGATCCTATATGTCTTAGCATGATGTACATAAGGGACAATGACTCGTGAATGGTACTGCAATCATTTATTAAGATCAAAGAATCTTAATACAACCTTAGTTTCTGAATACCGCTCATAGTTATTAATTACTAAATAAATTACTGGAGTAACCTTGCTCTGATACCAATCTGTCACGACCCCGTTTCCCGAGCCGTCGGATCCTCCCATATCCGGATCTGGTTACTCAGCAATAATTTATTCAGCAATCACAACTAACATTCAGAAATAGACTACAAATAAAAATACTCAGAAGAAAGTATTTCAACACTTTTCCATTCACAAAATAAAGTTCAGATGATACACTGTCCCACTATTTACATGTACATCAGCTTGAAAGGAAAATATACAAAAGATTACTAACTACCTTAAAAAGTAAAGCTACTGTGGCTGGCTGGATGTCTAGTATATAAGCTGGATAATTTTTTTAAAGTCCTTACGATGGCTCACCAATACCTGTTGGGTTTTCCATAAATCATAGGATAAAAATTAGCGAATGCTAAGTAACGAAGAAGAGAAAAGCAACAAATTGTGTAATTTTTTCAAAACTTGATATCACAAAAATTTCATTCTTTCTCATTAATTTAAGTCATATTCCTTTCTATTCCACATCAGGGATTAGTCCAGGGGAACCCCACCATTCTTGGACTCCGAAGCTGTGGATGCTTCGGGATTGAAGATTGTGTTGATCTTGGTAAGCTTATGCCGCCGCACGTCGCCTCAACCAATCCTCCAATACTACACTGATAATTTCCTTTTCTTTTATTAAACAGGGTCTCAACCCTCAGCCTGGAAAAACAAATGAGCACATCATCCTCGAGGACTCGGTTGCTTAAAACCTCAGGCTAACATGTAATCATATAACCTAGCGGCTTTAAATACGTGTTATCGTGACCCAGCCGCTATTGAACCACCAGTGCCTCCACATGGCACGACCACATCTTCTGTCGTTCAACCCGAATATATTGGCTCCCGGTACTACGCGTTGCAAAACATTCATTTCGTGCGCACTTATCATAACAGGGCAACCGTGTACCACCTAGGTAGGGAAACGCCAATACGGGTTCCTTCCGACAAACCTACAGGTTGCATGCCCGACCTGTAGTTCTACTCCCAGTCATCCTTAACGTGACACATGATCCTTTTCAGGATCCAACTCAAATCACACCAATTCACATGATGTAATTCTTTCGTTAAGTCTTTGATTTGCATAATCTGCAATACTTAGTATCGGATCACATATATATTATTCATAACCATATGTATACTCCTATTTATGCCTATTTTAACTCCCAAACCCTAACTTTCAGAGCCAACGCATCAATTTGATGCGTAAATCTTATTTTAGTGGGAATCACAAAGCAATTCTTCAGACTTTTTTCAAAAATAACCAAAAATTAGGGTTCTTTATAGCACATAACATAAAATCAAGAATTTCAATAATCTCGTTTGAAAACCCAACAGCGAAAGGAAGGATTTCGTTACCTAATCGAGCTCTCTTTCGTGTATGCAAGGCTTTATCGAGTTTCGTTTTTAGAAAGGCTATTTTAAGGCTCCTGAAAAGATCGAATTTTATTTTTCGTATCAAAACGCTAAGAACCTGCTAAGAACACGAAAAACGAATGAAGAACGTGAAGAACGCGAAGATCATGAAGAACGTCAAGAACATATTTTCTCTTAAAATTTCGGCAGCGTTTCCCCTTATATCGGGACATATTTTTCGGAAAATTTCGGCAGAGTTTTCCCTTATATCGGGACATATTTCAAAATAAAAACGAAAAGAGTTTCCTTTATAAAATCAATCGAGAGGAAAATAACAACGAAACTGAAAGAATATACTCAACAACAAGAGATGAAGAACCGGTAGACACCACACATCTTAGATGAGTGAACGTGTGACGAATCACAGGGTCACTAACGTGCATAGCCGCCCGCACCTAAGTTGGGTATTACACAGATTTCTCCATCAAAATAACTATAAAAGCATAATGCGAAGAATAGAAACATAAACGATGGAGAATCGGTAGACACTACGCGTCTTAGATGAGTGAACGTGTGACGAATCACAGGGTCACCGACGTGTATAGTTTTCCGCACCTAAGTAGGGTGTTACACAGATTTCTCCTGAACCGCAACAGGAAAACGAATCGGAAAGAAAGATGAATCAAGAACAAAACTTGGAAGAACAAGTGTATGAATTGAAAGCCTAGCTTACGAAGCTACTAAGAGAGGATCATACCTTTCTCCTCCTCGTTCTCCCGGCAACGCTTCGCTAGCGCTCCTCCCTCGCCTCCCACTCCTCCTCCCGACCTCTCGACCCTAGCCCTTGGGGTGGTAGTAGTAGTGGAAGTTGTAGAGAATGAATGGGTAGGGGGGTCTATTTATAGGCCCCAGAAAACCACTAACCATGGTTAGAAAATCATGGTTTAGACCTTAACCATGGTTTAACGACCCATGGTTTTGGCCCATGGTTTTAGCCAAAATTTATCCCAAACTTGGAGCTTAAGTTAGAACATTCTAGAGGATTCTAGATTCGCTAATGACGCTTAATTAACACTAATCGTGATTAACTTTCACTAATCGCGATTTAACTTTCGTGGCTTACGCTTATCTTTTGTTAACTATTGATTAGTGTTTACTAATGATCATTAGCGACTTTCAATCACCATTAATTTCTTTAATCATATTTAATAGTCTTAATGACAGTCATTATGGATTAATGACTTCTCTTTCTTCGAAAAATCATAACAATTCGAAACGAAGTCCGATTCACACGAAACAAATTTCGTTGGTTTTCTCTTGACGAGCCGGATCTTATTATATAGGATCCGAGATATGCCACGTTCAAGGCTTTACAGCCCCAGTCTTATCCGTTGTCTTTGGATATGTTAGGATGTGCTTCTTGTTTTTGCACTGTATGAAGGTGAGAAACTGCATGGACCACAATCCATAATTGGTCCCATCCATCTTATCGATGGAAGCCAGGCCCTTGAAGGCTCCGGACGAGAAGATATCACCCTTGTTGCCTGACATGAAGATAAAATAGCCAAATAACAGACTTCAACTGGGGAGTAGACCGATGTAAACAAGTCTACAGAATCATACAGAGGATTGGTTATACGTGTAGACTCTTACAACCATCCTTGCTAATTCTCGTGACTTAGAGTTCCGAAATCACGCTCTCTGGTAGAACTCAAATCGCAGACCTATCCGCCAATCTTTGGGGATCAAGGTCACCGCCCAGGGGTGAGTCGCGACTCAAGGAGCTAGGGCACAAGGTCCTGGAAGCGGGATACGGGCGCGGGGGTACAGGGGTGCAGGGGCCTAGGCACGGGGGTGGGGGGGGTCTAGGCGCAGGGGCCTGTGACTTGGGCGTAGGGGTGTAGGTGCCCGGCCGCGGTGACTGGCAGGGGTCCTAGGCACAGGCAACTGGGTGCGGGACCTGGGTCACGAGGCGCAGGCGAGCTGAGAGAGATGCGAGGGGGGTGGCGAGTAGGGTTGGTTTAGGGTTAGGGTTGGATACGATAACTCCGGTCTAGGACCGTTGCTCCGATACCATATTAAAGGCAAAACATTGGGAAACTTTATTAGAGGCCCAAGGGTTCTCTTATATAGGAGAAGAACATGTTTGATAAATTATAGAAAGAAGATCAAAGGAATACAAAATATAGAAATAATACTAGAGATAGTTAATATCTCAACATATTATGGTTGCTGATCTACTCACTAAGGGATTAGTACCTAAGATCCTTAATGAGCATGTTATATACATGGGTATTATACCACTAAATGATGCTTGGTTTAGTGGGAGAAGTTCTTAGCGCTCCTTTATCATGGACATATTTGTTGTTTCTGCAAAATACAATTTAAGTTTGATTTTGAACTCTTATGTTAAGTTTTTTTCAGTTGGACCAGTTGAAAATACGCATGTTTTGATCACATTTTACATGTAAATTTGATGCTATGCAACCATACTTGATCTATATCATTAAGTATATCAACATGTGCGATCTTGAACTCTTATGTTAAGTTTTGTTCTGTTGGACCAGTTGAAAATATGCATGTTTTGATCACATTTTACATATAAATTTCATGCTATGCAACCATACTTGATCTATATCATTAAGTATATCAATATGTATGATCATTGTTGATCTGGTCATAAAAGAACGATTAGAGTCGCTTTGGTTCTATATTATGTAATCATGAACAAGATTGGTGAAGATTATTTTTACGAGATAGCGATCTTGATCTCATAAAGCTAAATGGGAACTTATACATAGGATGATTTTTGTGGCCCAAGTATGAGAATGTAAGATTTATTAATGAGACAACATTAATCATCATATAATTCACATTCTGCATTATCTAAGTTACATTGATAAATAAAAGTGATCTATTAAGGTAAAATTCCATTGTCACATCTTTTAGTATGGTTGAAAATGTGTACCCCTGTAATTTGCATATTATTTGATGGACAGAATTGCAAATTACCAATTTGGTTACCGAATGGGGTTGTGGTCCCCGAGGTACAAGGGATGGTAGTTTTCCTTATTTTCATCCAAATGGAGAGAGAAGTGTGTTTTTTGAGGTTTGTTTTGCATCATAAAATAGCACGAGAGGGCTCCCCGTTGAAACCTTGGAATACCATTATTCTAAAACTTTTATACAGATGGTTTGGGTATTCTTTTCTAGTTTAGTCATTGATCTTGACAAAATCGTATGTGGATTAAGATTTGTAATTTTCGAACTACTCCTCGAAGTCGCTACTACTATGGTTGATGTGCAGCTACACCTGTTGGGTTCAAACGAGGGTAATATTATGAGCAATTGCCTAGTAACGAGACACATGCTAAATAGTAGTATAAGATAATAAGAAATGTGCACTCAAAACTTGTCAAGATAAGCATGAATCTATTTGAAAAGCTTAAATATACTAGGTTATTATAATTTATATTGAATCATATTGAACTATCGATTCTATTTATAAATTTAATCTTTTCATATAAGAGCACATTATATTGATCTTAAATTCACCATATGATAGTCAAGGTCCACAAGATTATATAATATAAATACATGAACTTAATCATGAGTTACTTTTCTTAAACAAGCACATGTAGGTACACAACTTGCGGGGATCGATCCTCGACACGGGAACATGGTAGTCATTTTGGGTAAATCTCCCAGGACTTCTGTTCGAGCCAGAACATGAAGAGACTGCAATCCAATTTCTCCAATTTCAAACCATATATGGAACATCTCTCGTAATACTAATACTCGAATTAAAATCTCTGAACCACACATAATTTTACTTCGAGTCTTATTGTTATATATATATATATGAAACCAAGAATGCCAACTACGCCACATGTGTACTCTATCGAGTGACTCCAAATGCAACCGTGCTACTAGGTACAATGTGTCACACAACTCATCCATTAGAGCCGCGACCTTCATGTTATCTACCTGAGGTCCAAGAGTACATTCCCAATCCCTTGTGCTATCTAACTCCATCTATCCCATTGGCGTGAAATCTCACCCATGAGATGGCATTAGCAATAACCACAACCATTATAATATTGTTTAGTGATCAACTGGGAGTTGAATCATTTAACGAATCCGTTGGGACACTCACACTTTGTGGTTATTAACCTCTTTTTTCCTTAAGGAGTTAGTGAACAAACTGTAATTTATTAGGTGACAACATGAGCTCGTAGTACCGAGTCACACATAAATCAGGATTTTAAAGTAATTTTAATCTTTTAATAAGGGAAAAGGGAGTATGCTCCTTAGTTGTAGCCAACTTAGCTACTCCCACCCCTATTTTTCTCTCATTTTTTTATTTCTTTGGAAAATAAAAATTTGTAAATTCATCATTATATCCCTCTCACATTCTATTAAAATTTCATCAGAAATAGAAATTCCTACGACCTCCATCCAAACAGGGTCGATTTGAAAAATCCTGCGACCGTTAAAAAAATGACGTCTGGATGGAGGGCCTACGGGTCTCTGTTTCTGACGAAATTTTAATAGAATGTTAGAGGGATATAGTGATGAATATACAAATTTTCATTTTCCAAAGAAATAAAAAAATGAGGGAAAAATATGGGTGGGAGTAGCCAATTGGCTACAACCTGGGTGTAGCCTCATTTAACCCTTTTAATAATGACTGCCCCACTGAAATTTTCATACTATTCCTCAAAACAAAATATTCTGTCGTAGTTTGTATAATCATGTGGATACGAACTACTAATAATTTAGGGGTTTTTATCAGTTGTGACCCTTTGAGATATTGCAATTTCAGCTATGCTCATCCCTTTTTGGGAATATCAGTTGTGCCCCCTACTTCTTGTCGTTCTATCATTTGTGCCCCTCAGGTTAGTTACCGTCCATCTCCAAGGCAAACAGACGTTAATTTTGAGGATGCAACGAGAATTAGTTTTATAAAATGTACTGAAATATCCAAACCTTCTTCTTCTTCCTACTCCCCCATCTTCTTCCTCCCCCTTCTCTTTCTTCTCCCAGCCACCTGCTCCTCCGCTGGCTCCTCCCGACCGCCATCAGCCCTTCCCTCCAGCCCCACGCCTCCCCTTCGCCCTCGAGCCCCTCCCCCTCTGCCCCTAGCGCCTCCCTCCGCCCCAAGCTCCTCCCCCCGCACCTGCGCCTCCCCCTCTGCGCACGAGCTCGTCCCTATGCCCCGAGCTCCTCCCCGGACCTCGCACCTCCGCCCCTGCTCCTACACGGCCCCCTCCGCCTCGAGCTCCTCCACGGCCCCCTCAACCCCAGCTCCTCCCCAACCCGCCCTGAGCTCCTCCCCATCACTCATGCTTCCTCTACTTCGCACCTCCCCTTCCGCCCTCCCTCTGCCCCTGCACCGCCCCCTTTGCCCCAGCTCCTCCCTAGCCCGCCCCGAGCTCCTCCCCATCACCCATGCTTCCTCCACTTCGCACCTCCCCTTTCGCCCCCCTGCCCACTTGGAAGTAGACAGAGCCCACGTAGAGGGAGATGAGCACATACGTGGCGATCCTTAAAAGTAATAGCCCATCTCCTTGTTAGCGTCACCAGCTGCGTACACCAACTAGACCGGCTACCTCTGTAGTTGAATCCCTACTTGAGCCCTTTATGAAATATTGTTGTTGTTAAGCAACTTTGGTTTTTTATTTACATGATATCTCAAGGGGTGCACATATGTACATGTGTACTGTATTAGAAATGATCGTGATCTTCTTCTTGACGAGGGAGGAATGCTCCGAGGAGTGGTAGTAATCGACGAGCTTGGATTTGACGAGGGAGGTATGGATGTTGGCCTAGGCATCGGTGTTGGCATGCTGGTTGTGGGCCATCATCATCATGGCGTTGAGACTGGCGGAGGAGCAGTGCCTGCGGGATCTGGTGATCTTGACGTTGACCTGATCGAAGTCAGTGTTGATGCACCAGAGGAAGTGGTCTGATGGGTTGCGCCTTGTCAGGCACAAGAGTCAAGGAATCAAATACAGAGGAAGATGGTAGATGAATCTGGAGGGTTAATGTGAGGTTACAGGAGTTCCCTTTGACCAAAATACCCCTCTTAACCACGCCATAGTTTGAATAAACCATGGTTATTTTAATTCTTTAACGGTCAAATAGACGGAAGGGCACATGTGATAATTGAGAAAGAAGTTAGGGGCACAATTGATATTTCCAAAAATGGAGGGGCATAACTAAAATTACAATATCTCAGAGGGGCACAATTGATAAAAACCCAATAATTTATCTATTGTTGAAACATAAATTTAAATATCTGAGCAAAATCATCACATGCATATAATAATGATAGGAATATTCACAATTGCGAAATCCATGCCCTTTTATCACAACATTTACAATTTAAAGGTATCATGTTCGACAAATCCCATTATTGTAATAATAGCAATAGTAATAGATACATGCTATATTTTAAGGCGGCTCAAATGTAATAAAAATAAAAGAGGATATATGATTTCTAATGTTATAAAAATATACTAACTACACAAGCATCCCACATTATATCATGCCTATTCCAACGTGATGACTTATTTATGAGATATAACACAACAGTGGAACGGAATATATCTTCTGCTAAACAACGTTAATCTCGTAAATTTGAAAAGTCCCACCAACGTGTGATAAAAGCATGCCATTCTTTCGTAATAATGGTTATGAACTCTTTCTTTAACAACCAAGAACTTGATATCGATGTGTTTTGACTTTGACGAACTTATGTTATTGTTGCAATATAATCCTCAAATGTAAGAAAGGAGCAGTTCTTTGTCTCAAATATGGATCTGGACTTAGGGTTATAAAATTTATAACCCTTAGACTGTTCTGAGTATCCAACAAAATAAGAACTGATAGTTCTTAAATCCATTTTCCTTCCATTTGATCTTATGCGACCTCGCCTCAGCTGAACATCCCCAGAAATGAAAATATTTCAGATTAGGTATTTTACCAGTCCACAACTCATATGGGGTTTTCGGCATTGCTTTGTTGGCACTCTATTGAGTATGCAAGCTGCAACCTTTAGAGGTTATCCCTAAAGAGCTTCTAGTAAAGTAGATTGAGCAATAATACCCCTTACCATGTATTTTGATGTTCTATTCCGTCTCATAGTGATACCATTCATGCTAGGAGTACCCGATATGGTATATTGAGGGACAATTCTGCATTCCTTAATGAAAGAAACAAAAGGTCGTGGACATTGTTCATCTGATCCATCAAATCTAGCGTAGTATTCTCCACCACAGTCAGATCAGACAGTCTTAATCCTTTTATTAGTTGTTTTTCAGTTTCAACCTTAAATGATTCTAACACTTCCAATGATTGAGATGTTTCATATATCATATATAGGTAATCATATGCTGAATAATCATCTATGAACGTAATGAAATATTATTGTCCATTCCAAGAGACCACAGGGAATGGGCCACAAATATTCATATGGATTAATTCTTAGACTTCTAAAGCTCTAGTGGTACCTAATCTTCTTTTGTCTTTTTTTTCTTTTAAACATTCAAAATACACACTAAAGTTTTTATAATCAGGGGAGTCAAGATTTTCTATTGACACAAGTCAATCTATCCATTATTGAGATATATGACCTAAGCGATTATGTCACAACACACTAGAATTCTCATTTTAGCTAATTTGCACTTTGTGCCACACTGATTGACATGCAAGGTTTCATTATGTGAGGTAGAGGTATAAAGGAAATAAATATTATCATTACTAGATAATGAACCAGTTGCAACCAAACTTGAATGAAGAAACAACCTAAACATTCTATGTTCAAATGAACAATCATAACATAATTTGTCCAACAAGTAAATAATAATCAAGTTCCTCCTCTAGGATATAATAACGAAAATATGTTCTAAATTTAAATAACAACCGGTACTTAATGACAATTTTAAATCTGCAATAGCCTCCACTTCCACAGTCTTGCCATCACCAACATAGATGAATATTTTAGCATCACTTGGCATTCGGCAATTTTAGGCGCTCTGCATTGAAACACTTATATGAATAATAGAACCAGAATCTATCCACCACGTGTTTAGGTACATAAGCCAAATCAAACTTAGAACAAACTAAAGCATGTACCTTTCTTATCACATTGAGCATGATACCTTGCAAAAGAAACATGCTCGCGTGTTTTCCTTAGTTTTCTTTTGATCCTGTTTAGGTAAAGGTCCCTTAGCAACTCCTTTCATCCATTTTTCTTTAACTTTGGACCATTAACCAAATAAGCACTTTCAGTTCTATCTTGCTTCATTCTCTCTTCCTCTTGTACACAATGAGAAATTAACTCATTAAGAGTCCATTTCTTCTTTTGGCAATTATAACTTATTTTGAATTGACTAAATTGCACCGGAAGATAAATCAAAACTAAATGCATGAGCAAACTCATATAACTACAAATTTAGTGCCTTTAGTTTTGATGCAAGATGAGACATTTCTATAATGTGCTCTCTTTTGTCCCATGTTGCCTTATATTTTATTGAAACAAATTTCCCAAGAGGAAAAATTGTCCCAACCTTTTCGTTCTTTCTAAAATACTTTTCTATTTCTTGAAGGAACTTCTTGGTACTAGTCTCCTTAGAGATAACACCTCTCAAATTTTCTGAGATCTCACGCTTCACGATCATTAAGCACATCTGATTTGAATGTTCCCATCTCTTAAAGTTCATTTTATCCTTAATGGAACTTTCAGATGTAAGAGACAATGGTTGTTCCTCTCTAGGTGCAAGATCCAAGTCCATGCAATCCAAAGCAACGATAACACTCGCTTTCCAATTATTAAAATTTGAACCATTCAACTCAGGAATAGAACTAATGTAAGCGGAACTTGCTGAAGTGGAAGAGTTAACTATACGGAGAATAGTAATGAGGCCCACAATTAATATATGGTTGCATATTTGGAAATGTAAATAAATTCAAATCATGACAATTCTAAATGTTAAATACCAAGTACAACATTGATATATGTCTTCGGATTAAATATCAAAATTGTTAGCGATATTAAGCAAAACATTAAATATCAACATTTGATCATGGCAATTAAATGAAGTGATCTTTGGATTGATCCATGATTCATATGATAATCCAAATAAATGTAAATATTTAATGTTAAATGCAGAAATTTGATCAATATGATAATTTTCTTTGGGTCGTTTTCTAGTACCAACATGAATTTCAAGAGTGCAAATATCCCAGCGAACCCAATATGTTAATACATATAATAGTGACTACTTTGATAATTTATTACATGCAATAACAACTTATAATCGCACAACAATGCTAAACTATATTTGAATTTATACAACTGAGGTATTAACCTCCTATAAAAATACACATAGAGAGGAAGCAATAAACATGTTCAAAAATGACAACATAGTCAAATTTTATACATACATACATACATATATATATATATATATATATTAATTTATACATGTCTAATATGTGCAAAAATACCAATATCCACTAAATTTATGTATGCAACCTTTCACATGAATAATTATTTTTAAGTAAAAAAACACCCCACGTTTATCTTGAATCCATTTTAGTTCATCCTAAAAAAATTAAAGTTGCAAAGCATTTAAAAAAAATCCAAAATCGTAACCGTATCAAGAGTACGCCTTTATCTCTTTTTCCTTTGTTTTGTTTTGTTTTTTAACTATTAGACCTTTGAACATTTCGAAGAAAAACCTCAACGTAAAAAGTTCTCTGAAAATCATATGAAGAGAGTAATTATCTCCCCTAATAACAAAAGATTATGTTTGGATGTAAATAATGGGGACCACAATTGTGATTTCTTCCATGCAAATTTGAGAGAGCAAACATCTTCCTTAGATTCAATGTAAATTATAAAAATCTTCATTTTATTATCTTTTTAACAATTTTAAAGAAACCACAATCATCTCCAATGATGCACATATTGTAACTTCCTCTACACATCACAAGAAGAACAACAAGCAATATCTTTATTTAGGATAAAAACAACACATTCAAACAATTTTGAATGGAATATCCTAATGGAGATATTTTAACCATTATCAAAATATAAGAGATATCAAATCTAGAAATCATACAAATCAATGATTTAACAAAACATGACTCTGACACCACTTATATAAAATACAAAATCTTAACCCCATATGATTTTGTCAAGATCAACGATTAAATTAGAAAAGAATACCTGAATCCACTTGTATAAAAGTTGCAGAAGAATGATCTTCTAAGATTCTAATGGGGATCCCTTTCATGCTATTTTGAGATGCAAAATAAACCTCAAAAAATGCGCTTCTCTCTCTCTGTTAAGAGAGAAAACTCTCATCCCAATGGGAACCACAACTCCATTTGGTAACTAAATTGCTAATTTACAATCCCGTCCATCAAATAATATGCAATTTATCATGGTACGTATTTTCAACCACAGTATAGAAGATGTGACAATGGTGTGCTACCTTAGTGGGCCACTTTTATTTGCTAGTGTAACTCAGATAGCATAGAATATGAATTATATTATGATTAATTTTGGCCCATTGATAAATCTTATAGATCGAGCTTCTCGTCATTATATTCGTAGTAGATATGGTACATAGTTAGAGTAATTTATTTGCTTTGCATTATTTTCACTTTTCTTTGAGTGACAATGTAATGAGATACTTTAAGAGTTTTTTTATAGTTCTAATGTGTATCTTAATTATGAACATGGATTGATCAGAATGATTAAAGAAAATGGATGTTGCAGTTTACATTTCATTTCATATATTTCCTCTTGCTTCATATATTTTAGATGTTAATCTAATGTGCATGAGTTGTTTTGCTGAGTATCAGACGTGGACGAATTGGACTGTAAGTCCGACACCCCTATCCCACCAGCTTTAGTAGCCGGTGGGGCGGGGCATCACACACGCCCTATCTTAATATATCTGAGTATTTGCAGTTACCGATAGAAATCCATGTGCACCACTTGCAGAAAGTAGGTTGGTTTGTATTGGGTACTGTTCCACGTGATTTAATGGATATCCGAAAGTTCAATGTCATCCTTCATGGTTCAGATCGAGTACCCGTACAAATCAGTTACACGATCATCCTAATGGTTTGACGTGGAATTTATAGACCCATTCATTGGATTTATCTGGATTACTATATAAACCTCCTTAAGGTAAGGTTAGCCTTCATATGCTACTTTCATTCTCCACCATATACACAGAGGGATCTGCCGCCACCATTCTGGAGGACCTAGCCCAATCAAAGGTGGACTTTGTAAGTCCTATGTTGTGATTATCTTGTGCTGAGTATCTACGTGTTTGATTGCATACTACTTATTTTACACATAACACAAAGAAATGATTTGATCATGGGTGAGGTGCATGGAAAGAAATCCAATCTTTGTAGATTGATCTTCACAAAGAGATAGATGAGAGGATTTTGAGGTTTTTATCTTTCTCTATCTTCAAGTGGTGTTTCTTGATGCCAAGTTTAAAAAGTTGTTATCTACCCGATTGAAATATTTGAATGAATAATTGGTCAAATGTTAGAAAGTGAACATTCTTTTTACAATCCTTTTCACCCAATTCCAATTACATTGGTAGAGCAAAGACGACATACTCTTTGATCTTAAAGTCTTGTTTTCAGCATCAGTCAAAGGCATAGCATTGAACTTTGATTCTGGAAAGACACTCTGAAGTGAAATGTGTTGGGACTCCGGAGAGAGCGAGTGCTAGAGGAGAAGAAAAATGCTTTCCCATTGTCGGATCTTGATTGATTTGGTCAGTGGTCTTGAATGTTGATCTATATCCTAATTAACGTCGATCTAATCCTAAGTTAGCATTTGAAAATATATGGACGATGTGTATCGTAGATTTAGAGTGGACTTGGTGGATGTTGAAAAACACCAATTTAAGTTGTTCGGTTACATTTAAAAACCTCGACTTAGGCTATAAGTAGCCAACATTTCAAAATGCCAACCTAGATTATTTGGCAAATATCTAACTTAGACTGCATTTGATTAACATTTGAATGTTGTCTTGTGCCAATCACATAAAAATATTGATCTACTTTCCATTAGTGACCATTGTCGTCGCTATACACTCATTTCTTCTTCTAGCAGACATCGTCCTATTTCAAGGAAGACAAGGTTTAAAATTGGAGATTCATCTGAGAGCCATCAACAAAGGGCCAGACTCATCGCTTCTGATCAAGAGAGGAAGCAACAACGATTGCTTTTGCTATGAAGGGCTCTCATGATTCCTATCACTAGCTCCAAACCTCCTACTACCACACTTGTCTCGTCTTGTTAGCTTGCCACACACAAAGTTTTCCTTTCTCCATATAGTGATCTAAGGAAGTAAGTTTAATTATTTACATAGATCCAAAATACAGAAAAAGTTGATCATCAATATAAATTTCACAATTTACATTGATGTCACAATATACTAATACATAATTAAACCTATACGACATTTGAATTTGAACATAAATCTAAAATATGAAAAATATAAGTCGACCATTAATATCATTATTGACATTTGTAGAAATGGAGATAGGTGAACTCTCTATCTTGACATTTGATAATTAGATCTCAACTTTGCTTAATTGATCTTGATGCTTATTTTTAAATGTCGAGCTATGCGAAATATGTCTTGGTATAATTTTGACATGGAGTTTTCTAAGACCGATCTCGACGTTCTTTAAAAAATAAACATCGGGACAAGATCATTTTGGTGTAACGTAAGTTAGTGGAAGGGGGCATCATGGAGGTTAGAGGAGGTAGGGACGTTAGAAATGTCGAGGACGGGTGACGTCAAGAAGGAGATGATGTAGGTGAGAAATCATAGGAAGGAGGAGGTTGAGGAGGAGGAGAGGGAAAGACGGCATGAGATAGATGAAAAAGATAAAGAAGAATCGAAAAAAAAATATAATGACATGTTATATATTTTTATTACCATTCACCCTTTAATCATTAATCTCTCATGTTTTGACCATGAATATCAACAACAATGACACAATTATATATATTGTAAGAATTATCTTGTAACATATAAAGTAGTTCAGAGTACAAGTATTATTGATAAAATATGCTTGAGAACACGTAACAAATCCTTTTTCTTGTTATTGCCGAGGAAGTTTTGAAAGAGAGAAGATAGAAACAAGGTAGGGGTGCATATGTAATTAAAGTAGGGATTTTATCACTTGTGCCCCTCCGAGATATCGCAATATCAGTTACACCCCTATCTTTTTGGTAATATCAGTTGTGCCCCTCACTTCTTGTTATTTTGTCACTTGTGTCCCTCGGGTTAGTTACCGTCCATCCACAGTGCAAATGGACGTTAACTTTGAGGGCATAAGCGGAATTAATTTTTTAAAAAAGGTTATGTGGTCATTTTACACCCTCTTCCTCATCCTCTTCTTCTTCCTCCTCTTCCCCATCCTCTTCCTCCTCCTCCAACCTCCTCCTCCTCCCTCTCTGCCCCCGCCCCTGCCCCGCGCCGCCCAGCTCCGCTCTGAGCTCCCCGCACCTCCTCCCAGCCCGCAGCCCCCGCCCATGCCCCGCGTCGCCCAACCCCGCACCCCCTCCCAACCCGACCTCCCCCATCCCCTGCCGCCCCGACCTCCCCCACCCATGCCGCCCCTCCGCCTCGACCTCCCCCACTCCCTGTCGCCCCTCCGCCCGACCTCCCCCACCCCCTGCCGCCCCGACCTCCCCCACCCCTGCCGCCCCTCCGCCTCGATCTCCCCCACTCCCTAACACCCCTCCACCCGACCTCCCCCACCCCCTGCCACCCCGACCTCCCCCACCTCCTGCCGCCCCTCCACCCCGACCTCCCCCCAAGCGGCGAGGCCTCCCCTCACTCCCTGTTTCAGCCCTTCCTCTCCAGGCGGCGAGGCCTCCCCCCAACCCCCTGTCGCCCCCTCCGCCCGACCTCCCCTCGTCCCCTTCCCTCGCCTCCCCCTCCCCCTGAACGCGCCGCCCCCTCGCCTACTGATGAATCCACATGTCATCATCTTTATTTTATCATTTTGGCACCAAAAACCCTAGCAAATGCCTGTAAATACCCTTAAATAGAGCATCTTAGTATTCATGCATGTGCATTTATATAGTGTATAAAATGATGTAATTAAAGCCAAAATTATAGAATAAATAAAGAAAAGAAAAAGAATAAAATATTGTAAATATTTTATGAGCCAAAACCTCCGAGACCTAGGCATCTCGCTGAATAGGTCGACCAAGAATAAAGTAGGGGGAGATAAGGGCCAAATACCTATATTTTCTATTCATTCTTTATTCATTGTGGGACCTATTTTTGGTTCCACTTTTTATACATCAAATAAAGAAACTTTGTACATGAAAGTTGTAGATAATTTTATAAAGAAAAATACAAAATTGATTTCACAGAAAAATAATGTACAGATAAAAAGTTATGGTCTGAATAAGAATCCAAAATCCCAACTTCCCAGACCCGTATCTCACAACTGACAACTCCAAATGCAGCATACTCACCTTTAATTGTATATAGAATAAAATAATCTATCCAATGGTGGTGGTTTCGCGTTTGGAGGAGCTACGGTTTGAAAGTTGAGTTTTGGACCCACCTTGTATACTTGTACAGATTAAAATATTCAATTTATTATTTATTCATTATTTTTGTATTTTTATATTTTTATAATTATGTAAATATTACTTATAATATACATGTGCATTAAAATCAGAATAAAAATGCAAAGAAAATACAAAATAAAAATACTTGTATAAAGAACACATAGGTATACTGCCTATACCTATACCTATACAATACTTACTCATAATTAATTAAATATACAAAATGAATCAGAAAAAAAATATTTGTATATATAAAAGTATTTTATAATTTTAGAAAATAAGAAACGAAAATAATAGAAATAAAATTTACAAAATGAAAATAAAATACTAAAATACATAGGTAATGTACCTATATAGGGCTAAAAAGTAAACTTATAAAAATACACCTCATAAAATAAATTCAAAATCATAATAAAATACTACATAAAATAACGAATATATTTTATTTTTATAAACATTAATTAATTCGGCCTTATTCTATTTTTAATTGATTTTACAAAATAATTATCAGGGTTTTTCCTTGTTGGTCCACGTGGACCAACCAGGAGGCGTCAACAGTTGACCTCGGTCAACTGGACGCTCTACCCTCTGTAGCCCTTGTCTGGCCTGGTTTTGACCGCTTTTGGCGGATTTTTCTAGGCCGAAACTTGCACCATTTTGCCTCGAATCCTTCTGCATTTCTCTTCCTTGTTCATCCACCTAGCCCGCTATGTGATTACCTCGGGCCATGGATCAGTGTAGTGCTCAAGGCACCTTGATCTTTGGAGCATCTCGGTCAGGGGTCAAACCAGATATAATGACCCCCCATTTTTCATTTTGAATTTGAGTCCTCTTGGTCCACCCCTCTCCGCCTCTCTGGTGCTCGGAGCATTGCTGGAGGTGACAGCTCCACCGCGCGCTTCTCAGCCAAGGCGAACGAGGTCGAGGACGACTCCGCCAACTCCCGCAACCTCGGCGGTCGAGGTATCTTCTTCCCTCTGGCTCCGGCCATCGAGGGCCCCTTCCCCCTTTTATTTCATGCTCATTAGCTTAGCCATAGGTTTAGGAACATTAGCCCTAAAGAACTTTTGAGTTTCGTCGACTCCTTCGCCAAATCACACCCCCTCGCCGGAGCGCACCTCCGGCCACGCATCGCCACTTCGCCTTTCGCTTCGATTCGGTCCACCTAAGGTCCAGGCAATTTGCCCTGGACCTCTTAACCATTTTGCAGGGTCAAAGGTCGTTGACTCGCGCCTGGGCGCGATTTTGTTGCTCGCCGGAGCTCAGCCGAGCCCTCCAGCTCCGCCGACCACCTGCGAGTGCCACAGCCGTCGCCGTGGTCATTTGACGCCGCCAGGAGAAAGAGAAGACCCTCAGGAAGCTCCTTGTCCATTTTGAAGCCTAGACGCCACCGGAGCCGGACGGAGGAGCTCGAGGAACTTCGCCCCATCGGAGCTCCTCCGTGTTCTTCAACCTGCCGCTCCAACCGTCGGATCTTGGAGCCCGCCTAGATTGCACGCCAGCCGTTGGATCTTCCCACGCATCAACCGTCGATCATCCTTGGAGATCTGATCTCAGCCGCACATCTGCGAAACGTCATCGACCATCCATCGTTCGCCACGTGTCTAAGTGGCTCCCCATCAGCCGTTGGATCACGCGCCAAGGGTATTTTGCACATTAACCCTCGCGCATTTTGTATTTACTCTTTAGTATTTAAACTTTCATCTGTAGTTGAAAAACTTTGGGTTATTTGCATGTAAGCCCCTGCATTTATTTTTATTTACATTTAGGTCCTCCGCCACGTCACCTCACGTGACCTGTACACGTGAGGGGGTGGGCTTTTTGCAAGGACTTCCTTGGGGTTTAGTTATTTCAGTTTAGTCCCAAGATTTTGTAATATAGTGTAAAACTTTGGGATATTTTGCATCGACCCCCCTGATAGTTTTGAATATTGCACTTAGGTCCCTACCAGGCGCGTGTCTTGCACGTGTTTGGCTTGAGAATTTTGTATTAAGACCCCTCCGGGTTTCGCAATTTACTTTTAGTCCAGTAAATTCAAGTTTCAGTTCAAAACTTTGTGGAAATTTTGCAAGTAGCCCCTGGATGTTTTGGAAATTGCATGTATGCCCTTGCCAGTCCTGTTAATTGTTTGGATGCTTGTTGTAATTATTTAAATTATCATTTCAAGTCCAAAAATTCCACAAAAATAGACTTAAGCTCCTGGTAACTTGTTCTTACACGCCAACATTTTAGTTTTTGATTTCTTTTATCTTTATATTTATTAAAAATAAAAAACATGCTTTTTCTCTACTGTCTAGCTTAGAAAATACCAAAAAAATATCAAAATACCTCGAAAAATTCCAAAAAAAATCTATATTGTCTATTTCAGCCTTTAAAAATACCAAAAACACCTTTAAAAATCCCCAAAAATCACAAAAATAGTAAAAAATCCTAAAAATATTAAAAACATTTTATTTCTGAATTTTTGGTTATTTTTGCACATTTTTCTAAATACTTTATCTAGTCTTTTATTACTTTGTCTTTATATTCCAATATTGAAAAAGAAAAAAAATATATATAATATAAAATTATAAAAATCAAAAAATTAAAAATCAAAATACAAAATTAAAAATTAAAAAAAATAAAATAAAAATTAAAAATTAAAAACCCACAAAAATTCCTTTGATTGCTTGCTTAGTGTTGACATATCACACACATTCACTTGTGCACAATTATTTGATCTACCCTGTTTGCTCCCTGTGTTCGAACTCTCTGCATACTTGCCCTTTCCATCATTTGTGAAGAGTTAAAAATAAATTTTAACCCCACATTATTTCTAGTTTATTGATCTTTAGTGTGGGTTAATTGTTGACTTTAGTCCAGAGTTAGTGTGGTCAACATACCGACTGAGTTCACGCTTTGTGTTGAACTTACGACCACCTGATTTTGGCTAAATCACCTACCCCTCCTCCGACCCCCGTGCCTCCTCCGGCCCCTTCCGCCCTCCTCCTCCGCCTGTGGCTGAAACTGGAGTTGAGTTTTTTTTGTTAAAGTTTGATAAATTTTTGACTAATTGATTCATAAAAAGTCATCCAAAAATTCAATAAAATTCATCGTTTGATCCGTAACGAGTGATATGTCCGTGGAAATGTAAAAATTTTAAAGATTCGATGGATGCATGAAGGTGTTAGTAAGAGAGAGAAATTATGAAGAGAAGGAAGAAGAACAAATGGAGGAGGAAGAAGATGAAGAAGATGTATGGACCATAATACCCTTCTTAACCACTGACGGAAGGGCACAACTGATGACGGAGCAAGAAGTGAGGGGCACAACTGATATTACCAAAAAGACAGGGGCATAACTGATATTGCGATATCTCAGAGGGGTACAAGTGATAAAATTCCATTAAAGTAGCTTACAAGAAGAAAAAGGTAAAACCCACCCCAAAATTGGAGTATCAAAACTGATTCAAAAGAATGCGTCAGACGCAAATGGATCTGTTGTGAGGATCCGATTAAAGGAGAAATGTGGGGTGGATAGGAAGGGGGAGCAGAGAGCTTTCACATCCCACCGGAAGAGAGAGCACTTCCCCGCCGACGGAGATGACCACGCACCTCCGCTCACCCTCGGCCCTCCTCTTCCTTCCTCCGCCGCAGCTTGCCTCCTCCTCCTCATCTCCGAGCCGCATCCTGTTCACGCTCAGGAGGACCTCAGTCCAACGGCTCCGGTCCCGATTCGCGGTGGCCGCGTCGCTAAACTCCAATTTCCTGAGAGGTAATCGACCCGTTCTGCAGTACCCCTTTTCATCAGCCCTTTCGTGTTGGAACCGAACCACGATTAATTGCGGATGTTTGTCTTGTCTTATCGCTGTATCTATCGATGATGTTGCTGAAATGTTCAGACTCAGGATGAATGGTCGGATACAGATATAAATGAATTTTCGTATCGTTACCTATTGAAAAATATGACGGATATGAAAAAATGTTACTATATTTTTCGAAAACGTATACGATCATAAAGCTAATACAAATCAGATATGAAAAGTATCAGAAATACTTTATAAATTAAATTAAATGTACATGAGGATTTACACATATAAGAAATATATTAAATATATTTATTTCGTTACAATTATATCAACGATGAATAAAGCTATTAAATTTTGTTATACATAGTTATGAATAAATCTCTCTCTCTCTCTCTATTTAGATTACAATGGATATGAAAATACAATTATATGTATAAAGGGATATAGAAATAAAATTACAAATGTTTATGAATGTCAAAGTGATATCTATAGTCATATTCATTTTAAAAGGGATACTGATAGGAATGTCAAAATCTGTGTATAACAAGTACGACAATAGCAGATTTGATACGGATATATCCATATTTGTTTAAATCCCTAGTTCTGATGCAAATGTCAATGCCATAAATACCTGAAAAAACTTAGAATTTGGAGAATTTGAACACATTTGTGCTTGTTTTAATGTAGAACTCCATGTCATCCATGCACACCCTTTTGTCTATCGGTTGATATTCGATATCTCATTTGAGAGCCCAATAAAAACTTATGTCCAAGTGCAGAATTATCGAAGTTGATAATCTATCAGCTACTACTTGTTTTTGACGGATCAAAGGCATTACTCCTACAAGGTTTCAAATCTATATGACTCGAATGATAAGAGACATTGTGTATGCACTTAAATGAGTGCTCTAAGGCTTGTTTATAGACTTCACACACTTAGGAAAGTAACAAAATTTACTTTTACATGCTTCTAGTGGGAACCTAACCTCATACATTCTTGGTAAGGGGAGGGGACGCACACCAACCTTGCTATAATCTTTTTTCTATTAGCTACATAATCCCATATCGATCCATGTGAAGATATCTCGGCAATACTCCACTCTTCTCCGCATGGGATTTTTTAGGACCCGACTGAGGAGGTGATGTGGAAATTATTATGTTATTGGGTGATGGGGATGAATTTAATATGTTTACCTAGATCCACAATTGTCCGTTTCCATGTATGACGAATACCACAGACCAATAATAGTAATTAAAGATATAAAATACATCACACTCCAGATGTATGTTCTTTACCGTCCTTTCTGAAGTGCTCAATTGTGATGTTAAAGATGAAATTGCTAGTTGCATGCTGATATTATTGCCTGCTTTCGTTATATGGGTTAGTCATTCAAACAACATGGAAGGTTGCAAAGAGTGGGATAGAGGCGGGAGCTAATCTTGTACCTGTATGTTTTCTTTTGCAATCTCCCTGTTTTAAGTTCATGCAAATTGAGATAGTACATTTCTTTTACATTAACTTCTTGATGCCAGACCTCTATCCCAAGGCCACTAGCAAGAGTTGGTGTTACTGGTGTTGCTGTTGTGGTGTCTCTAGTCCTCCTAAAGTCATTTCTTTCAACCTTGTTTTTTGCCCTGGTAAATTCCTCATCGTGATATTTTACACATTGTTGTTCTCTTTAAGGGAGTAACTATATTACGATTGCTCTTGGAGCATGCTTTATCGTCTTATTAGTTGTCCAAAATGTTTTGGATCAATGATTGCGTTCAATTTTGGCCGAGTAAATGATTTTCATGAGTATTTACTATCATCTTATTTGGTCAAAGATTATGCTATTTGACTATAGTGGTAAGAGATGTGCTTTCACTCGAATTCTTTATTGCATAACAAGAATGTTGATATTTGCACTTGCTTGGGTTGTGTCAGCCCAAATAATGTTTGTATGCATCACCGATATGGATTATTACCTCTGCGTATCTCATTTACTCGATGATAATGATGGACATAGTGCTTTTATCATTATGCATGTTTCCATGAAAGAGTTGTTGACTACACACTTGTTCATGTCTACTTATGAGGAAATCTGTGATTAAGATTAAATACTGTCTTTCTCAACTACCAGCTTCCCTCTCCATTTTGGTCCTTTTGTTAATTCCCATCCCAACCGTGACTCTTAGTCAGTCTTAGTTATTCATGAGGCCCTAGGGTTCTCTTGTGTAGAGAGGAGAAACTCGGTTGACAAATTACATAATAGTGACAATAAGAAAAAAATACGCAAAATAAATAAAGATATTTCTTATCTGATCGATCACACTTGATCGATCAACCTTGTTATGATTGATCATTATTTGAATTATGTTAGAAACTACGAATGTGGAAGCGAATATCAGAGATAAAAGATAAAAATATTACAGAACACCGGGATTTTACGTAGAACCCTACTCCGTTAGGAACGGGATGAAACCACGGGAGAACACCTCAAATGACTGATATGTTTATTGACTTTTTCAACTGTTACAAGAGGGTGAGGATTTTCTTATGTAGCCCTCACTGAGTCTCCACATCCCACAGACGGTTGATGTGGGACTAAACAACTAGATGTGGAAAATGGATTCTGGAGGGATCCATTTACCCATATACCACATAAGTGACACATATGCTAACATCACTGTTGTAAAAGTTGGCCGACTAGGTCGACTAGCCGGTCCAACTAGTCGAGTCGGGGGGGGGGGGGGAGGCGGTGTAACCGACTCGATTCAAGGCCGACGACCGACTTTTACATAGAGATTTTTTATTTTTTTATTGTTGGCTTTTTTTTAAAAGTAAACTTATTCTAATACACTTAATGTTATATTTAAAGTCAATTACTCCTTTTGTTTCATTATGATAGTATGGAAAATGTATGCATCTGTGCAAATATATAAGAATATATGTATAAAAATGATTTATATTTAAAATTTAAAAAAATTCAAAACCGACTAATGGCCGACTAAATCTGATTAGTTGATCGACTGCCGATTAATCTTACTCAGTGACCCCGCCGATCGAGTACCAACTACCGATTTCTGCAACCTTGACTAACATACTCCAACACTCCCTCTTAAGCTATAGCATGCAATGCTCAGCTTGGACAAGTAGAACAAAATCTCAAACTCACCATACAAGACACTGTGTACAATATCAACTCAACGCAAACACATCTGTCGGTTGCTGTTGAGGATGTTGCTTCTCATGCCGTGCATGTGAGGAGAAACAAACGAGCTGGAGTGTGAGTCAAACTGAATCTCCTCGTCGAAGAGCATGCGCTCTGTATTGCACATGTCAGAGTCACTGCAACTGAAAATGAGTCTCCACTTGGAGAATTCTGGATCGTCACATGTATGTGGACAACTCCTCTAGAGACGTGGAGTGCTTTGATCTGGTTGTGGCGGTAACATCGATCTTCAGAAATTAGGGTTTCCATAAAAAACCCTAGAAACCCTAGAAATTTTGGATTCTTCAGAACTTGTGGGAAGCTTCTCCATCAGAACTTGCGAGAATGACACAAAATTAGGGTTTCCACCAGAAACTCTAGAAATTTCTTGACCAATTCAGCAAATATGAATCGAATTTAGAGCAATAATCTTCAAATATGCGTCGGACAATCTCCATAACTTGAGCAATATGAATACTAGATCATTCAAGAATAAGAAAAAATCTCCTAAAAATCGAACCCGTTATGATACCATTTTAGAAAACTTGAATGCGGAAGCTTATCAGAATCAGAAATAAAGAATAAAGAATAATGAAGAATACGGGAGAGTACTTCAAAGGGCTGATGTGTCTATTGACTTTCTCAACTATTACAAGAGGGTGAGGGGCTTCTTATATAGCCCTCACTGAGTCTTCGCATCCCACAGACGGTCGATGTGGGACTAAACAACTGGATGTGTACTACATACCCCAATACTCCCCCTCAAGCTGGAACACGCAACGCTCAGCTTGGACAAACAGAATGAAATCTCAAACTCACCATACGAGACACTACATACAATATCAACTCAACGCAAACACAACTGTCGGCTGTTGTCGAGGACGTTGCTTCTCATGCCGTGCAGGTGAGGAGGAACAAACGGGCTGGAGTGCGAGTCAAACTGAATCTCCTCGTCGGAGAGCATGTGTTCTGTACTGCGCATGTTAGAGTCACTGCAACTGGAAATGAGTCTCCACTTGTAGAACTCTGGCCCGCCACATGTAGACGACTGCATCATGTGGACAATTGCTCCATCTCTGAAGGGTCGAACTGGAAAAAGCCATGGAAACATCCTTGTCGGAGTCCACGATCGCTGGAGAATGGAGTCCGAAAAGTCTCCTTGTTGGAGAACCCGGGTCTCTCCCATACTAGCTCAGAGAATGGGATCTCTACTATGGAGTCCCTATGAACCGCATGAAAACCCTAGCCCACATGGCATAGTGAATGGGATCTCTACTCTGGAGTCCCTATGAAACACATGAAAACCCCGAGCCAACAAAACCAGAAAGATGGGGACCTCTGAACTGATGATCGCATACATGTGCGAATCAAATTAAATACTCGAAACCTGATCATCGAGTCTGAAATCTGAACATCTCTGTAGAGTTTGAAAATCTGGCTGACCTATGGATTGGAGAATCTGAATATGGAATCTGACATGTGACTCTACCCAACACTCCCCCTAAGTGTTCAGAAAGGCGGCCCAGGCGGCCGCATATGCGGCCGCATATGCGTAGTCGGGCACTGGACCGAACCGCATATCCAGTATTCGATCCATATGCGATTTGGATGAGTATGCGGCCGAGTAAACCGCATATGCGGTCGCATACTCGGCCGCCTTTTGTATAGAGCCCTTTCATACATGCTTCATCTTTTAGTTGCTGGAACTGATAGCTACTGCTAGTGCAGTAAAAAATAAATGTTACTAATTATTTATTAGAAAAGATTTTTATGTTGTTTGTAAAAAATCATTTTTCATTTTTTATTTAAAATAAATGTTACTAATTATTTATTAGAAAAGATTTTTATGTTGTTGTTTGTAAAAAATAAATTTTCATTTTTTATTTAAATAGAAGATTTTTATTTAATTTTTATGAATGTCGTTTCATGCATTTGTTTAGTTTATATTAAATATACTTTTATTTTAGAATCAAATACATCTTCTTTTGTGAAAAGTATATCTATGAGTCGTTTGCTTTATTCAGTCAATACTCTTCTCAATTGTTAAGAAATTTTGTAATAGAAAATTACGTTAAATCCCCCCTAGCTAGCAATCATGTCGTTAATGCTAGATAAAAGCGAATCCGGTTACTTAATCGATTGAAATATATTGATTCACAATCCAATTTTCATTCATTAATTCCTATAGAAACATAACAAATGTTTCTATGATTTATTATTGTTATATCTCAAATATTTGTTTCTTATATTTTCATTCCTATAGTAAGTATGCCAACAAATTTCACTTTTATTTTTTTATGATTCATTATTTTATCTAAAATGGTCATTTTTTAAAAAGCTTTCTCTGAAATCATGTCGTACTAAAAAGTTTGTGCATATATTTCATCTATTGTTATTTTTTCGAAACATAAATCTCTAATATTTGAATTCAATGTATTACTTTAATTATTTTTAAATTAAAATAATACAAACTGCATAATCCGCATATACTTCCGCATATACTTCCGCATATCCGCTTACTCGCTTCAGACCGCCTGACCGAACGAATACCGCATACCGACTTTTTGAACCTTGCTCCCCCTTTCTCCCATACTTGTCAGAAAACAATGATACCGATAAAGTTGGGAGAAGACAATAAAACATGGAGAAAAAAAATAATAAGCCAATACACAAATTTTTTCTCTCGACTTTTCCCTTTTTTAAGCCATTAAGTTTTTTCTTTTCACCTTCTGCTTTTTTAAGACATTTTTTTCGGCTATTCCAAATTTTTTAGCCGTCTCTTCCTCCTTTTTTTCAAATAGGCCATTTTCCAGTCTCTCTCTCTCTCTCTCCCTCTCTCTCTTTTGACCTCCCCCCATTTTTTTCTTTCTCAAACACGACCCACATGGACCATAATAACAACCAGTATTTTTTTAAATAAAACGGGTCCATCGACCCCTTTTTATTCGCACGGACAAGAGTAGGGTTCCCATCGTGGGAATCCTTTCCTTGATTTATGCCACAACTGCTGCCATCAGACTGAGAGGAGGCTCCACTAGGAAGCGGAGAAGCATCACACTGCCTGCATGATGGATATCAGCTAGAGATAGAGAGGGAGGTCGAAGGGGCACCATCGGTGGAGCTCACCGCTTAGGAAGATGCGGCCGCCTGCCGCTTGATCTTGGAGAGCAATGCCTGCGCGATGCTGTAGTGAGCGCCGCCTGCACGAGGAGATGGGAGCACTGCCTGCACGCCGCCTGCGCGCTTGGAGGAGAAGGGAGCGCACCCCGAGGGCCACCGCTAAGCTGGAGAATGGATGGATCTTCGAACTCCACTTGGGGTTTGATCTGGAGCAGCCTGGGTACCGCCACCACCTGGAACTGTGCTGCGATGGCACGCGAGGAGATGGCTCGCTGGGTGGTTGTAAGAAGCGGCTGGATGTCGCCGCTAGGGGTGGAGGTGCGGTGAGGGCACCACCTGGAGCACGCCGCCTTCGGTTGGAGATGGTGATGCAGATGGCAAGCGCTTAAGGGGCGAGGTGCCACTGCCTTCGATTGGAAGATGAAGATGCGCTCGACTCATGCGAAGGGTTTTGTCGCTAGATGCGGCTGGAGCATCAATGATGATCAGTGTAGAACTAAGGTTTCAAAAAACCCTAGAACAAATCCATGAACATGATCATAAATATTGAAGAACGAAGAATCCTAAAATAGAACCCTCTCAGAATTATGCAAAACTAGGGTTTCAAAAATCCTATACAATTCTTGATTCTCGAACAAATTTTCAACAATAAATCTTAAAAAAATTAACCAAGAATCGACATGCTCTAATACCATGTTAGAAACTATGAATGTGGAAACGGATATCGGAGATAAAAGATAAAAATATTATAGAACACCGGGATTTTACATGGAACCCTACTCCATGAGGAGCGGGATGAAACCACAGAGAACACCTCAAAGGGCTGATGTGTCTATTGACTTTCTCATTTGTTACAAGATGGTGAGGGGCTTCTTATATAGCCCTTACGAGTCTCTACATTCCATAGACGGTCGATGTGGGACTAAACAACTGGATGTGTTATACGCATCTACCACATAAGTGATGCATATACTAACATACTCCAACAAATTACAATGGCTATTTTCCTAATCGATCAATTTTGATCTCTGATCGTTCATCTTCTGTTTTTGATCACATAAATCAACTCGATCGACCATTTGATTCTGCTCGATCATCTTTGTATCCTAATCGATCATATTTCATTTCACAAAGATTTTTGAAAGCGATTCAATTCCTGATTTGTTCAAAGGATGCAATGCTCATGACAAATGAGGGGCTCGTCCACATCAACCATGCACTTATTGTTGTCGCTATGATCACTCCAAGGATGTATGCTATTCTAAACATGGCTTTCCGGTATCTGCTCGTGCCATTGAGTAGGTTTAGACTCGTTGTCGAAAACTCATGTGGCAGACGTAGGTGGAAGTCATGACGGAATAGACATCTTCTAAAAAAAAGATATAACATAGATGCCAATCATGCTCAGCTTGGAACATCTTTCAAATGGTCCTCTGGCTAGAGCCTTGGTGAAAAGATCTGCTGTCTGTTCCCCTTAACTGATATGGGAAGTGGAGGTAAAGCCCTTCTGGCTTCTGAATCATGTCATGCGTATAGTGACAATCTACCTCAATGTGCTTGGTCCTCTCATAGAAGGCAATATTGTCGGCAATGAAAAGAGCAGCCTGGTTGTCACATTGTAGATGCATGTGAAGATGTGTGTCAATAGTTAGGTCAGTCATAACGGATACATCAGCTCAATGCTCCCTTGTACCATGGCTCTATATTTTGACTCAACACTAATTCTGGCAACCATAGTCTGCTTTTACTCTTTTATGACACCGAAGAGCTCCCTATGAACACTGCAAAGTTGGAGGCAGGTTTCTTATCCTTGGGGCATCTTGCATAGTCTACATATGCACATGTCGTGATGACAAGGGATGTCCTTTTGCTAAAAAGCAATCCAGTGCATGGAGAGGACTTCAGATACATCAGAATAATGTGAATCGCATCCATGTGTGTCTGTCTCGGTTGCTCCATAGACTGGCTAACTTTACTCACAACAAAGGAGATGTCTAGCCTAGTAATGGTCACATAGATGAGCTTCCCAACAAGCTAACTGTATCTCCTCTTGTCCACCTCCGCTGTATAATCATCGTATAGCTTCATGATGGGATCCATGGGAGTAATGACTGGTTTGCAATCTTCCATGCTTGTCTTTGAGAGGAGATCGGTAACGTACTTCCTATGGGTCATCACAAACTCCGATGGTTCGTAGTGAACTCAAGCCCTAGGAAGTATCGTAAATCGTCAAGGTCCTTGGTGACAAACTGCCGTCCAAGGAGCTCCGTAGCCCCACTAATACCTAGCACATATCTCTTGTAACAATGATATCATCAACATAGACATGTATAACAACAATACCTCTTTGATTGCTCTAAACAAATAGTGAATGATTTGCAATCGATCTCGTGAAGCCTTGCTACTCTATCAAGTCTAACAACTTCTAGAACCATGCTATGAGGTTCTACTTATGGCCATATATAGACTTATGAAGTCTGCAAGCCTTTTGACACTCTCCTCAGTAGCGAACCCATGTGGTTGCTGCATGTAGACTTTCTCCTACACATCACCATATAGAAAAGCATTCTTCACATCAAGCTGGGACATGGACCATCTCGTAACACTACATTAGAGATAATGATCCCAAGGTTAGAATGTCGTATCACATGAGAGCTAACCATAAAAGCTCCTGTAGGGGCAACGACCGAGCTCCATGTGCCACGTGACTGTAGCACTGTCATCTCTTCTTCCATAGCAAGACACCACTGAGTGTTTGGTACAACCTCCTGGTATGTCCATGGGATATCTACAACTGATAGACCAATGGCAATCTTCTTGAAATCCTCTAAAAGACACCCTAACGAAACATGAAAAACGAGAGGATATGTGGCACATGTACACATCCGTTTTTGAAGAGCAATGGGTGCATCGAGATCATCTGTATCATATGTGGCCTGTAAAGTAGCCTCATGAGGATGCACCTAGTTGTCCTATCAAGTAGCATGTTGTATAGATAAATCGCTATCAGTAGAGAAGTGCTCAGAGAGTCAGAATATATCTGAGGCATGTTGGATGATGGGAAAAGCCCATGAGCAGGGGGTACAGAAGGCAGCCTGCAAATGTATAGATGTGACAAAAATGAGCCAAAATACTAGGAAGTGGGAGCGCATGGGCAATCACAGTCAGATGTGGTAGTGGAGGTGGTGGCAACTTAAGAGGAACCACAACTGGAGGTGGTGATGGCGAAGGGGAGGCATGTAGACCTCCTCTCCAGAGTCAGACGGATTTAAGCTGTCACATGTAGGAGAAAAGTACATGATTGATAGAAAGGTGGCATTAGCACTGACGTAGTACTTCCATCTAACATGATCAAAACATCGGTACCCCTTCTGGGTTCAAGAGTATCCCTACAAAGACACACTTGACAGCTTTGGGGGAGAGCTTGTCACGACCATAAGTCAGATGATGCACGGATGTCACAAAGCCAAAGACACGAGGTGTAAGAGAGAAACGATCCTTCTCAGGAAATGCAATCGAGAAAGGAATCTTCTCTCCTAACACAGAGGATGTCATACGATTCATCATGTAACAAGCAGTGAGGACTGCATCACCACAGAAAGAGTGGGGAGCATGGCTATGAATCGGGAGGGTCCTGGTCACATCAAGTAAATGATGGTGTTTGCGGTCAGCAACATCGTTCTGCTAGAACGTGTACACACAAGAAGTTTGTTATATAATGCCAAGGAACCCAAAGAGATGAGAAAGTTGTAAACTACAGAATTTCAAGGCATTGTCAAAGCGAACATATTTGACGGTAACAGAAAAAATGTTCTTTATTTCTTTTTTGAAAGAAAAAGGGCCTCCACCATATAAGTGTATGCCCAAAAACTTCACCATTAATTACCATGAAGTAATTACAAGTTCATTACAAGGAAGAAGGAAAAACACGAGCTAAACACTCCAACTTTCATCTAATACCCTAGCATGAGCCACCACATTTTCACAGCAAAAGCAATCTTGACGGAACATCACCCCATTTCTGACCAGCCAAAGTACCCAAACCATCGCTACGTATCTCATGTGCTCCAACTCCGAGCCATGCCAGCCTGCACTGTTAGAGTATTTCGAGCATGCGTCACTTATGTAATAGGTGGGTAAATGGATCCCTACAGGATCCATTTACCCCTTCCATGTGTTTAGTCCCACATCTACCAATGATGGGGCGTGGAGGCTTTGTAGAGGCTATATAAAGAGCCCCAGACCTCCCGTATCCATTGAGAAAGTGCAATGCAACATATGGCCCTTTGAGGCCTTCTCCCGTGGTTTCATCCCGCTCCTTAGGGAGTAGGGTTCCACATTAAAAATCTTGTGTTCCATGTTTTATCTTTCTAGTTCATCCTCTGTTTATCATTTCGCTTCCGCATTCCTATTTTCTAACACGATATCAGAGAGGGTTCGATTCTTGAGGATTCAATTTTGAAGATATATTTTTTTTCTTGTTCGAGAGTCGATTATGAGAGTTGTTCAATCATATTTGTTCTTGAAGATTATCAGTTTCAGAAAATAATTAGGCTTTCTCCTTTGAAACCCTAATCTTGCACAATCTTCGAGGTCCGTCTTCTAGTAAGTGGGAACCCTAGGAGGAAGCCAAGGGTTTCAGATCTAGACGGCGACGCAATTCTGCGCCCATCTCTGCAGATCCCTCGCAGCTCCAGGCAAGAGGGGGGGTGGTCTTTCTCGATGTTCATGCGAAACATCTCCCCCTTCAGCAAGCATCAGGCTGCACGAAACCTATCAGGCCATCGCGACACACCCTGCAGGCCCTTCCTCCAGGCGATGCTGCAACCTCCTTCTTCGAATGGCAGCAGGAGACCACTTCGATGATCGCAAGCAGATCCCAGGTGACGCACACGAGCCCTAGCCGCCTCCAGCCTTCATCGCTAGACAGAGCCCCGCATTTCCTACAGCGGCATCGAGAGGTTGTAGCAGAGCCTCCTCGTCCGCGGTGACACCAGGTGGTGCACGATGTGCTCCAGGCTGAGCCATCTCGCTTGCAACGTTCCCTACCTCCTGACGGCGGCAGTAGAGGCAGATCCCCATCAAGGGGAGCTTCGTGCGTGGTTAATGAGAACCCTAGGGGGGGGGGGCATTGGCCCTCTATTAAAAAAACTGGGGAAGGAGCACACCAAGTTTTAAAGCCTAAAATGGGCTTCGCCCAAGTGGGTCGTGCTGCTGGTAAAAAAAGAGACCTCAAGTAAGATGAAAAAAAGAGAGAGACAGAGTGTTGTTCTATTCTGCTAATCCAATTGGGCCAATTTGTATTTTGGTCCAATTGGACCACAATTTATCTGTTAAAAAAAGAGGAAAAAAAGAAAGGAAAAAGGCGCCTACAAAAAAAGAAGAAAAAGTCGTACATAAGAAAATATTTTGCAAGAAAAGATTTTTTTGGGATGGCTATTAAAAAAATTGAAATAGCTGGGAATTTTTTTCAAGAAAAGCCGAAAAAAATGAGGGCTTATTTGGTTCTTTTTTCCCCATTTATCTTGTCTTCTCCCAACTTGGTCGATGTCTTCATTCTGACCAGTATGGGAGAAAAAGGGAGTATATGTAGAGTCACAGGTCTTCTCCAGATGTCAGATTATCCAGACCAGCCAGTTTCTTCCATACTCTACAGTTGTCAGATTATCAGACTCGACGTCAGGTTCCGAGTCTGCTGTTTATGACGCACGCCCTTCTTCAGTTTCGTGGTCCCCATCATTCATCTTGTTTCGGCCACAGTTTTCATGTGAGCCATAGGGACTCCAGAGTAGAGGACCATTCCCTATGCCATGTGGGCAAGGCTCCAAGGGTTTTCATATGGTATCATAGGGACTCCAGAGTAGAGTACCATTCTCTGAGCCAGATGGGAGAGACCCAGTTCTCCGACGAGTAGACTTCTCCAGACTCACTCCGGCTCGTTCGTCCTCCTCACATGCACGTCATAAGAAGCAACATCCTCGATAGCAGTCGACAGTTGTGCACGTTGAGTTGATATTATCTGTAGTGTCTTGTATTGTGAGTTGAGTTACTTTCTGTTTGTTCAAGCTGAGCATTGCATGCTCTAGCTTGAGGGGGAGTGTTAGAGTATTTGGAGCCTGCATCACTTATGTAATAGGTGGGTAAATGGATCCCTCCAGGATCCATTTACCCCAACCATGTGTTTAGTCCCACATCTACCAGTGGTGGAACTTGGAGGCTCTGTGGAGGCTATATAAGGAGCCCCAAACCTCCTGTATCCATTGAGAAAGTGCAATGCAACATATGGCCTTTTGAGGCCTTCTCGTGGTTTCATCCCGCTCCTTAGGGAGTACGGTTCCACGTTAAAAATCTTGTGTTCCATTCCATGTTTTATCTTTCTAGTTCATGCTCTGTTTATCATTTCGCTTCCGCATTCCTATTTTCTAACATGCACCAATGGACTCCCAAAAATCGGATATCCCATCAGTGGAAACCGTGGTGTTTCCGAAAAGCTCCCATGCCTCCACATTACTTCTGCATCTGAAGAAGAGGTGATCTGCTCTCTCAGCATTCTCGTTACAACGACAAAATACTGGGTCATCCGCTTGGACAAACCATGCGAATATGTCACCCTTCAGTAATCCCCTCCTTCGAAAAAGCCACATAAATACATTCATGCACGCCGAAATTTTCCATTTCCAGGTTCTTCGGTAATCAAGCATACATCCACCTGGATCGAAGACCATTGAGCCCTTTAGAGCCCTATATGCTTTCCCCACTGAGAAGGCACCATCATACCAACTCCAACAATTCCGACCCTCCGTGGGTCCTTCAACACCCTCAAGCTCTCGCAACATCACCAACAACTCGCTCATTTGCTGAGTATGACAGCTTAGATCTGAAATGAGGGAAAACAAATGTCCATCCCAAATGTCTGCCATGGAGCAATTTGAATCAACCACCAGTGCCAACAACTGCAGGAAATGTGATCCAAGCGCCTTACCCTCACTCCAATCATCAGTCCAAAACCTGAAATCCCTTCCATCTCCCATAATCGACCTTAAGAAAGTTCGAATCTCCTGCACCACTCTACAAATGCCTCTCCAAAAGGAAAAAAGAGGCCAAGCGCTCCACCCTCACTCCAATCGTCAGTAATCCCCCCTTCGTAGAAGCCACATAAATACCTTCACATACGTCGGAATTTTCCATTTCCAGGTTCTTCGACAATCAGCTACACATCTACCTGGATCGAAGACCATTGGGCCCTTTAGATCCCTATATGCTTTACCCACTGAGAAGGCACCATCATACCAACTCCAACAATGCCGACCCTTCGTGGGTCCTTCAACACCTTCAAGCTCCCGCAACATCACCAACAACTCCCTCATTCGCTGATATGACAACTTATATCTGAAATGAGGGAAAAACAAATGTCCATCCCAAACGTCCGCTATAGAACAATTTAAATCGACCACCAGTGCCAACAACCGCGGGAAGTGTGACCTAAACGCCCCACCCTCACTCCAATCGTCAGTCCAAAACCTGAAATCCCTTCCATCTCCCATAACCGACCTTAAGAAAGGTCGAATCTCCTGCACCACTCTACAAATGCCTCTCCAAAAGAAAAAAGGGGTCGGACCAAATACCCTTGGGATTGGTAAGAAGCATCCCACATCCGTTGGCCATTCTGTGGGCGGTTTGGCGGGGTAGGAACGACTTCATGTTCTCGGGCCAGAGATTCTATAAGGAGAACGTGGGGTCTAATGCCAAGCGCATGGTGGAGGATTGGGTATTGTAATGGACCTGTAATGTCGGCGAGTGGTTGTTTCTCCCCCCTTCTGTTTTTTTTCTTTTTTGTCTTTTGAATAAAATCCTTGGAGCGAGCACCATCGAGTGTTTCCCCCTTTTTTTTGGACTTCAAAAAAAAGAAGAAAGATACACACCATGCTGTTACAACCCTCCCAGATACGAGCAATCCACTTGCTGAGCAAGGCTTTATTCATCTCCTCCAAGCCACGTCCCCCCATACCGCCATCATCCTTTGAACTTGACACCATCCCTAGTCAGCCGGGGGCATCCCACTCGACTACCCAGAGGACGACCGGAAGAATCGTCTCATGATGGTCTTGAGTCTCCTCCGTACCCTAAACGAGAGAACCCTAGCAGACAGAAAACTATAGGATAACAGACAAAACCGGTCTCAACAACACAATCTACCTCCTCGAGACAAGCAAATAGATCTCCAGCTCACCAAGTACCAGCCTCTTCTTCATCTTCTTGATCACAGACAGGCACTCCGCCGCACTCATTCTCCCAACAACCAAAGGCACACTAAGATACCACAAAGGTAGGTCCCTACGGGGGGACCTCAACCAACCTGCACATTTGCCAATCTCCCCCTCCTCGAAACTAGTGGGTACAAACTTCGACTTATCCTTGTTGAGCCTCTGACCAGAAACCTCGCCGAAGATGTCTAGAACCACAAATAAACCCCTACAACTCTCAGGACCTCCTTCCAAAAATAGGATGGTATCATTTACATACTGGAGATTAGGAACCAGGATCTCTTCCTTACTATAGCCGCTACATACTCCGTTTGACACCGCATGATCTGCTATAACATATAAGACATCTGCTGTAATAACAATAAGTAGAGGGGCTAGCGGGCAACCCTGATGCACGCCCCGCTGTGGTGGGAAGAAAACCCTTGCGGCTGCCCATTCACAAGGATCACATAAGATGCAATCGTCACACACCTCTTCATCCTCGTTATTCAGCGGTATGGAAAATCTCTCCTAAAAAGAGAAGCCCACAAAAAATGCCAATCCACATTATCATAGGCTTTTGAGAATTCAACCTTCCAAACCACTTCCTTTACTCTCCTCCTCTTTCAATCAGTCACAATCTTCGAGGCAAGAACAACACTATCCATCATCTGCCTGCCTGGTAAAAAGACACTCTAAGCTGGGGAGATGAGCTTGTTTAGCACCCCCTGAAACGGTTAGCCAATAGCTTAGCCAAAATTAGGTAGACCACATTGGAGAGCGTAATAAGATGGTAGTCCTCCACCTTGGTAGCCACATCCTTGTTTGCTAAAATAGAGATATAATTATAAGGTTACTTGTACCTCATTTTATGACGCATATAGGAATACTGATACATGTCTTAGAAAGTAAAGAATGCTGCGACGAAGAGAAACCATAATGCACTACATATTTAATGATAAAATAATTCATAAATAATATCAGATAGCAAAAAAAACTTAGTCGGGATACATAATAACTAGAAGCTTTTGGGGTGCGCTTGTGTATCACATACATTACTTATATGGGTTGAATTAACAACAATAACGATCTCATGTATGTGGTTATAATTTGATTTCCATACTCACGACCTCTATTATTAGGGGAAGGATGAAAGGGGGTAGCAAGTGGGGCTACATAGTCGAGCTCTCAAGACCTAATCAAAGATTGTTGAGATATTTATATCTCTTTATATTTATTTCTTATTTCTCTTTCTTTCGTGTGTACTCACTTAATGGTCTAGTAGTAGTACAGTGTGTCTACCACACAAAAGACCAGGGTTCAAATCGCACTCTTGCAGGGGTTGTGTTGGGTAGTCGACGACCATCGTAAAAAATAGTCGAATCTTTCAACATGGATTTGAGCAAGACTCCATGTAGCCAACCCTACTTATAGTGGGAGAAGGCTTAGTACAATCTCTTTCTTTCGTGTACCTCTCTTGTAATTTACCCAGGGCTTTTCTCCTATATAAGAGAGCCTTAGGGTCTCAATAATGATATGCAATTCTATTTTCTCCAACATGGTATCAGAGCAACGGTCCTAGACTGGGGTTCTCGTATTACAAAACCTTAACCCTACCTTCCCATCCCACCCCGCCCGCCGGCCACTGCTCCGGGCCCCTTCCACCTTCCAGTCGGACGTTGCCAACAACCCAACTGACTGCCGCCAGCCGCTCCGGGCCCCATCCCGAGCCCAACCGGTCGTCGCCAGCTGCCCTGCAGGGCACTGCCTGCAGCCTCGTATTCGGCTGCTGGTCCTCGCAAGTTGTTGCTTGCAGTCCTCGCAGGTCGCCACGTGCATCCGACGGACGACCCTAGACCGTACGATTGCGGGTTGCTGCCCCACCTCTATTAGACAGTAATTCGACCATTGTTACAACCGAATACGATCTGATTTTGATCAGAAAGTGTGATTTTGGACACATAAATCACGTTGTCTGGTCCTAGACTATAACAAAGATTGAAGAGGATGGTTGTATGAGTCTACATGTACAACCACTCCTCCATATGATTGTGTAGACTCGCTCATACTAGTCTATACTTCCCAGTTTTGTTTCAGATTTTCAACATTTGTTCATCATGTCGGAGAATAAGGGCGACACATTTTCGTCGTCCGGTGCCTTCAATGACTCCGCTCCCATCGTATTGATGGATGAGACCAACTATGAGTTGTGGTCCATGCAGTTTCGCACCCTATGCAACGCCATGACGCGAAGCACATTTTGACTGATTATGAGCCAGTGGACAAGGCTGAGGCAAATGCTTCTTGGAAGCAAGATGATGCATATGCGCAGATCTGGATCTCCGGGACGCTCACCAATCAACCAACAACAAAGGCTATGCGGGACATCTTAGCTGAAACATATGGGCAAACCAAGAATGAGAGCAAGATCCTTCAGTTGCAATATGACATATTCCCAACCAAGCAAAATGGCCGGCTTCTTCATGCTCATTTCTCTCATCTTCGAGGCATATTTGAGCGATTCCATAGCTTTATGCCCATTACTGCTAGCTTTGAGCAACATCAAGCATACCGGAATGCCACTATGACCGGAGTCTTTCTGTTCTCCCTTGACTCTGAATACGATGCAATACATACTTAACTACTTACTGGAGAGAGGATACCACTGATGGAGGAGGTCTACAAGAGGCTGAACAGGATCACTACTACGTCTACTACCATGGCTCTAACTCCCTCTACGATGGCAGCTTCTTGTGGCAGAGAGGGTACTTCACATTTTCGCGGGTACAGATCCCGTGGTCGAGGAGGATGACGCCATCGTGGCCCATGCTCACATTGCCACCGTCCAGGAAATTCGGAGGAGACATGCTATCTGAAGCATGGATATCCTGCGTCTGCTCGTATAGCTGAGCAGACAGAGACTACTCTGGCTCCTTCTCATGGTGCGAGGTTTGACGATATTATCTCTAGATTGAGAGATGATGACTACACCGCCTACCCCAACGACAGGATCTTCAGATGTTGCAGCTTCTGCCAGAGCTTCTACGAGTTCATCGGGTATTACTTATGCACTTACCAGTTGTAGCAGTTCAGATTTGACTGATTGGATCATGGACTCTGATGCTTCTCATCATATGTGTTGAGATCGAGCTCATTTTACTTCTTACGGATCTATCCCTCCTGGTAGATCTATGGTGATTGCCAATGGGACTCATCTACTCATTATTGGTCAGGTGGAGATTGTCCTAGCCCCCTCGATGCGCCTGCATAATATCTTATATGCTCCAGCATTTCCGATGAATCTTTTGTCTATTAGTTAGATTAGAAAAGATTTACATTGCCGTACCATATTTGACCCATCTTCTCTTGTGTTTCAGGACATACTCATGGACAGGGTGATTGGATGTGATCTTGAGCAAAGAGGACTTTACAAACTGGTTTAGCCTCTGTGTGCTGGTGATGCTACCATTCCTTCTGGATCTGTTTCTCCCTTCATGTGACATTTTCGCTTTTGACACCTTCCTCTGCAGAAGCTTTGTCATGTTCTCCCTCAGATCTCTACTCGTACTACCTTGGAGTGTGAGGCGTGTTAGCTTGGGAAGCACCATCGTTCTTATTTTTCGAGTCATCAGAGTCATCACAATAGTCAGCTGTTTGAGTTGTTTCATTTTGACATCTGGGGTCCTAGTCGTGTTCCTGATCATTAGGGACATCGATTCTATATGATTGCTGTTGAGATGTTTATTTATCACCACACTATATTTACAGTTTATGTTTTCTTTGGATATCACTTATATAATTAACCCTTGGCTCCTCTCCTATATAAGAGGGCCCTGGGATCTCTTTTCTCGTATGAATGAATTTTTATCCCAACATGGTATCAGAGCAACGGTCCTAGATCGGGGTTCTCGAACCAAAACCCTAACCCTAGCCCCACCCCCCTCCGCGCGCCTCCGCGCGCCTCCGTGCCATCGTGCGCGCGCCCCTCCGCGCCTCCACGCCCTTCCAGCGCTGCCGCAACCCACTCCCAGCACCGCCACCCTCTCCCAGCGGCGCTGCCCCTTCCCCTCAGCGGCTGCTGCCGCCTCGCAGCGGCCCAACAAGTCTTCGACGACCCCCACAACGGCTGTTGCCGCCTCCTTTGCGGCGCTGAGGCATCCGTAGGCCTGTGGCCTGATTTGCAAGGCCTCAGCGCACCCTCGGTGACCCTGCGGACCCCCTGTTCACGACAGGCGAGGTCTGGACAGATCTGTGAGGGGTGGAATAATCTGATTTCTCCCTTCATTTGCGGCCCTCGACCACAAACACAGCATTAGGGATGAGTGTATAAGTCTACAGATACACATCATCCCTCATTTGATGCTGTAGACAAGTCTTTGCGGAGATATTCCCCTCTTGTTCCGCATTTTGGCCTATTAAAGAATGTCAGAAGTCAAGGGTGACGTATTCTCCTCTTCCGATGCCTTCAAAGGACCGGCACCTATCGTAAAGATGGACGGGACCAACTACGAGTTATGGTCCATGCAGTTTCGTACCCTGATGCAATGCCACAACAAGGAGCATATTCTGACTGATTCAGAGCCAGCGGACAAGACAGGGGCCAACGCATCATGGAAACAAGATGATGCATATGCTCGTATATGGCTCTCTGGGACGCTTAGCACATAGATTGCTAATGATATTGTCAATCAACCAACTGCAAAGGTCATGTGGGACATATTGGCCGCTACTGTTAGAAAATAAACATGGAAAAAGATAAAGAAATATAAAGAAGACGGGATTTTACGTGGAACCCTACTCCGTGAGGAGCGGGATGAAACCACGGGAGAAGCCCTCAAAGGGGCGGATATTCTATTGAACTTTCTCATCTGTTACAGGAGGCCTGGGGCTCCTTATATAGCTTCCACAGGACCTCCAAGTCCCACCACTAGGCGGTATGGGACTAAACTCAGTGGTGGGGTAAATGGACCCTGGAGGGATCCATTTACCCACCTATTACATAAGTGACGCATGCTCCAAATACTCTAACACTCCCCCTCAAGCTGGAGCATGCAATGCTCAGCTTGGACAAACAGGAAGAAACTCAACTCACAATACATGACACTACAGACAATATCAACCCAACGCGCACAGCTGCTGCAGTCGAGGACGTTGCTTCTCATGGCGTGCATGTGAGGAGGACGAACGGGGCTGGAGTGTCTATCTGGCTCAGAGAATGGTACTCTACTGTGGAGTCCCTATGATACCACATGAAAACCCTTGCCCTTAATGGCATAGGGAATAGTCCTCTGCTATGGAGTCCCTATGGCTCACATGAAAGCTCTGGCCGACCAATAAGAATGACAAATGATTGGCATGCGTCATCGTCGAGTCTGAATCTTATATTTGTAGAGTCTGAATATCTGACCGGTCTGCAAAATCTGATATCTGAATCTTAGAACAAGACCTGTGACTCTACATATACTCCCCCTTTCTCCCATACTGGTCGGAATGACGTTGTTGACCACGTTGGGAGAAGATAAGATAATACATAAATATGGGGAAAACAAACCATGAACTTGCGGCTTTTCTTCTTTTTTTTTTCTTTTTCCCTTTTTTTAAGCCGTCTGAATTTTTTTTGTTTAAGCCGTTTCAAATTTTTTTTTACGGCTTTTCAATTTTTTTTTTGAAAATGCGTACGGCTTTTCTTTGTACGCGCCTCTTTTTTTTTCGACATTTTGTTTAACAAATGGCCAAAATCGGCCCCAAAGCATCCCTCACCTCTTTTTTTTTCTTTCTCTTTTTTTTAACAACATATTTGGGCCTGCCCTCTTCTACTTTTCTCTCACCATTTTCATTTTTTTTTAAAATCCTTCGGCCCACTTGGGCCTTGCAAACAACAACCCATTTTTTTTAAATAGACGGGCTCCTCTCTTTAGGGTTCCCAATCGTGGGAACCCCCCTCGCCTGCGTCGCCCCTGATGGGGTACTGAGGACTCGCCGCCAACGCGTGGAGGGGAATCGCCTGCGAAGGAGGCGCCGCTATTGGGTTTTGTTGCGCGCGGGAGCTTGGAGCGTAGGGGCTCATGCCGGTGGAGGCCGGTACCGCCGCCGCCTTGGGGGAAGAGGCTGCACCGCCGATGCGATCTGGGGAAAGCCGAGCGCCGCCTGGATGCTGCCTCGCGCCTGGGATGGAGGCGCCTGCGCGTGGAGGTTTGCCGCCTCGCGCATGGGGTGGGAAGGACAGGGTGTTGAAACCCCTGCGGGGCTCCGCCTAGGGTTGCGGTGGGGCTGGTGCCGCCGCCTGAATCTCGAGCGCCACCGAGGGCTTCATGTTCTGGAGGATTGAACCTGCTCGATGCGCCTGGAGGATTGAACCTGGAAATGCGTGTTCTCTGGAGTCTGGAGATGTCGCCGCTGGGGCTCGCCTCCATGCACCTGATGGGCTTCTTCGACTGCGCCGCCATTGGGGTTCCAGATCTGGAGTTTGCGCCGTCGCGAGATTGGAAATCTGGGCGCGCTGGGTCTGCGGAAGGGCACTGCATAGTTGGGTGAAGCGCGAGGGAGATTTTTCAAGGGCTGCGGCCTTGCTGTGATCTCGTCAGGACTGGAGGAGGGCTGTGCGCGCTTGCGCACGATGGAGGTCGTGATGCTCTTGATGGGGATGCTCGCGATGTAGATGAAGGGCCGCTGACGCCCTGGAATCGCCTGGGGGCTCTTTGGAAATCACCGCAGCCAGCGAAGGGAATCTGGAATCGCGCTGGGTGCGCGAGGAGCTTGATGTCACCGGAGAACAGATCTAGGTCTAGAACAGGAACTTGAACGACGATGATCTTCCAGAAAAATATTTTCACGGATAAACAATGAACAGGACAGACTCCTCTTGACGGATAAACAGAATATAATTTTACGAACAACAAATCGAATCTCGGAAAAAAAAATGGACGAATATAAACTCCTCGAGAATCGAACCCGCTCTGATACCATGTTAGAAAATAAACATGGAAAAAGATAAAGAAATATAAAGAAGACGGGATTTTACGTGGAACCCTACTCCGTGAGGAGCGGGATGAAACCACGGGAGAAGCCCTCAAAGGGGCGGATATTCTATTGAACTTTCTCATCTGTTACAGGAGGCCTGGGGCTCCTTATATAGCTTCCACAGGACCTCCAAGTCCCACCACTAGGCGGTATGGGACTAAACTCAGTGGTGGGGTAAATGGACCCTGGAGGGATCCATTTACCCACCTATTACATAAGTGACGCATGCTCCAAATACTCTAACAGCTACCTATGGACAAGCGAAAAATGAAAGCAAGATACTCCAATTTCAGTTCGACATTTTCTCGATCAAGCAAAATGATCGACCGCTACATGCACATTTTCACATCTGAGAGGCATGTTTGAGCGACTCCACAGCTTCATGCCTATCACTACCATAGTGGAACAACAACAGACATATCGGAATGCCACTATGATTGGAGTTTTTCTGTCCTTTCTTGACTCGGAGTACGATGCCGCTCGTACTCAATTACTAACTGGCGAGACCATACCACCAATAGAGGAGGTATACAAGCGGTTGAGTAGGATTACTACCACACCTACATCCACGCCACAACCGACTTCCTCGGCTATGGCTGCTTCTCGTGGACGAGGCAGTGCGTCACAGTTCCGTGGTCGTGGACCTCGTGGTAAAGGTGGAGGCCATCAGCGTGGTCCATGTTCTTATTGTCGTCGTCCTGGCCACTCAGAGGAGATATGCTTTCACAAGCATGGGTTTCCGGCGTCTGCACGTGTTGCTGAGCAGACTGACTCTTCACCTGCACCCACTACTGATGCACGTTTTGATGATCTTGTCTCGAGACTACGAGAAATGGTGACTACTCCTGTGACTCAGACTGCAGGACCATCAGATGCAACGTCCACCGCTAGAGCACTACCCAGTTCATCAGGTATTTCATATGTGCTTACCAGTACCAGTAGCAACAGTTCCGATGTGACAGATTGGATTATGGATTCTGGAGCATCTCATCACATGTGTGGAGATCGGACACAGTTTTCTTCATACAGGACTATTCCTCCAGGGCGTTCTGTAATCACAACCAATGGAGTTCGGCTACCCATTGTTGGTCAGGGGGAGATTGTTTTAGCCCCTTCTATCTGTCTTCAGAATGTTTTACATGCTCCAGACTTTCAAATGAATCTTTTATCTATTCATCAGATTACAAAAGATTTACACTGCCTACCATTTTTGACCCATCTTCTCTTATATTTCTGGACATACTAACTGGCAGGATGATTATTCATTGCCGTGAGCAGAGAGGATTATACAGACTTGCCGTTCAATCATGTGCTGGGGTGGCCTCTATTCCCTCTGGATCTGCTTCGCCTTTTCTGTGGCATCTTCGCTTTGGCCACCTTCCTCTCCAAAAGATGATATGTATTCTCCCGCAACTATCTACTCGTACTACTCTAGACTGTGAAGCTTGTCAGCTTGGGAAACACCATCGCTCCTTTTCTAGTCGTCCAAGTCGTAGTAGTAGTCGGTCCTTTGAGTTGTTTCATTTTGATATTTGGGGTCCAAGTTCCTGATCATCAGGGGCATAGATTTTATATGTTTGCTGTTGATGATTATTCTAGACTTTCTTGGGTTTTCTTGGTTAAACATAAATCAAAAGCATGTGCTATAATTAAGACTTTTTTTATTGAGATCAACAACATTTTTTCTGCTAAAGTTAAATACATTCACACCGGACAATGCTTTGAAATTTTCTACTCTTCATTTGGTAGAATTTCTCCAGTCTATGGGTATTGTTCATCAGACTTCCTGCACTTATACATCACAGCAAAATGGGGTTGCAGAACGCAAACATCGTAACCTCTTAGACATCACGAGGACCTTGTTGATTCTCAGTGGTACACCTCATTCTTTCTGGGGTGATGCCATCCTAACTGCCTGTTACTTGGTAAATCGCATGCCATCCACTATTCTTGGAGAGAAGAGTCCCTTCTTGATTGCGTTTCTCGAAAAGGAGCTCTTCACACTTACACCTCTTGTTTTTGGATAGGTAGCCTTTGTCCATGACTTTACTCCTGGTCGTGACAAGCTCTCACCTAGAGCTGTCAAATGTGTCTTTGTTGGTTATTCTCGTACCCAAAAAAGGGTATAGATGTTTTGATCCTGTTGGGAGAAAATACTATGTCAGTACTGATGTTACTTTTTTCGAATCTATTATGTAATTCTCTCCTACAGGTGACAGGCTGTCTACTACTGGATCCAGAGAAGATGTTGTGGTTCCTCCACCTCCATCTGCTCCTTGTGATGTCCCGAGGTCTTCACCACCTATACCACTACCACCACCACCGCCACCACCACCTCTACCTCCACCTCCTCACAAATAGTCTACATTCTTACCCCATGTTTATACTCGCAGGTCTTCTACTCACCCCTCTGTTCATGCGCCTACCACATCATCCACCATGCCTCAGGTATGTCAGGAACATATTATTTCTACTGATGGCACTGGAGATTTTATTGATGAACAGGAAGAGTCAATTCCAGAGGATGGTGAGGCTGATGACCTAGAGATACCGATTGCTCTAAGGAAACCTCGTCGCCAATGTGTTACTTACCCAATGGCTGCACATGTTTCCTTAGATCATCTGTCAGAGGACTACACGAAGTTTATAGTGGGACTTTCTGCTGTTACTATCCCACGAACGTATCAGGAGGCGCTCTAGGACAGTAGGTGGCGCCTTGCTATGGAAGAAGAGATGGCGGCTCTGCGATCACGTGGCACATGGAGCATTGTCTCACCTCCACCATGAGCATCTATTGTGAGCTGCAAATGGATATTCACGGTCAAGCAAAGGGCCGATGGCAGTGTCGATCGATTCAAAGCAAGGCTTGTGGCTCGAGGGTTCACCCAAACCTATGGGGTGGATTATCAGGACATCTTCTCTTCAGTAGCAAGACATTCTACACTACACATTCTGCTATCTGTTGCCATTTCCAGAGACTGGCCTCTGTATTAACTTGATGTTAAGAATGCATTTCTCTATGGGGATCTCCAGGAGGAAGTATATATGCAACAACCACCGGGTTTTGCTACTGAGGGGGAGTCTCAGAAGGTGTGCCGCCTTCATAAGGCGATTTATGGCCTGAAGCAGAGTCCGAGAGCTTGGTATCAAAAGCTATCAGAGTTGATAGAGCAAAAGCGGTTTGTGGGTCTACTGCGGACCTCTCACTGTTTTTACAGAGGACACCTAGAGGTACTATGGCTATTCTTGTTTATGTGGATGATATTGTCAGACAGGAGATGATGAGCACGGTATTCTTACTGCCAAGGAGTTCCTTAGTCAGCAGTTTGTGACTGAGGACCTTGGAAATCTTCGCCACTTTCTTGGATTAGAATTCACCAGAAATCAACGTGGACTTGTGATGAATCAAAGGAAATTTGTTATGGACCTCCTATCCGAGACAGGCATGACAGGGTGCAAACCTGCTTCCACTTCTATGGATGCAAGCATGAGATTGTATGATGAGGACACCAAAGAAATTGACAGGAGGAGATATAGAAAGCTTGTTGGGAAGCTCCTATACGCCACTATTACCAGGCCGGATATTGCTTTTGCAGTTAACAAAGTCAGTCAGTTCATGGAGCAACCCAGGAAGGTACATATGGATGGCGTTCACATGATCTTGAGGTATTTGAAGACGTCACCTGGCTCTGGCCTTATGTTCAGTAGGGATGCATCACTTGAGGTGACATGATGTGCAGATGCAGACTATGCTGGTTGTACCAGGGACAGAAATTCGACTTCTGGTTTTGCTATCTTTGTAGGCAGTTCACTTGTTTCATGGAAAAGCAAGAAGCAGACTGTGGTAGCCAGATCTAATGCTGAGTCTTAATACATGGCTATGGCACAAGGATGCACAGAAATGATGTGGGTCAGATCAGTATTGACCGACCTTACTGTTGAGGTTTCTCTTCCTATGAAGCTTTTATGTGATAATCAAGGATCTCTATTTATGGCCAATAATCCTGCTTTTCATGAGCGGACAAAGCATATCGAGGTGGATTGTCACTACACTAGAGACATGATCCAGAAAGGCCTTATATCCACCTCTCATGTTTCCACAGGAGATCAGACTGCAGATATCTTCACAAAGGCACTGGCCAGAGGTTCATTTCAGAGATGCTGTTCCAAGCTGAGCATGATTGATATTTATGCTCCAACTTGAGGGGGAGTGTTGAGATGTTTATTTATCTCCGTACTATATTTACGGTTTATGTTTTCTTTGAGTATCACTTATGTAATTAACCCTTGGCTCCTCTCCTATGTAAGAGAGTCTTGGGATCTCTTTTCTCATATGAATGAATTTTATCCCAACAGTTGCTGTGGATGAATTTTCTAGACTATCTTGGGTTTTCTTGTTAAAGAATAAGTCCGAAGCTGGTTCTATCATTAAATCGTTTCTTATTGAAAATAGGAATATTTTTTGTGCTAATGTGAAATTTATTCGCACTAAAAATGCCTTGGAGTTTTTCATTTTACAACCATCTGACTTTCTCAGATCTCTTGGTACTGAAATCGCAGGTCCTCTACTCGCCCCTCTGCTCATACGCCTTCCCCGTCATCCAACACGCCTCAGGTATGTAACAAATACAATGTTCCTACTGATGACACTAGTGATATGCTTATTCCACAGGATACTGTACAAGAGGAGCTGATAACATAGAATAGAGAGGCTGATGACATGGATGTACCTATTGCCTTGAGGAAGCCACGTCGTAACTATGCCACTTATCCTCTAACTGCGCATGTTTCCTTGGACCATCTTTCAAAGGAGTACATGAGGTTTGTCGTGGGACTCCCTGCTATTACTATCCCGTGAACATACCAAGATGTCGTACAGGATAGTAGTTGGCGACTTGCCATGGAGGAGGAGATGGTTGCTTTGCAGTCTCATGATACCTGGAGTGTTGTTTCTGCTCCTCCAGGTACCTCTGTTATGGGGTGCAAATGGTTCTTTACAGTGAAGCAATGGGCAGATGACATTGTGGATCTGTTGGGAAAAACGAAAGATATGTTTACTCCTTGAGCCCTAGGCTCTCTTATATAGGGAGAGACCTATGGGAAAATTACATAGAGTAGACATAAGAAGGGAAAGATATATAAAATATACATGAATATAAAATATATCTCGACACTACCCCTCAAGATGGAGCATAGATATTTATCATGCTCCGCTAGGATGAACACTTCTGGAAGGGCCCTCTAAGTAGGGCCTTGGTGAAAACGTCTGCCGTCTGCTCTCCTGAGCTGAGATGAGATGTAGAAATGAAGCCCTTCTGGATCATGTCGCTTATATAATGACAATCAACCTCAATGTGCTTTGTCCTCTCATGGAATGAAAGATTATTAGCAATGAATAAGGCAGCCTGATTGTCGCATTCCAATGACATTGGAAAAGGAACATCTATATGTAAATATGTTAGAACTGCTCGAAGCCACATCATTTCTGTGCATGCTTGTGCCGTAGCTCTCAACTCGGACTCAACACTAGATCTAGCAACAAAATTTTGCTTCTTACTTTTCCATGAGACGAACGAATCTCCAACAATTATAGCAAACCTTGATGTGGACTTCTTGTCCTTGGGGAACCCAGCATAGTCTGCATATGCGCATGCTGAGATAGTCATAAAATCGCCCCTTTTAAATAGTAGTCCCGCACCCGGAGATGATTTGAGATACCTTAGTATCATCTGTATAACATCCATATGAACTTGACGATGTTGTTCCATGAATTGGCTCACTCGACTGACTACAAATGAAATATCAGGTCTAGTAATGATAACATAATGAAGCTTTCCAACCAGCTCTCTGTATCTTCTCCTGTCCACCTCATTAGTATCATCATCATAGTAGAGCTTCATGCTCGGATCCATGGGTGTAGTCGCAGGTCGACATCCAAGCATACCCGTGTCACTCAACAAGTCAGTGACATACTTTCTCTGAGTCATCACAAGCCCCTGTTGGTTTCTGGCAAACTCCAATCCCAGGAAGTATCTTAGGGCTCCTAGATCCTTGGTAACAAATTCACGACCCAGAAATTCTTTTGCTCTCTTTATTCCCTGTATATCATCTCCTATAATAAGTATATCATCAACATACACCATAATAACAGTCATACCTGTAGAGGTTTATATTATGTTATGACTGTTCCGCATTTCCTATTTATATAATGTATGTCAATGTAATTTACCCAAGGGTTTTCTCTCTATATAAGAGACCCGAGGGCTCTATGGAATATAGATCAGAGTTTCATTTGCTCTAACATGGTATCAGAGCCAAAACCCTAGCCTAGGGTTTTGCCCACCCCCCACCCCCCCGCCGCCGACCTTCTCCCTCTCTCCAGGCGCCGCCGACCTTCTCTCTCTCTTCCAGCAGCCGCCGCCGGCCCCTACCCTCCATCTCTACCGCCGCCCGCCCCCCTCCAGCCGCGGGCCCTCCCCTCCAGCCGCGGGACCCCGCTCCAGCCGCGGGTCCTCCTCCCGCTCCCTCTCCAGCCGCGGGACTCTCCTCCCGCCGTTTATCTACAGCCGCGGGTACCCCCCCTTGCCGCCGGGTACCCCGCCTTGCATTTGGGGCCCACTCTCTTGCCGCCGGGTCCCACTACCGCTGATGGATACAAGTGCATAAGTCTACATATGCACTTGGATCCTAACGTCTCTTTTTTTTTGAGGCTCAAAAAAGGGGGAGACACTCAACGGTGTTCGCCCCAATCCATTATAGAGTAAAGATATGAGTACTTACAATGCGGAAAAGGAAAACAAAACCGAGGTGGATGGTAGCAAATGAGATACCATCCACGCACCCGACCCACACTACATGGAGGACCAATCAAGACAAAAGCGAGACGCCGCGATACAAATATTTTCCTTATAGAACCTTTGCCGAGCAAATAATGTCTCGTTTCTTCCCAGCAAGATACTCCAAAGTCGCGCAATGGGAACCAGCAGGTCCTCCCTCGATCTACTCCCGACGATATATAAGCTATCATAAAACGCATCAAGACTGGAAAGATTCATCCACCCCACATCATCCCAGATGGCACGCACACGGACACAATGGAGGAAAAGGTGTCTGGCGGTTTCCACCTCCGTACCACAAAGCCCGCAAAAATGCGAGACATTAGGGAACATCAAAGCACAACGATTGCGAGTAAGCAGCCGTCCACGCCGAAGAATCCAAAGAAAAATACCAACCCGTTCCGGGAGCTTGAGTCTCCAAATGAGCTTGCAATGATTGAGGAGGTTTGCATCCACCCCCGCGGCGCTGGGGAGAATAGAGAAGTACGCCTTCCACGTAGTGAAAGAACCCTCCCGCCAGGCGAAGTGATCATGGCCCCCAGAGGGCGTGGGAGCATCAGAAAGGAGGGCCATCAAGGCGGTGAAGTCCAACAGACGCTGATCAGATAGATTAGCCACCAACAAAGGGCACCAGCAGCCATCGGTCCAGCAAGAAGCCACAGTGGCGAATTTGTCGCCCGCCAACGCATATAATCTAGGAAACAAAGTCTGGAAAACTCCCCTCCCGGACCAATCCTCCGACCAAAAGCGGAAAGAAGTCCCATCGCCAAGAGTAGGCTTGAATAATGATCGGTTACGGTTGAAAGCGGAGAAGACATCGCGCCAAAAGGAGGGAACATGACCCTGGACGCGCCCATCATAAACGGAACATAAAGCACTCCCCGCCGCCTCCCGAAGGCACTGCAACAAGAAATTATCATCCCGACCCAACACCTTAGCCGCCTACTTGAGAAGCATAGCTTCGTGCACCACCTCCAACCGCCGAACGCCCAGGCCCCCATCGCGCTTAAGACGCGAAACATCCTCCCAACCCACCAAATGGATCCCCTACTCCCATCGCCCTTCTTGCCCCAGAGAAATCCCCTCATACATTTTTCCAAGCGTACCCGAGTCCCCTTCGGCATGCCACGCACGGACAAGAAATAAATTGGGATAGCGGAGATCACAGATTTAAGAAGAACCAGGCGACCCCCCCTTGAAAGAAGCGCCGCGCGCCAGCCAGCCAACCGAGCCTCCACCTTCTCCACCACCCTCCGGCAATCACGCAACCGAGCATGGCCAACCGAGAGAGGCAAGCCAAGATATTCCAGCGGAAGGCCACCAATGGTAGAGCCCAGAATACGAGAGCACTCCTCAGCCTCCACCGACGACGAAGCAAACGGAACAACCTTCGATTTGCTCCCATTGATGCGGAGCCCCGACATCTCGCAGAAAAGTTGCAGCGTAGTAGCCATCCCCGAAACGCAAGGCCGGTCCCCCTCGATAAAACACAAGGTGTCATCAGCGAATTGTAGGAGAGGAATATGAGACGCACCCAAAGAACAACCGCGCGTAAGACCCGCATCGGCCACCCCATGGATCATACGCGGCAAAACGTCCACCGCCAAAACAAAGAGGAGCGGGGCAAGGGGGCAACCCTGGCGAACCCCCCTGCGAGGCTGAAACAACCCCCCAGCCGGCCGGCCGTTAATAGAAATGGAGAAAGAGGCTGTGGTAACACACCGGCGCACCCAGGAGATCCAAATCGGCGGAAAGCCCCGCCGCTTCAATACCGACCATAGGAATCGCCAATCCAAAGAATCATAAGCCTTGGCAAAGTCAATTTTCCAAAAGTCCCGATAGAAAGAAATGGGGAACCCGTCAGGCCCAGGGGCGGCGTCAACGTTGAGGTCCCAGGCCACCCTCTTGAGCTCCTCCATCGAAAAAGGCCGAGATAACGACGCCGCATCCGAAGGCGCGAGTACGGAAGCCCCACGACCCATCCACCGCCACGAGCGAGAGGGCTGACGGTCAAAAAAATTCTTGAAATAAGTTTCCAAAGCCACACCCAACTCCTGCTCCCCCTGTATAAAAGCACCGCCGACCTCAAGGGAGGAAATAGTATTAGCACGCTTGCGAGCACTAGCGACCCGATGAAAGAAAGCGGTATTCCCCCTGTTTGATCCATCTCAGTCGCGATCGCTGTCTCCATTCAATAGCCCTTTTCCTGTCTTCCTCCGAAACTACCTGCACAGCAGAAGAACGCTCGACCAATTCCGCGGGAGATAACTCCCTCTCGTTTTCCAATCGATCCAGGCGAAGAATAATGTCATCAGCCTCGTTACGAGAAATTAATCTTGCCCGGCGAGTGTTTATTTTAAAGGACGCGAGAACACTGCGAAGGGATGAAAGCTTTTGATCAAAACGACGAGCCGCGCTGCCAGCAAAAGTGGACTGGGACCAATGATTGCGCACAATGTCCCTAAAATGAGGTTCCAACAACCAACTCCGTTCATAGCGGAAGAGACCACGAGGGCGGGAAGAATCACCAGCATCCCAAACAATGGGACTATGATCTGAGAAAGACCGCGACCGAGAGGAGACCGAGCATAAAGGGAATGATTCCATCATGCGACTATTCGCCAGAAACCTGTCGAGCTGAGACCGAGAAGAGTTATTCCGCCATGTGTAAATAATATCGTTTGCCACCAGGCCTTCCAGAGCCAACTCCTGAATGAAGTCGAAAAATTCGCGTGAACCCGGATCCTGTCCCCCACGACCACGCGGCCGGTCATTAGAGTGCAAAGTAACATTAAAATCTCCCCCCACAAGCCAAGGAATATCCCCCCAAGCCACCGCATCGCCACGCAGATCCGCCCATAAATCACGACGAGCAATATGACATAAAGGCGCATACACGCAAGTAAAAGCCATAGAAGCATTAGAGTTCGACCGCATGAGCACTACAGAAATAGAATGACGCCCAATACGAGAATAAGAAAGAGAAAATCTCGATGGACGCCAGGCCAAGATAATACCACCTGAAGCGCCGATCGCGTCCAAGGAACAAAATGCATCCACGCCCCCAACCCCAAAAGATTTCCAAATTGCATCATCGACCCCCGAAAACTTTGTTTCCTGCAGGAACACGATGTCACAATCCCATTCGGTCAATCGAGATCCCAGAGCACGGCGACGAACAGGGTCCCCAAGACCACGAACATTCCAGGATAGCAATTTCATTAAAGAACACAAAAAGTCCCCAAAAACTCGATCAAGAAGCAGACCAAGCCACAATTAATCCTGAGAAAAGTGTTGACCAGTGCGGCGAAGACCTGCCGCCTCCGCCACTGCCTCGCATAAAGGCAGACTAGAGGAAGGAGATGGCTCGTCGACGTTTGACGGCTGGCGACGAGTGTAAATATTTCCATACCGGAACGGGGAGGCAATCACAGCATTCCAGGCATTCCAAGCAATACAAGCGTGATTCGAAGAGGCCAACATATCATCTGATGGCGAGCCCAGAGTTCCGCTACCAGACCTAGACACCGGATTATAAGAAGAGGCCTGGAGATTAAGAGGAGGAAGCATACCAACATCCTCCGGAGGGAAGTGAAGCATAGATGCGCCCTCAGAGGTACCCGAACCAATCGTCAGCAATAATGGCAAAGAGATAGCCGGCGAGGAGATATAATCTTCAAAAATATGCATCTGAGAAAAGGGCACCGAGGAAACCGGAGTAGGGCACTGCAAGTCGGAGGTCCAAATATGGGGCCCGGACAATGAAACCGGGTCGGGTCCAGCCCTCGCCAGAGGCCAAGATTCATGAAGATCAGATCCGGATTCAGGAAGCGAAAACGCCAATTCAAGGCCCGAGACCGCCACGTGTGCCTGGTGACTCGACAGAACAGATGGATCAACAGAAGGCGAATCGTCCTCGAGAAAGGCCCAAGTCACGTGCCGAGGAGCGCCCTCAGCCTTACGCGCGACTCGAGGACTAGGCGACGTCCCCGAACAGTCGCCATGCACCTGCGCCGCTTCGACAATATCCCTGCAGAAAGACACGTGGCCCTGGGAGGGTGAACCGGCACGGCCCGCGCCGGAGAGAGAATCGCCGCCAATGGTCGGCGAAGGCTGAGCATCCGGCGCCGGGAAGAAGAATTCGAGCTTGAAGGTCCAACGCCCCAAGCAAAGCTTCTCAAACAAGACCTTGCCAGCCAGAGACCTGCTAAGTGTTGAGGAGCATTCAACGAGTACCCGCGTGCATGTCCAATCCGAGCCGGGTGCAAGGCCATCGTCGAGAACCGCCACCACCTGACCCCAGCTGCTAATAGCCTTAGATAAGCAATGCACCGTGCGCGAGAGGAAGGGAAGGCCGCGAACTTCGACGACGCACACCTCAGAACCGATCTTCGCACCATCCGCAACACGCAAACATCGCCACTTCACGAGCGAAGAATCAGCTTGACCTAGTAGGGTCTCCCGTTGCTCCGGGGATAACCCTCGAACACAGCATCGAAAATCGTCGAAAAAGAAGAAGTCCCCGGAGAAGTCATCCCCCAAGAGAAGTAAAGTACCTGTGCGAATCTCTTCCCGACCCACTCCCGGACGCTGCACCACGCCGACAACCGCACCGCACTTTGCACCCTTTACATTAGCGTTGAACTTCGACGTCGCCGGCATCGTAAAGGATCTTCCACCAAGCACGTCAACCTCAGGACGAGCACAAGCTTGCACATGATCGCCTATTACCACCTCGCCGCGCTGCCCTTGCACCACCGCCGCCGAAGGCGCCCCCGACCCACCACCCACAACAGAACAGCGTGGGGGAGGATTGGGCGCGCTTTCCCCCAAGGGACCCTTGGAAGAGTTGCCGCTACCACCTTCGCGCACCACTTGAACAAAAGTGCGAGAATCCATGAATGCATGCGATCCACGAAAACGATGACGCACATCCCGGTGACCGGAAGGCTTCAAGCCGCGATCACCCATGCGAGAAACCCTGCAAGAAAGCATGCGATGACCGACCTTGCCGCAAAGAAAGCAGCGAGGAGGAGCCCGACATGCAGAGGCGATATGCCCTCGCCCCTCACAGCGAAAGCAACGCCTCCCGACCTTTGAATGCGAGACCTTCACCCACTCCTCCCCCTCAACTTCAAGCGCTCCGCTCGCTGCGTCTTTCCCGAGAGCGAGACCGTGAGGGGCACTGCGAGTGGTGTTAGTGCCACCGCGGTCTCCCTGACGGAACAGAACCCCACGAGCCTTCGGAACCCACTCCTGCTTGCTCCGTATCCCGCTCGTCATACCTCCCCCCGACTCGTCCTAACGTCTCTTTGTAGACACACGTTCTGTTGTCTATCATCCCTTGGTCTTCCTCTCCGGCGTTATGTCAGACCAAAAGCTTGATATGCCCGCCATAGGTGCCTTCAAAGGTTCGACACCAATTGTCAAAATGGACGGGACTAACTACGAACTCTGGGCTATGCAGTTCCTGAGTCTTATGAAGTCGTGTGGTAAGAAACATATTCTTACCGAAGAGGAGCCGGCAGAGAAGACATGGATCTATGCCTCATGGGAGGCCGATGATGCTTATGCCAAAGTTTGGCTGTCAGGAACGCTCACGATGGAGATAGCAAACGACGTACTCCATCAGCCCACCGCCAAGGCGATGTGGGATATTCTGGCCATGACATACTCTCAGGTGCGGAACGAGACAAAAATGCTGCAGTTGCAACATGATATTTTTACCACGAAGCAAAATGGGAGGCCTCTTCATTCTCTGTACACGTCTCTTCGTGGCATGTTCGAGAAGTTATACAGCACCATCCCGCTCACAGCCACGCCGGAACAACAGAAGACGTTCCGCAACGCCACTATGGTGGGCGTTTTACTCGCTGCCCTTGATCCAGAGTACGAGGCAGCCCGCTCTCAGATCCTCGCAGATGCTACTATTCCTCCAATGGAGGAAGTCTACAGGAGGCTCAGTCGTATCTCAGTTCCCTCCAGTGCAGCAACCCCACCGCCTTCGACAATGGCGGTCTCCAGAGGACGAGGTGGTTCGTCTTCCTTTCGCGGCAGAGGAAGTGGAGGCCGTGGACGTGGAGGTCGAACGCGTTTGACGTGCTTTTTTTGTCGTCGTACTGGCCATTCTGAGGAGACATGCTACTCAAAGCATGGATTTCCTCCTTCCGCACGCGTTGCTGATCATGTTCAGGGTCCACCAGCAGCTACCTCAGATCACAGGTTCGAGGAGCTTGTAGCACGGCTTCGTGATATTATGCCACAGTCATCTGCAGAGGGTTCTGACTGTTCTGACATTGCGGCTTCGGCGTCAGCTAGTGCATCTGCTACTGCCAGTACCTCAGGTAGTACTTCAGTCTCCTGTCATAACCATGATCTCACAGGTTGGATTGTTGATTCTGGAGCCACCCATCATCTCTGTCGTGATAGAGATATCCTGCAGTCCTATAGAGCTGTTCAGCCTGGTCGCTCTGTTCTCATAGCTGATGGCACTCATTCCCCTATTGTCGGTCAAGGGGAGACGACTTTGCTGCCTTCTATGCACTTACAAAATATTCTACATGCACCAGAGTTCTCTATGAATTTATTATCAATTAGTCAGATTACAAGAGATTTGCACTGTCGTGCTATATTTGATCCATCTTCTGTCATTTTTCAGGACATACTAACGGGCAGGGTGATTGGCTGTGGCTCTGAGCACAATGGTCTCTATCGTCTCGTACGGAACTCCTATGCTGGTGTCTCACTACATTCTCAGGGTTCTGTATCTCCATACACCTGGCATCTTCGATTTGGTCACCTGTCGCTACAGAAAATGCGTCACCTCCTGCCTCAGATCTCTCCGAATTCGTCATTTCGTTGTGAAGCGTGTCAGTTAGGGAAGCACCATAGGTCCAGCTTCCCCAGTCGTCAGGGTCGGAGCAGTCGCTCCCCATTTGAGTTATTTCATATAGATATTTCGGGTCCCAGTCGTGTCCCAGACCATCAGGGGCACATGTTCTATCTAGTTGTGGTTGATGATTTCTTTTTTTTTTTGAGGCTCGTGGTTGATGATTTCTCTCGCGTGTCTTGGACTTTTCTTCTCAAAAATAAATCCGAAGCAGGAAGTGTAATTGAAAATCTTATCAATGAAGTTCAAAATGTTTTTTCATCTACTGTTAAGTATGTGCGTACTGACAATGCATTGGAATTCTGCACTCGTTCCCTGGCTCGCTTCCTTTCCTCTAAGGGCATTATCCACCAAACCACATGCGCTTACACTTCTCAACAAAATGGTATTGCAGAACGGAAACATCGACACTTCCTTGATATTGCTCGCACATTACTTGTTCAGAGTTGTGCCCCATTAGCCTTTTGGGGGGATGCTATACTTACAGCATGCTATCTGGTCAACCGCATGCCTGCTACTGTTCTTGGGGAAAAGTCTCCTATTTCTCTCCTCTTTCCTGACAAGGATTTGTTTTCGCTTACACCTCGCGTCTTTGGCACAGTTGTGTTTGTCCAGCTATCAAGTGTGTGTTTGTGGGCTACTCGAGGACACAGGAAGGATATCGTTGTTATGACCCAATTCATGACAAATACTACGTGAGTGTCGATGTTACATTTTTCGAACCTGTCATGTACTTCTCCCCTGCAGGTGACAGAATGGTCTCCTCCACACCCACGGATACTAATGTATATGTGCCTCCGCCTCCAACCCTGGGTCAATCCGACTCCACTACATCACCACCACCTCCACCACCACCACCACCACCACCACCACCGTTTGTACCATTTCCTAAGTTCTATACCAGGCGGTCCGCACCTGCTCACGCTACATGCCAACCATCCAGCACGCCTCAGGTATGTTCTGATGTTATCACTACTGATGGGTTAGATAATGCACCAGTGCAGGAGCCTTTTATACAGGAGGAGGATCCGCCGGTGATAGATGATCTTGATCAGCCGATTGCTCACATGAAGCAGAGAAGACAATGTGCATCATATCCTCTTGCGTCTCAAGTGTCATTTCATCGTCTCAATGGGGATTTCCAGAGATTTGCAGCGGCTGTCTCGTCGGTTGAGATTCCTAGGACCTATCAAGAAGCCATGAAGATTGATTGCTGGCGTCAAGCTATGGAAGAGGAGATGCGTGCCTTACAGTCTCGAGGGACTTGGTCTCTAGTCCCCATTCCTCCATGTGCCTCTGTGGTGAGCTGCAAGTGGGTGTTTACAGTGAAATATCATGCAGATGGGCGTCTCGACAGATACAAGGCCAGGCTTGTTGCACGTGGATTTACCCAAACTTATGGGGTAGATTATTTGGACACTTTTTCACCAGTGGCTAGACACTCCACTCTTCGGATCCTCCTATCTGTTGCTGTGGTACGTGACTGGACCATTTTTCAGCTTGATGTCAAGAATGCTTTCTTGTATGGTGATCTACACGAGGAAGTCTACATGCAACAGCCACCAGGGTTTGCTGCTGAGGGGGAGACTCAGATGGTGTGCAGACTTCATAAGGCTATCTATGGCCTCAAGCAGAGTCCCCGGGCATGGTTCCAGAAGCTTTCCCAGTTGATTGAACGACAGGGGTTCAAGAGGTCAAATGCAGACCATTCACTATTCATCCAGAAGACCCCTAGAGGTACAGTTGTGGTCATGATATATGTTGATGACATTTTGGTTACAGGAGATGATGCTCAGGGAATTGAGATAATCAAATCTCTGTTGGGAAGTCAGTTTATTACGAAGGATCTAGGCACCATACGATATTTTCTGGGGATAGGGTTTGCAAGAAATGCACAAGGAATGGTTATGACTCAAAGAAAATATGTCACAGACTTGCTAGTTGAAACAGGAATGACTGGATGCAGGCCGTCGAGCACGCCTATGGACCCGCGCATGAAGCTGTACGACAATGATACCGAAGAGGTGGACAAAAGAAGATACAGAGAGATGGTGGGTAAGCTCTTATATATTACTATAACTCGACCGGATATTGCCTTTGCAGTAAACTGGGTGAGTCAATTTATGGAGCAGCCTAGGCAAGTTCATATGGATGCCTTGTATATGATATTGAGATATCTGAAGTATTCCCCAGGCACAGGGTTGCTGTTTAGAAAAGATACAGATCTGTCCATTTCCGCTTGTGCCGATGCAGACTATGCAGGATGTCTAAAGGATCGTAAATCTACTTCTGGATTTGCTATCTTCATAGGAAGCTCTTTGGTTTCTTGGAAAAGCAAGAAACAGACTGTTGTGGCGAGATCCAATGCTGAATCCGAGTACAGAGCCATGGCGCAAGCAAGCGCAGAGATGATGTGGGTTAGAGCAGTCTTAGAGGATTTGAATGTAGATGTCTCCTTTCCTACGAATCTTCAATGTTACAATCAGGCAGCATTGTTTATTGCCAATAATCCAGCGTTTCATGAGAGAACAAAGCACATCGAGGTGGATTGTCATTATACTAGAGACATGATCCAGAAGGGCTTCATTTCCACTTCTCATGTCAGTTCAGAGGACCAGACTGCTGATATATTTACCAAGCTATTGCTCAGAGGACCTTTCCAAAGATGTTCTTCCAAGCTGAGCATGATTGATATCTATGCTCCATCTTGAGGGGGAGTGTAGAGGTTTATATTATGTTATGACTGTTCCGCATTTCCTATTTATATAATGTATGTCTATGTAATTTACCCAAGGGTTTTCTCTCTATATAAGAGACCCGAGGGCTCTATGGAATATAGATCAGTGTTTCATTTGCTCTAACAATACCTCTGGAGGTTCTCTGTGTAAAAGAGAGTGATATGCATTTGACCGTTTGAACCCCTGTTTCTCAAACAAGTCTGAGAGCTTCTGGAACCAAGCTCTAGGGCTCTGCTTAAGGCCATAGATTTCCTTATGAAGTCTACATACCTGTGAACACTCCCCCTCAACAGCAAACCCCGACGTCTGTTGCATGTAGACTTCCTCCTGAAGATCACCATACAAAAAGGCATTCTTGACATCCAACTGAAACAGAGGCCAATCTTGGACCACAACAACATATAAGAGGATCCGTAAGGTAGAATGACGAGCAACTGGGGAGAACGTGTCAAGATAATCCACCCCGTATGTCTGAGTAAACCCACGAGCAACCAGTTGAGCCTTGTACCTATCAATGCTACCATCTGCATTCTGCTTTACCGTAAAAACCCATTTGCAACTTACTATAGACGCCTCAGCGGGGTCGGGGCCAAGGCTCCAGGTACTTCTCGACTGAAGAGCAACCATCTCTTCCATAGCTAATCGCCACCGACTGTCCTGCAGGGCCTCCTGATAAGTCCGTGGAATGCCCACGGTCGACAATGCAATTGCAAATTTCCTGAAATCGCCAATCAAGCGATCAAAGGAGACCATGGATGCTATAGGATATGACGTTCAACTGCGCTTCTGCTTCTGAAGAACAATAGGTAAGTCCAATTCAACAACCTCCACATCTGTCTCCTGTACAGAGCCTTGCTCAGGTAGATCACCATATCCATCATTAGAAATTGTGTATTCATAACACACCTCACATGTGCTAGTTGATGAGCGGTGACCATGAGCAGAAGTAGGCCGGTGGGTATAATGATGCGACAAAGGTGGAATTGGGACCATAGTAGGTGGTGGAGGTGGTGGTGGTGGTGACTGTGGTGGCAGTATTGGTGAAGAAGGTGGTGATGGCGGCGGTGGCATGTATATTTCATCACCAGAGTCTGAGGAAGCTAACCGATCACCTGTAGGAGAAAAGTACATCACCGACTCGAAAAAGGTGACATCAACACTAACATAATACTTCCTGCGCAGTGGATCATAACACGTGTACCTTTTTTGTGTCCTGGAGTACCCAACAAAGACACACTCGACAGATCTAGAAGAGAGCTTGTCAATACCTGGAGACAACTGGTGGACAAAGGCGACCGAGCCAAACACGAGGAGTAAGTGAGAACAATTCCTTTTCAGGAATGGCAAGAGAGAAGGGAATTTTCTCACCAGTAACCGATGAGGGCATGCGATTAATAAGATAGCATGCCGTATGGACAACATCGCCCCAAAAAGAATGCGGAGTACGACTCTGAATAAGAAGGGTCCTTGTAACATCAAGCAAATGATGATGCTTCCTCTCTGCAACCCCATTTTGTTGGGAAGTATAGGCACATGGTATCTGATGAATAATACCTTGGGTTGAAAAATAGTTGGAAAGAGTATGGGTATAGAATTCCAAGGCATTATCAGTTCTCACAAATTTCACAGAAGAAGAAAACACATTTTGTACTTCAGTGAGAAAAGTTTGGTAACATCTCTGGCTTCAGATTTATTCTTTAATAAAAAGATCCAAGACAAACGAGAGAAATCATCCACTGCAACAAGATAAAACATGTGTCCCTGGTGATCAGGATTACGATTGAGACCCCAAATATCTATATGGAACAACTAAAAAATGGAGCTACTACTCCGACTCTAACGATTTGGAGATGCAGACTGATGATGCTTTCCCAACTGACAAGCCTCACATTGAAAGGACGAGTGAGGAGAGATCTGAGGCAGAACACGACACATTTTCTGGAGCGGGGGATGACCAAAGCGCAGGTGCTACATGAAGGGTGAGATAGGTCCATCAGAAAGAGAAGAAATGCCAGCATACAGAGTTCGGGTTAAGCGATAGAGGCCACCTTGCTCACGACCACACCAAATCACCTTGCCTGTAAGGATGTCCGGAAATACAAGAGAAGATGGATTTAAAATAGCTCGACAATGTAAATCCTTTGTAATCTGACTAATAGATAACAAGTTCATAGAGAAGTCAGGTGCATGCAACACATTCTGTAAATGCATAGAGGGTGTCAAACTAATCTCCCCCTGTCCAGTGATTGGGGAATTAGTCCCATCTGCATTAACCACAGTACATCCTGGAGGAACCTGTCTGTATGTTGTAAGTTGATCCTTGCCTCCACACAAGTGATGTGTGGCACCGGAGTCCATAATCTATTCTATAACATCGGACCCACAACTGCTAGTGAGTGCATAAGTACTACCTGAGGTATTGGAGGAGGCTGAAGCAGCCACATCAGAGTGATTCCTAGAGGCAGAGGAAGACATATCAGGACTGGCTGGATGTATAATGCCCCTCAATCATGCTACAATGTCATCAAATCGTTGATCCATAGAGGAGGCATCCGGAGGCTCAATCTGCTCAGCCACTCGAGCAGAGGCAAGAAATCCATGCTTAGAGTAGCATATATCTTCGATATGTCCAGAACGATGGCAAAAGCATGGAAGGAAATATCACGATATATCATATATCAGTATCACCGATATATCGATATCGAGATGAGACTGATATGGGTAGCGATGTGGCGATATATCCTCCTTTTCAGGCATTTCCTTAACAAAAATGTGTCGATATGGGTGATATTTCGGTGATATATTGTCTAAACATCGTCGAAATATCGTATCGATACGATATCGAAATGATATCGAAATCAATATGACCTTCCATGGGCAAAAGGTGCAGGACTGACGAACACGACCTTCTCTGCCACGAGGTCCTCGTTCACGAAACTGAGAAGAACCTCCTTGACCTCGGGAGGCCGCCATCGCTGAAGAAGTCTGACTGGCAGTAGAAGATGGAACAGTGATCCGAGTCCGACTGAGGCCTACGGAAGGCTTCCTCCATCGAAGGAATAGTAGAGTCTGCCAAAATCTGGGAATGAGACGTCTCATACTCATGATCAAGAGCTACCAGGAACACGCCAACCATGGTGGCATTCCTATAAGTCTTCTGCTGCTCAGGGGTAGATGTGAGAGGCATGACGCTATAGAGCTTCTCGAACATTCTACGCAAGGATGTATATAGCGAGTGGAGAGGCTGTCCATTCCGCTTGATAGTAAAGATACCATGCTGGAGTTGTATAATCTTTGTCTCATTCTTTGCATGTGAGTAAGTAGCGGCAAGAATATCCCACATCACCTTGGCTATGTGCTGATGGAGTATATCATTGCCGATCTCTATTGCCAATGTACCTGAAAGCCAAACCTTGGCATGTGCATCATCCGCCTCCCATGAGGCGTTAACCCCAATCTTCTCAGCCGGCTCTTCCTTGGTAAGAATGTGTTTCTTACCAGTAGACTTCATCATGCTCATGAACTGCATAGCCGAGGTTCCGGGAGCTCTTCAGGCCGGTGTTGGGGAGCGGGGAAATCTTCGCCTTTTGGAGGGACGATTGGACGACTGGGGGATGTCTTTGTGACCGCTTCCCTCGTCTGTTTGCTTTGGCTGCGGATCCGGAGGCGAGAGTGGTTGATTGCTGGTCGGATGGGATTTGGATGCCTCTTTTTCGCTCCAATTTCTCCGATCAGCGATTGGAGGAGTTTCTCGGCTTGTTGGAGTCGCTTAGGGAGATGACGGGCCCTTCACAGGGGCGGGACCATTGGATCTGGCGCAAGGGCAGCTTCTCGGTGAGAAAGGCGTACGCTGTGATTTGCAGGCCGCCGCCTTCTTTGTCACCTGATATGGCGAGAGAATGCGGGTTCTTTTGGGGGCTCGACCTTCCTGAGAGGATTGGTTTTTTCATTTGGTTGTTTCGGAGGGAGAGGCTGATGACCGTGATCGATGCTCCAGGCTTCTGGGGTCAGTGTCCGACCGGTGCCTCCTCTGTGTGGTGGAGATTGAATCGATGGGCCATCTCTTCTTCAGGTGTACTACTACGGGGACGATTTGGGCCGATGCTGACCTAGATTGGGTGAATACGGACAATGTTGCCTCCTTCTGCGGGTGTTTGGTGGCGGCCGAGAGCCGTTCGCGTAGGGAGCTGCTTCACCCGATCACTGTGGTGTGGGTGCTATGGTTGACTAGGATGCACTGGTTTTCTTTGGGCAAATGTTTTATAAAGAAAATGTGTACAGTTAGGTGTCGTGGGTACTGGATTCATGGCTCTGACCGGGGCTTCTTTTTGTTCTATCTGTAATCTCTCGTTACATTTTTAATAAATATCTTGGGTGAACACCTTTGAGTGTCTCCCCCTTCTTTGGCTTCAAAAAAAAAATGAACTGCATAGCCCACAGTTCATAGTTTGACCCATCCATCTTTACTATAGGTGCAGGACCTTTGAAGGCGCATGTGGAGGGAATATCGACCTTGCTTTCTGACATAACGACTCAAGAAGACTAGGGTTGAAGACTGGACAAGGGCTTGCCTACATTGACATAGAGAGATTTGATTGCATGCATAGACTCATGCAACCAATCTCATCAAGAGAGAGGACTCGGCGATGATGTTTCTAGAGGAGGGTGGCGGCACTCCTCTTGGAGAGAGAAGAGTTACAGGGGCCGGTTGCACCCGGGCTGCAGCACAGGCCAAGTGACGGTGCAACGGTGCCCACACGGGCATTAGGTCCTAGCAGCAGGCCCTGGCAGCGGACTGCGGGGCCGTGCGGTGTACCCGCGTGGGAAGGAGGATCGGGTGGCGGCCCGTGTGGAAGGATGGTGCGAGAGCGTGCTAGCGAGGGAGGGAGGGCCGCGTGGGAGAGAGGGCGATGGCCTGCGTGGAAGGGGAGGGCGGCGACGTGCGTGAGAGAGGTTTGAGGTGGGGCTTAGGGTTAGGGTTTCAGAGCTCCGGTATAGGACCGCCGATCTGATACCATGTTGGGAAAAACAAAAGAGATGTTTATTCCTTGAGCCCTAGGCTCTCTTATATAGGGAGAGACCTATGGGCAAATTATATAGAGTAGACATAAGAACAGAAAGATATAGAAAGTTATAGAAATATAAAATATATCTCGACAGGATCGCTACACGGGAAGGCTTATAGCACGTGGGTTCACCCAGACTTATGGGGTGGACTATCATGATACCTTCTCACCAGTGGCCAGACATTCGACATTGTGCATTCTTCTATTAGTTGCTGTTTCACGGGCTGGCCACTTTACCAACTTAATGTGAAGAATGCGTTTCTATATGGAGATCTGCAGGAGGAGGTATATATGCAGCAACCACCAGGGTTTGCTGCTGAAGGGAGTCTCAGAAGATGTGTAGGCTCCACAAGGCGATTTACACCCTAAAACAGAGTCCGAGAGCTTGGTACCAGAAGCTTTTAGAGTTGATACAACACTAGGAGTTTTGTACGATCCACTGCAGATCATTCGCTTTTTGTTCGGAGGACACGGAGAGGTACTGTTGCTATTCCACTCTATGTTGATGATATTATTGTCACGAATGATGATGAGCAGGGCATTCAGGATGTTAAGGAGTTCCTAGGTCAGTAGTTTGTGACTAAGGACCTTGGCAATCTTTGATACTTCCTTGGATTAGAGTTCGTCAGGAACCAGCGTGGTCTTGTGATGACCCAGAGGAAGTTTGTGACTGATCTTCTAGTAGAGACAAATATGACATGGTGCAAGCCTGCTACTATCCCGAGTACGAGGTTATATGATGTGACACTGAGGAGGTAGATAAGAGGAGATGCAGGGAGCTTGTTGGGAAGCTCCTATATGCTACCATCACCAGGCTAGACATATCCTTTACCGTGAGCAAGGTGAGCCAGTTCATGGAGCAGCCCAGGAAGGCTCATATGGATGCTGTCTATATGATTTTGAGATATTTGAAGACTTCACCTGGTACTGGTCTTATATTCAGCAAAGGTACGCCTCTTGAGGTGATAGCTTGTGCAGATTCAGATTATGCAGGATGCCCTAGAGACAGGAAGTCTACTTCTTGCTTTGCTATTTTTGTTGGGAGCTCTCTCGTGTCATGGAAAAGCAAGAAGCATGCAATGGTTGTTAGATCCCATGCAGAATCTGAGTACATGGCCATGGCACATGGAAGCACATAGATGATGTGGGTTAGATCGGTCTTGACTAATCGTGCTGTTGAGGTTCCTTTTCCCATGCAGCTTTTATGTGACAATCAAACAACTCTATTTATTGCCAATAATCCTGCATTTCATGAACGGACCAAGCATATAGAGGTGGATTGCCACTATACCAGAGACATGATCCAGAAGTGTCTCATATCCATCTCCCATGTTTCTACTGGAGATCAGACGACTGATATTTTCACCAAGGCCCTTTCTAGAGGTCCTTTTCAGAGATGTTCCAAGCTGAGCTTGATAGACATATATGCTCCAGCTTGAGGGGGAGTGTTGAGATATTTATCTCTTTATATTTATTCTTATTTCTCTTTCTTTTATGTACCTCTCGTGTAATTTACCCAGGGCTTTTCTCCTATATAAGAGAGCCCTAGGGTCTCAATAATGATATGCAATTCTATTTTCTCCAACAAAGATGCATACATTATTGGAACTAGATTCTGCTAGGAGATATACCAGGGTATATATCTGTTGGGAGTGACTATATAACCTATGGAATTATCGCAAATATTCATCTACAATGTAGTGATGTATGAGGCCACATGGATAGAAAACTTAGATCTCATGTATTCAACAAGAGCAAGCAGACTCACTAGAGAAGCAATAAAAATTAAATAGCAACTCTCCAATACAATATTCAAAATATGGTGAAATGAGGAGTTATTTCAGTGATATCAGAGAAAATATGGAAAATTTACTAAGTATTCATTTTGTCCATTTCACCAACATATTATACTATATACCCACGATCGATATCAGATGATATTTCAGATGATATCTTGGAAAGGAAAAACATGTAGGATATCGTTATTGGGCACTTGGCGAAGTCGAAATTCGATTAAATTTTAACTCATGATCAAGTGGTATGATTACAACCATGTTTACTTTGCATACATTTTGTGGGGAATCACACATTTGTATAAGAGATTGCTTTGTAGCTTTAGTCATACACACAAGTGTAATTGTGTACTTGTATCTACCAACCTCTCTTATCATCAATATAAACGTAATGTTACCAGTCTTTGAAGTGCGAGAGAGAAATTGTTGGCATGCTGTAGTAGTGCATTTTGTCACGAACAATGTCTCTCTAGTGTGACCACCTTCAATTAATAGATGTTCATTCTTTTACCGAGGTCTTTAGGGAGGGCTAAAGGCTTAGGTGAGTTGAATTGGTGGGGCAACTGACTTGAGTGATTATGATATGGATCAATTCATCTTTTTTAACTCAAATTTAGAAGGTGGAGTATATGTAGCGTAGTGAGGAGGCATGTTTATCTACGTCGCGAGATGAATGCCCTTTTTTCCTTTCTAATGATAGAACCACTCAGCTAGTATACGGGGTAGGTGGGTCAGGGTCATCATGTCGGCATGTCTCTGTTGAGTCAGGGTCATGATGTCAGCATGTCCTTGTCTATGCAACGTCTTGTCTACATTGATCCTGGTGAGCCGATTCATATAGCAAGGTGACTGATTTGCCGATCTGCTATATTATCTTGTTAGGAGTTTTTAATATATCAGCAACTTGCATCTATAATTATTGAGGAATTTGTAAAACTTTATTCTATTCATGGTTAAAACCCCCTTCTATAGGAATTTGTAAAACTTTATTCTATTCATGGTTAAAACCCCCTTCTATAGTATCATGCACTGAAGGGCAATGGTGTCTCTGGATGTGAAACCTTATATTTTATTTTCAAAGTCCTTTCGAACAATTTTCTCTTTCCACTGTAGGATCGAGGAGTTTATCTTTGCCTGATTAGACATCGAGAGTTGGGTAAATTAGGTATAGACGCCTATGTAGCAACTTGTATGCAGCTTTGCATTCGTACATTTAATTAATCTTAATTGAACCTATGTTTCATCGGGGCGAGATTCCAAGAGGTGCGCCATTCAGTATTTATCCACATCCATTCTTTAATATCAATTGTCAAAGTATTTCAGGAAGCTTTAGAAGAGCTTCATTCTCTTGAGTGTTGGTTGTTCAGATCATGCATGAATATGCTTGTATACAAGAACTTCCACTTCGACCATCTCAGGAGTGGTTATTGGCTAGTTTTAACTATGCCGGGGTTGTTAAAGTGTGCGTCACGTGTATAGATGGGTAATTGGATTCCTCCAGGGTCCAATTACCACATCCACAAGTTTAGTCCTACATGTATAGATGGGTAACTGAGAATCTTGTCCCTTCCCATTCAAAATGATTCGCCTTCTGCGTAAGTTCTCCCGCTTGAGGAATTTCCGCCAAGAACCTCATAAATTCCTCCAAGCGTTGCTCCGACAGTTCCGAGACGAACAATGGTGCCCACGCTCCCGATTCCGCCACCTGAGAAAGAAGGGCATCCTTTGATGCCGCTAAAGCCAAGAGTCTAGGAAACCGCCTCCCAAGTGTGCCCTCTCCTGTCCAGTCGTCAACCTAGAATCAAAAGACTTGGCCGTTCCCCACCTTAGGACGTAATCTCGAAGATATTGTCGGCAAGACCACATGAATCCCGACCCAGAGTGGCGACTCGAATCTCTTTCTCCCCGCTTTCAACTCACCTTTAACACCGTATTTATTCCGCACTAGCCTTGCCACCAACGAGGTCGAGGAACCCTAAATCTGAATCACTCACTTGGAAAGCAATGCTTTGTTCATGTGTTTGACATCATGCACTCCAAGGCCACCATCACGAAGCCTCTTCATAACATTATCCCAGCTCACCAGATGCATCTCGGACCTCAGTTGCTTACCGTCCGACCAGAAAAAGATCTCATCAAAGATTGAATCTTCTTCCTAACCCCCACCGACATCATCCGAGTCGAGTAGAAGAACATAGGGATGCCAACGAGAACATGCTTTAGAAGGGTCAACTTCCCACCCTTAGATAAGGTGCTTCCACCCAGCCAATCTCTCCTCCATTCTGCTCACACCGCTATCCCAATTCGACTTTCTTAGTTTGCCGGCTACCAGCGGCAAACCCAGGTATGAAATAGGGAGTTCCCCCAGGGGGCATGCCACCCAATCCGCGAGTCTATCGTGCTCCGCGTCATCCATCCCAAAGCTAATGACCACTGACTTGTGTCTGTTGATCTCAAGGCCATAGAGATTGCCAAAGATATCGACTAGGTGCGCCGCGTTGCGGTTCTGTTCCTCTGATCCCCCCAGGATAAGTATCATATCATCAATGTACTGAAGTAAAGGGATAGAGATATCCCCCAACCGAAATCCCTCACACCATTCGGCCTCCACCGCACGCCTGAACAAGACCGTGAGATCGTCGAGCCCTGAGGGACCTCAACTTTACCGTAAACCGCAAGGCCGTCGAGCCCTCCGGATTCCAACTTCTCCACCGTTCATCAACCATCTCCCTAAATCCTTCTTCCAAGAGCCAACTCTGCTCGAAACGGAAGAAATACCTGCTTCTCCTCTCCTCCCCTGACGACCAGAGAATAGGGGTGTGATCAGAGTACGTTCGTGATAACACCCTAGTCCGAGCAAGGGGAAACGACTCCACCCCCTTAGGTGATAACAAGAATCGAACCAGTCTGGATTGCGACCTCGCATTCCGCCATGTGTAGGCATATCCAGCCGCGTCAATAATGGATAAGCCCAAGGAATGGGCCATTCTTCTGAAGGCCTCCGAGTCCGGATCCCTCCTGCCACCCTGTTGCGGTCTGTCCTCAGGATGTAGAGTAACATTCAGATCACCCCAAATGATCCATATCCCAGGTGCGGTTCCCGTGCCCAACCCCTCCGGCTCCGTCGCCAGAAAATCTCCCCCAGATCCAATCGGGCCATAAACGTTCGTAACCAAGAGGCTCAGTCATCTTCTCTCCTTCTTAATCCCACTGACAGACACAATGAGGCCTTCGATACCACCATCTGATCAAACTTATCTTTCAACCACCCAGTCAGTAGTCCCCCCAGGCACTATGAGCCTCTAGTTTTGCCACCTTGAACCGGTCACCTCCTCCCATCTCCCGCCTGATATTGTCCTCGGACCTCGACAGTTTCGTCTCTTGAAGCAAAAAAATGTCCGCACCAGCCTCCTTCAATAGATTCTTAACCCTTAGCCGTTTGTCGGGGCGGCCCACCCCCCTGACGTTCCAAGAGAGCATCTTCATTAAGGGACAACCTGGCTCAACTTCCTTGGAGGGATCACCCTCACCCCTAGCCGTTCAGCGATGCTCCTGTCCAATATGCTAAAACGATTCTGCAAATTCGGCGACCCACTAGATTATGGGGACGATCAGCACGACGATTCCATAAGCACAACTGAAGCATTCAACGCAGCCCTCCGCCTCTTTCTTTCTGACTTAAGGGTCCCTCTCCGCACATAGGACCTGCCGAACCTGGGGCCCCCATCATTCCGGCCCCGAGGGAATCTCCCAGGTTCTCCTCTCGCTACTGACAAAACATTACCTGCCCCCCCTCGCTTCCACTTCAAGAAGTATTCCTCCGCAAGGCCTGTTGAGATATTCATATCTCTGTCTTTATTTATGTTTCCTTATTTCTTCAATCTATCTTATGTGCTTTTCCCTTAGAGGCTTTCTCCTATATAAGAGAGCTCTAGGGCTAAGAGGAATCACATCTTTTCATTTCAACCCTTCCACATGGTATCAGAGCGACGGTCCTAGACCAGAGCCTGTGCCCTAGTTCCCTACCACACCAAAACCCTAACCCCTCTCCTCGCGTGGCAGTCGCCGCCGTCGCACGCACAACCCACAATCACCGACCACAGCTCGTAGCAGGCCACAACCCGTAGCCGCCGGCAGCAGCAACAACGATAACAACCCGCCGCCGCTGATCGTAGCAGCCAGCCACTGCTGTCGCCGCCCGCAAGCAGCGGTTCCAGCCGCCGTTGACGTCGTCGGCTGGGATCCAACCCCAGCCATTGCCATGGACTGCCGCCTTCTCGCTCTTTTCCATGTTGATCGTGCATCAGAGGCCTGATTTGGGTCCTAAGATTTGGTATTTTTATCCCCTAACGCCATCTTAGGCACCTACAGAAGCCTCTTGTGGATGGAAGAGGTTTTGCTATGAGTCTACACCCACAACCTTCTTCCTATATGTCCGTGTAGACATTATTCGTCCAGTTTGCAACCCCAGTCCTGAGAGATTGTTGTCATCATGTCAGACAACAAGACAGATATTCCATCCTTGGGTGCATTCAAAGGTCCATCACCCATTGTGAAGATGGATGGAACGAACTATGAATAGTGGGCCATACTGTTCATGAGTCTAATGCAGTGTAATGACAAGAAGCATACCCTCACACAGGAGGAGCCTGTCGACAAGACTGGGATTAACACCTCATGGGAGGCAGACGACGCTTATGCACGTGTATGGCTATCCGGTATGGTATCCATGGAGATAGCCAATGATATATTGAGTCAGCCCATGAAAAAGGCTATGTGAGACATTCTCGCTGCTACTTATTCTTCGACGAAGAATGAGTCGAAGATTCTGCAACTTCAGCATGACATTTTCACTTCGAAGCAGAATGGTCATACTCTCCATACCCTTTACACGTCTTTAAGTGGTATGTTTAAGAAGTTACATGGTTACATCCTTTTGACCGCCACACCAGAGCAACTCAAGGCATATAGGGATTCAGTGATGACAAGAGTTTTTCTAGCGGCACTTGATCCTGAGTATGATGCTACTAGTGTGACGTCCCGCCCCTCCGGCTATCGAAACCGACGGAACGAGAGTGTCGGACATACGGTCCAATTACGCCCATGATCTATGATACTCAGCAAACCATCTTATGCACATTAGATTAACATTTGAAATACAAATAACAATAGGAGAATAATGTGAAATGGAAAATAAACTGCAGCATCCATTCTCATTGATAATAATCATCAAGTCCATGTCCATAGAATGAGATACATCATACAATCTTAAATTTTGTAGAAAAAGTTCTCCACATGTATCGTTACAATGCCTCTCAATAATAATATAAAAAGATGCGGAAGTAAATAAGTTACTCTAAGTAGAACGCACCCTGTTTGGTGCAAATATGATGTAGAAGGTTTGATCTCCTCAAAAGACCACTACTGAGGCGGCTGCTGCTTAGGTACACCTGTTGGGTTCACACGAGGGTAACGTTATGAGCAATTGCCCAGTAACGAGACAAACACTATAATGACTAATGTAGGGTAAGAAAAGAATGTGTATTCAACTTTATTTAATGGCATATGCATCTTTATTTAATGGCATATGCATCTATTGTAAAAAAATTTAGAAAGAACACCAAGTCATTCTAATTCAAATTCGATCACATTGATTTTATTTATTTACAAAAAAAATCATTTAAATTCTACTACAATGATCTTGATATTTCGACAAGTTGGTTAGAGTCCAAATGGTATAAAACTTTCCGACATCTGGTTATCATTTCTGGTATCATTTTAGCACACGCAAGTGTACGCGACTCGCAGGCCTCCGCTACGCGGGAACTTGTTTGTCATCTTGGATAAATCTCCAAGTATCTCTGTCCAACTAGAACAGGAAAAGGTCTAAACCCCAAATTCTCCAACTTCAAACCATATCCCGGAACACCTCTCACAACAATAATACTCGAAGTAAAATCCGATGCGGCGACATCTAATTTTAAACCGAGTCTTAAAATCGTGTATATGTGAGAAACCAAGAATGCCAACCGCGCCACCTGCCAGCTCCGTCAAGCGACTCCGGATGCAATTGGGCTGCTAGGTGCAACGCGTCATCCAACTCGTCCGTTGGGGTCGCGACCTTTAAGGAATCTACCCGGGCCCCATGGGTGCATGTCCAATCCCGTGTGGAACCTATCTCCATTACCCAATCACCATGAGATGTTCGCTCATGAGATTATAAGGATCAAGAATAGAAACCAATGCTAGAGACCTATTAACATTTTGAATTTGCTTGGTCAGATGATCATTATATAATTATGACCCAATCATATTTTTTTCAAACATAGTGCATACACTAACAGTATCTAATTAGTTCAGTTTTACTCTACAATTGACTCCTGTGGAGGTATCCAAAAAGTTATTCTGAAAGTATAGTTGCTCCATAGGTGGTAACTCATAAAATCTTTATTCTTTATGTAGGAGGACATGTAATTTGTAAATCTCCTTTTTTTTGTCGTGGGTTCAATGTAACTCTAACTTTTACACTTAAAGTATTTATGATCCACCATCAATCTTTCCATCACTAATTATTTTAATCCCATTCTTTGTCTAGTGCATACTAATATCTGTGCCTATCATTATATAGAAGAATGCTAATACATGCATTCTTGACCATACAATATTGGAAATTGTAGATAATACCCATAAGAGGTATCACGTAAGCTAGAATGATCTGACCAATGGCTTCCAAATTGTTTTACAAAGACATAACAAGGTCTAACACAGTAACACGTATACTTATGACGGTTGTGTAAACAGTCATTGTGACAATTATAGACGTCAAGGTTGCAGAAAGGCGGTAGTCGGTACTCGGTCGGTGGGATCACTGACTAAGGATTAATCGACAGTTGGGCGACTAATCGGATTTAGTCGGCCATTAGTCGGTTTTGAATTTTTTTAATTATTTTAAATATATAAATCAATTTTTATACACATATTCATATATATATATATTTACATTGATTTGTATATTTTCTATACTATCATAATGAAATAAACGAAGTAGTTGTCTTTAAATATACCATTAAGCATATTAGAATAAGTTTGCTTTTAAAAAATCGAAAAACTAAAAAATTTTAAAATCTCTATGTAAAAGTCGGTCTTGTAGTCGTCCGACTAGGCCGACTAGTCGGCCCGATTAGTCGGGTTGACCGACTAATGGTCGACTAGGCCTCCGACTCGACTAGTCGAGTCGGCTACCCCACCGACTAGACTAGTCGGGCTGACTAATCGGCCTAGTCGACCGACTTTTACAACAGTGATAGACGTAATAAGAATTGCAGACACATTTGCATATTCTTCGCATCCCCATAACGACAATACTCTCATTATTATAAAAGCATTCGGGTGCTTGTTGTGCAATAAAATAATTGCAATCATTGCAACACATGCAACTTTATTAGCAATAATATAATGACGGTAACTAAGCCTAACGTTACAGACTCTTCCCATTCTTTTTTTTTGTTCGTATACATTTTTTGTAACTGCCTCTATCCATCAAGGAATGGTATATCGTTGGTGATTAATTCGGCCCAGGTTATATGATATCCCAACCTCTTCCTCTCTTGCACGTGAAAAAGGAAATTCATGCAACTCTAATGTAGATATGCAAATGTTAATCCGATTATGTTATCTCACTATGCCTGACTTCTAATATAGATAATATCTCAAACCAATATCATTATTAACCATATCCATATGTACATTTGAAGTTTAATCCCTGATCTCACACACCACTTGAAAAGGGGAAAAACGTTCAACAAAAACCTTTTTTTTTACAACAATATTCCTAGATGAACATGGTCTAGCTTGATGTTTCTGAAATCAGAATTTACAAGTACCATTGATCTATGATTTGTTATTAAATATCAAGGTAGCGAAGTCAGCAAAAACTGCATTACGTGATGTCAACACAATGATCTATAAATCATACTACAAAACTCACGGGTTCCTAATTATGTTAAAAAAAATATGGGATCGAATATCATGTGAAACCAACACCAAGAGGGGGGGTATTTATCTTTACCTCCGAGGATGTTCCCTCGAGATCTCCGCTCAGACGGAATGATATTTCCGTCTCTCGATTGTTGCGCGAATGTGTGTACGAAGGTGACCTCGAGCTTTCCTACGTGATGGTGGCCGCGGATCTTCGATCGGAGCTCTTCCGTTCTCCGGCGACCAAATCCGGCCAAGGTGGTGGTGCTCCAATGAGAGGGAAGGATGGTGGTGGCTAGGACTTTGAGAGAGTAGCCTATCACCTTCTATTTATAGAGGGAGAGGTGAAAATGGGTGCAATTTCAGATATGGTTCGGATCCATATATGGGTCCCAACTATTAAATTAAAAACATCGATAACTTGAGCTAGGAATATCGAAATTGGGTGTTCTTGGGCTCGTTGGAAAGATCTCGAGGAGATCTGCGTAATAGCATGATTATTTGAATTTTTTGGATGTCAAAAATACTCCAGATTTTAGGAAAAAGAAAATACGGGATTTCACATCATAAAAATCTTAAAAGAAGTCTCGTCCTCGAGACGTAGGATTTAACGTATAAGTTTCCAATGTGGTGTATATTCAGGCATAAAAATCTTAAAGAGAACAAAATCCATAAAAATCTTAAAGAGGATTGAAATAGGGTCTCGTGAACATACCTTCAAAAAGATAGGGGTATTTCTGTCGCATATCTGCCTCAGGCTCCCATGTGGCCTCCTCAACATTCTGACTTTGCCACGAAGTCTATAGAGATACTCTCTGTCACGAAGTCCATAGAGATACTCTCCCATTTCCACAACGGAATAGGAAGTGACTGTAACAAGCCAGGAGGACGCTTGTGCTCTGCCTTCACCAATTGGCATGTAAGGCTACGACTGACATGTTCTGCAACATCTCTCTTTATCCCCTCCCACCAGAAGTGTTGACGGAGGTCTCTATACATCTTGGTGCTCCCTGGATGGATAGATAATCTAGAACAGTGATCCTCATCTAGGATGTCTCTCCTTAACTCACCATCATCAGGGACACAGACACGATCCCCCTTCCATAAGATGGACTCACAGACTCTGAATCCATCAAACTCCTCCTTCAAGCATCGATGGAATAAGTCTTGTAATTTTTGATCTGTTTGCTGACCATGCACACTTCTATCCCATAGTCCACTATACTTGGCAGGTACAGTTACAACGTCTGCAGTATTATCAAAGGGGTGCCACTCACTAAGTGCTGTGAGCATATCCCAAGTCTGTAGCCATGCTGTGGTGTCTTCGGTATGTGCTCTTCTACTCAAAGCATCAACTACTACATTTCCCTTACCCGGATGGTAAGAGATAGTGCAGTCATAATCCTTCAACAGTTCCATTCATCGTCTTTGCCTCATATTCAACTCTCGCTGGTCAAAGATATATTTGAGACTCTTGTGATCTGTAAAAATCTCAAACGTGACCCCATATAAATAGTGACGCCATATCTTCAACGCGAAGACTATAGCTGCCAACTCCAAGTCATGAGTAGGGTAGTTCCGTTCATGGTTTTTTAGTTGTCATGATGCATATGCTACGACATGACCACGTTGCATCAACACTGCTCCTAAACCCTCCTTTGATGCATCAGTATACACCGTAAAGTCTAAAGGGCCTGAAGTAAGGGTGAGAATCGGAGCACTGGTCAGTCTTTCTTTCAACGTACGAAAGCCCAGCTCGTACTTGTCGCTCCAAATGAAAGGGACATCTTTCTGTGTCAGACGAGTAAGTGGTAGAGCTAGCTGCGAGAAGCCCCTAACAAAACGTCTGTAGTAGCCGACGAGGCCTAAGAAGCTGCGTATCTCGGTAACTGTCTTGGACTGCTCCCAGGACATGACTGCCTCTATCTTGACTGGATCAACTGCCACACCTGCTACTGAAATTACATGACCGAGGAAAGCTACTTCGGTAAGTTAAAATTCACACTTGCTGTATTTTGCATACAACTTGTATTCTCTGAGTGCTTCAAGAATAGTATGCAGATGTTGCTCATGCTCATCACGTGAGTAGATCAAGATATCATCAATGAACACTACCACAAAACGATCTAAATATGGACGGAAAATTCTGTTCATCATGTCCATGAACGCGGTAGGTGCGTTCGTGAGTCCAAACGACATAACCACAAACTCATAGTGGCCGTATCTGGTGCGAAAAGCAGATTTAAGCATATCCGTGTCCTTAATTCTCAATTGATAACCCGATCGTAGGTCAATCTTTGAGAATACCGCTGCACCTTGCAACTGATCGAAAAGATCATCTATTCGTGGAAGTGGGTAACGGTTCTTTACCGTCCTTTTATTCAATTGCCTGTAATCGATGCACAAGTGCATAGACCCATCCTTCTTCTTTACGAAGAGGACCGGTGCTCCCCAAGGTGATGTACTGGGATGTATAAATCCCTTTTTCAATAACTCCTGCAGTTGTACTTTGAGTTCCCTGAGTTCGGCTGGTGCCATTCTGTATCGAGGAATGGAGATCGGTTGCGTGTTGGGTATCAAAGTAATCTCGAACTCGATCTCCCTCTCTGGCGGTAGTTCAGGTAATTCCTCTGGGAATATATCAGGAAAATCTCGTACAATTTTGACGTCTTCAATCATACGATCTTCGACGGGTAACTCCACAACATGGGCGAGAAAACCTATGCAACCCTGATTGAGCATGTGTTGGGCCTTCAATGCCGATACATACAAGACCTCATTATCTGAGGTACATCCATCAAACTGAAAGGTAGGCACTGAAGGTTGGTCGTGGTGGAGGACGTTGAAAGCCTCGACCTCCACGACGAGAAGCTGATCCATGTGACTGTACAGGTGAGAAAGTTGGCCGTACACTTGGTTGATGACTGCCTGAGCTGCCGACAAGTAGGGGACACTTGGCCTTAAAATGGCCCGGCTATTGGCAGTGGAAACACCTACGATCTCCTGGCTGAGAAAAGGAGCCTCCCGAGATAAGGCTAACACCTCCTGTCTTGCGACTCTGCGAGTGTGCCGAAGAGCGGAAGGAAGTAGTACCGTGACCCGCCAAGCCCTGCCCCAAAGTAGGTGTAGGGGCAAATCTGCTAATGGTAGGAGTGGTAGCCACTGAGTGGAAACGACGCTCTCTACAAGCTCTGTAGAAATCTCGACGAGCAGATCTCCCGGGCTAAGGTGGTTGGAAATGTGATGGACTCCCCTGAACCCGACTCTGAGTTGCCTCCATCTTGGCAGCTTTAGCAGCTACCTCCTTGATGGAAGTGAAATCTAATGCAGATAGCTGGTGTTGCACATCGTCACTTAGTCCCCGGATAAACTTCTGTAAATTCTCCTCAGGAAAAGAAGTAAACGCTGGTGAGTGGCGGGAGAGTTCAGTGTAACGAATGAGGTATTCTTGGGCCGTCATTGACCCCTGCTTCAGCTCGGCAAATAACCTCCTCTGATCCTCAACCCAGTGATCAGGATAGAACTGACTACGGAACTCGTCAAGAAACATTTCCCGCGTTATGGGATCCTCCAGATGTTCCTTGATGGCGAACCACCAACGCTCAGCATAACCTGCTAGTGAAAACTCCACAAATGTAAGCCAAGACTCTTCAGGAGCTTGAATCATCCTTAACACTTTAAATACGTGATCCAGCCATAGCTCAGCCTCATCTGGCGCGCCGGTGCCAAAGAATTGTGGCACCTTAGTTCTTTGATATGCTGCGTAGGTCATCTGATGTTTTTGCAGCGTCTCTAGGTCATCTGATCCTTCTGGGTCCAGAGACACCGAAGGGTGAACACTGCCCTCCTCCTCACGAGAGGGCTGGTACGAGGAATCATCCTGCTGAAGGAGCCTTTGCTCCAATACCTCCTGACGTTGTTGTATACCCTGTACGGCTTGAACTAGTAAGGCCAACTGCTGTGCAATATCAGGGTCAACACGAGGCAGCATGATTCCCTGCGAGAATCATTATATTAAAAATTATTTCCATGGTTAGAGAGACAATGGACACTTTAAACAGAACTTGAATTATTCTCCTTACTAATGATAAAGTCAGAAGACTCTGTCGCTATATTTATATTTCAAATATTGCTAACAATTCTAATATGCAAAAGAGAGAATGGAGTATCGGGCTATGATACCATCTGTGACGTCCCGCCCCTCCAGCTATCGAAACTGACAGAACGAGAGAGTCGGACCTACGGTCCAATTACGCCCATGATCTATGATACTCAGCAAACCATCTTATGCACATTAGATTAAGATTTGAAATACAAATAACAATAGGAGAATAATGTGAAATGGAAAATAAAATGCAGCATCCATTCTCATTGATAATAATCATCAAGTCCATGTCCATAGAATGAGATACATCATATAATCTTAAATTTTGTAGAAAAAGTTCTCCACATCTATCAGTACAATGCCTCTCAATAATAATATAAAAAGATGCGGAAGTAAATAAGTTACTCTAAGTAGAACGCACCCTGTTTGGTGCAAGTATGATGTACAAGGTCTGATCTCCTCAAAAGACCACTACTGAGGCGACTGCTGCTCAGGTACACTTGTTGGGTTCACACGAGGGTAACGTTAATTGCCCAGTAACGAGACAAACACTATAATGACTAATGTAGGGGTAAGAAAAGAATGTATACTCAACTTTATTTATGACATATGCATCTTTATTTAATGGCATATGCATCTATTGTAAAAAAATTTAGAAAGAACACCAAGTCATTATAATTCACATTCGATCACATTGATTTTATTTATTTACAAAAAAATCATTTAAGTTCTACTACAATGATCTTGATATTTCGACAAGTTGGTTAGAGTCCAAACGGTATAAAACTTTCCGACATCTGGTCATTTATCATTTCTGGTATCATTTTAGCACACGCAAGTATGCGACTCGCAGGCCTCCGCTACGCGGGAACTTATTTGTCATCTTGGATAAATCTCAAGTATCTCTGTCCTACTAGAACATGAACAAATTCTCCAACTTCAAACCATATCCCGGAACACCTCTCACAACAATAATACTCGAAGTAAAATCCGATGCGACCACATAAAAATTTAAACTAAGTCTTAAAATCGTGTATAAGTGAGAAACGAAGAACGCCAACCGCGCCACCTGCCAACTCCGTCGAGCGACTCCGGATGCAACCAGGCTGCTAGGTACAACGCGTCACCCAACTCGTCCGTTGGGGTCGCGACCTTCAAGGAATCTACCCGGGCCCCATGGGTGCATGTCCAATCCCATGTGGAACCTATCTCCATTACCCAATCACCATGAGATTTTCGCTCATGAGATTATAAGGATCAAGAATAGAAACCAATGCTAGAGACCTATTAACATTTTGAATTTGCTTGGTCAGATGATCATTATATAATTATGACCCAATCATATTTTTTTCAAACATAGTGCATACACTAACAATATCTAATTAGTTCAGTTTTACTCTACAATTGACTCCTGTGGAGGTATCCAAAAAGTTATTCTGAAAGTATAGTTGCTCCATAGGTGGTAACTCATAAAATCTTTATTCTTTATGTAGGAGGACATGTAATTTGTAAATCTCCTTTTTTTTGTCGTGGGTTCAATGTAACTCTAACTTTTACACTTAAAGTATTTATGATCCACCATCAATCTTTCCATCACTAATTATTTTAATCCCATTCTTTGTCTAGTGCATACTAATATCTGTGCCTATCATTATATAGAAGAATGCTAATACTTGCATTCTTGACCATACATACAATATTGGAAATTGTAGATAATACCCTGTCGGTGATCGAGGTCGAGGTGATCGTGGCAGAGGCGGGGGTAGTCAGCCTCCTCGTCCGCCTTGTACTTACTGTCATAGGTTAGGTCACTTTGAGGAAACATGCTATTCCAAACATGGGTTCCCAGCTTCAGCACGTGTGGCAGAACATATCCAGCAGGTTGCCAGTTCTTCATCTGCATCTAATTAAAGATTTGACGATCTTGTGGCGAGACTCAGGGAGATTGTGCCTACTCCTGGGTCGACTAGCTCTCCTTCAGGTTCCTCAGAGGTAGCTGCCTCAGCACCATCATCCACTTCGGGTATAGCATATGCCTTTACTATATGTTACATGGCAGATTTGTCAGAATGGATCATGGATTCAGGAGCCTCTCATCATCTCTGTGATGATAGAGGACAGTTTAGTACTTGCAGTCCGATTCAATCAGGTCGATCGGTTGTGATAGCAGATGGGATATATTCTCCCATTACTGGTCAGGGGGAGGTGCAGCTAACTCCCTCAATGCGGCTTCAAAATGTTCTTTATGCTCCTGAATTTTCCATGAATTTATTATCAATTAGTCAAATCACCAAGGATTTATGCTCTTGTGTTTCAGGACATTCTTACGGGCAGGGTGATTGGAGCTGACCGTGAGCAAGGAGGTCTTTACAAACTGGTACAATCTCCTTATGCTGGTGCATCTTCTCTTCGTACTGGATCTGTTTCACCCTATGTGTGGCATCTTCGATTTGGTCATCTTCCTCTGCAAAAGCTGTGTCATGTTCTTCCTCAGATTTCTCCTCGCTTTACCTTCCAGTGCGAGGCCTGCCAGCTTGGGAAGCACCATCGGTTTACTTTCCAGAGTCATCAGGGTCGAAGTAGTCATAGCTTATTTGAGCTGATTCATTTTGATATTTGGGGTCCCGGTCGTGTCCCAGACCATTAGGGATGTAGGTTTTACCTTGTTGCTGTCGATGAATTTTCAAGATTGTCGTGGATCTTTCTTCTTAAAAACAAGTCTGATGCAGGTCCTGTTATTCAATCTTTTATTAATGAAATAAGGAATATTTTTTCAACGAATGTCAAGTTTATATGTTCAGATAATGCTCTTGAATTCTGTAGTACTCAGCTTTCCAGTTCCTTAGATTTTGTGGCATTGTGCATCAGACGTCTTGTGTATATACTTTCCAACAAAATGGGGTAGTTGAACGAAAACACCATCACCTTTTGAATGTTACCAGGACCCTTTTGATTCAGAGTCGTGCTCCTCACTCGTACTGGGGGGACGCAGTCCTAACAACTTGTTACCTGGTGAATCGTATGCCCTCATCGGTTTTGGGGGAAAAGATCCCGTTCTTGATTGCGTTTCCTGATATGAATCTTTTCTCCCTGACGCCTCGTATTTTCGGGTCCATTGCGTTCGTTCATCAGATGTCTCCAGGACTTGACAAGCTCTCTCTTAGAGCTGTCAAGTGTGTGTTTGTTGGGTATTCTAAGACCAAAAAGGGGTATCGTTGCTTTGACCATGTTCGACGAAGGTACTATGTTAGTCCGAATGCCACTTTTTTGAGTCAATTATGTATTTCTCTCCTACAGGTGACAAAGTCATTCCTTCAGAGAATGGTGAAGAGGTCTATATGCCTCTATCTCCAGTTTTGTCTACTTCAGACTCCACGCCATAAACACCTCCACCATCACCGCCACCTCCTCCTCCACCGTCCCCACCACCACCTGCTCGACCACCTCCACCATCACCACTACCTCCTCCTCCACCGTCCCCACCACCACCTGCCACGTCCACTTATTTTCCACAGGTTTACCAGCATCGACCTCGTGCTCATGTGCCTCCTCCATCATCCAGCACACCCAAGGTATGTTCTGAGCATTTGCGTTCTTCTAATGGCACTAGTGATTTGGGTGTGCAGCTTGAGGTGCAGGATACATTGGACGATGCACCTTCTGTGGATGTTGAGGATCTGGATGTGCCTATTGCTCTACGGAAGAAGAGACATGCATGCACCATGCATCCTCTTTATTCCCATGTTTCTCTAGCACGTCTCTAGGACGATTTTAAGAGGTTTGTTATGGGACTGTCTGCCGTGGAGATACCACGGACTTATCAGGAGGCTTCGCAGATCAGTCAGTGGCGTTTGGTTATGGAGAGGAGATGACATCTTTACAGTCTCGTGGTACGTGGAGTGTTGTACAAGCTCCTCCAGGTGCATCTGTTGTTGGCAGCAAGTGGGTGTTTACTGTGAAACACCGACATGATGGTACTGTGGACAGGTATAAGGTCAGATTGGTTGCTCGTGGGTTCACTCAGACTTACGGAGTGGATTACCAGGATACGTTTTCTCTTGTTGCACGTCATTCTACGCTACGGATTCTTTTTGCTGTTGCAGTGGTACGTGACTAGCCACTATTCCAATTAGATGTCAAGAATGCATTTTTGTATGGAGATCTGTAAGAGGACGTTTACATGCAGCAGCCACTAGGGTTTGCTGCCGAGGGGGAGTCTAGGATGGCATGTCATCTCCACAAGGCCATATATGGCCTTAAGTAGAGTCCGATGGCATGGTTTCAGAAGCTCTCAGAGTTGATTGAACAGAACGGGTTTGTCAGATTTACTGCAGATCATTCTCTCTTTGTTAAGAGAGCTCAACGAGGTACAATGGTTGTTCTAGTTTATGTTGATGATATCATTGTTACTGGCAACGATGAAAATGGCATTCAGGAGGCTAAGGATTTCCTTGGACGACAATTTGTGACCAAGGATCTTGGCAAGCTACGTAATTTCCTTGGCTTGGAGTTTGCACGAAATCAGCAGGGTATGGTTATGATGCAAAGGAAGTATGTTACTAACCTATTTGAGACATGCATGACAGAATGTAGACCTGCCACTACACCAATGGATCCTAATGCTAAGCTCTATGATGATGACTCTGAGGAGGTAGATAAGAGACGGTACATAAAGCTAGTGGGGAAGCTGCTGTATGTTACTATTACTAGGCCTGGTATATCATTTGCTGTTAGCAGAGTTAGTCAGTTTATGGAGCAACCCAGAGAAGCCCACATGGATGCAATTAGCACGATCTTAAGATATCTGAAGTCTTCTCCAGGCGCAGGTCTTCTTTTCAGAAGAGATACGTCTCTTACAGTCACAGGATGTGCAGATGCGGATTATGCTGGGTGTCCCAAGGACATGAAGTCCACTTCAGGCTTTACTGTGTTTGTTGGTAGCTCGTTGGTTTCATGGAAGAGTAAGAAACAAACGGTTGTTGCTCGATCCAACGCTGAGTCTGAATATAGGGCCATGGCCCAAGGGAGCACGAAAATGATGTGGGTTAAGTCAGTCCTGGCTGACTTAACTATTGAGGTGCCTCTTCTTATGAATCTCAAATGTGATAATCAAGCAGCTTTGTTCATTGCTAATAATCCAGCCTTCCATGAGAGAACGGAGCACATTGAAGTAGATTGTCATTACACTTGTGATTTGATCCAAAAGGGGCTTATTTCCACTTCTCATGTTGCATCAGGAGATCAGATTGCAGACGTGTTTACCAAAGCTCGTGCAAGGGGTCCTTTTCACTGTTGTTGTTCCAAGTTGAGCATGATAGATATATATGCTCCAGCTTGAGGGGGGGGGGGTGTTGAGATATTCATATCCCTGTGTCTTTATTTATGTTTTCTTATTTCGTTAGTCTATCTTATGTAATTTTCCCCCAGAGCTTTTCTCCTATGAAAGCTCTAGGGCTAAAAGGAATCACATCTTTTCATTCCAACCCTTCCACAAGACCAGCACAAGGCGACGCGACCTTCCTCGTCATCCTTGTTGCTGGCTCCACTGAGCCCCCCAGATACTCCACAGATGCCAATTGCTCTTCCGCCACGGCCCCCCCATCTGCCGCAGCCATCAAGCCATTCCCACACATAGTGGATCTACCCGCCAGAGCTGAGACTCTGCTATACTCCTGCCTTGCGGCAAGCTCCACCATGGCGACCCCCGGAGATCCGCATCGGCCAGAGATGCCCCAATAGGGAAACTGTGGTTCGAGACAACAAGGTCGGGATGGTTGGTTATGGGCTGCGGATCTGCTCGAGGGAACGTGCAAGGATCCGGACAAGTCTATACCCACTAAGCTAGTGAACGTACCAAGGGACCCTGAGCGGATCCGAAGAGGCGAGGCGCATCTCAGGTCAGAATGTTGCTCCGGCTGAGGATTCGGAACATCGAACGAAGATGCATGTAGGTCCCGTCATTAAACTACGACTCTTCGACGGATATTGAACCAGCTCCTGTGCGTCCTGGCGTTAACCCGCGGATATGGACCGTTGGAGCTCTCGGTAGTCGCCCTGTGGATATCACACATAATCGAATCCCTGGCAGAAGTCGAGACATCTTCTTCGGGTTTCGCACTATCCCACTCTCCGTCTACAGTACCAGCTCACCGGACCCATCTCCGGTCCCCTTGGTCGGAGCCGTCACCGCCCGGCTTCCAGAGCGGCGCTTCGGGCCTTGATTCCTTGCCCCAGGTCCCGCATCGATCAGGTCCCAGTGCAATAGTCCCCCATCTGATAACTCTTCCCACCAGCCCAACTTCTCTGGGCCAAGCCGCTCAACCAGGAGGATGGAATCCAACGATGCCCCCAGCTGACAACCCATGCTCTTGACCCCGACTACCTCCGCAATGCCGTGTAGCAGCTCCTTACATCTTGGCAACTCCCGCGCGATGAAAGGGAGACCCTTCACATGGATCCGCTCCAGCGGCCTTGGCGCCAACGAACCATCGCTGGCCCGCAACATGCGCCAACGTAGTAAAGTAGATCCCTCCCTCGACCCCCGTAGTAAGGCGGTCGCCTCTGTACCACTAGGACCCCTCGCCAACACGCGCCAAGGGGTCACCTGTGCGACATCCCCCCGGAACCGAGCCTCTGACACTTTCCCCACGTCGGATGTGCCCAGGAAAAGCACCTCCAGACCGCCCCTCACCGATCAGCATCGAGACGCCTAACCCTCTCAAAGGGCATGACCTGTACGTATGTGAGAATCGCCTACACCGGAAACATCTGGCAGTTGCTCAAATTTTCATCTATATCAAGACATCATGAGAAAGCCAATTGATTTCCAGAGCACTGTGGCACACTCCCATCGAGATCAACCTTCGCTTAATGTCCCTTAATGTGGCACATGAAAAGAAAAGGTGGTCAAGGTCTTCTAGCCTCTTCGAACAGTGCTTGTAGGAGCCATTGACCCATTTAAAGAACATTGCTCTTTGGACACTCGTCAAGACACATTCCCTTCCATCAACCATGGATTAACCTTGACTTATCGGAAAATCTTCCTGCTTTGGATCTGCTTGAACTCCGACATAACATTCCTTGGTAAAAAACAATTGATGCATAGAACACCTTGTAGGTCTTCTACACTGAGACGTGAGCAAAGGGGCCATTTGCTCACGTCCAATGGTCCAACCTCATAGATCGATCCTCCAAAAAAAGATAGTGGGAATTGGGGGACTAGACCTTGTGGTCCTAAGCCTCGACAATTGTCAATTCTAGGTTCACTATCAACATAAACAAGAGGGGGAATTGATTGCACCAAATCCTCGATATGTCCCCTCATATAGCCAAAAGCGAAAACACCACCATCCCCCATTGGAAGTTAGATGGGGCGCACACGAACCAAGATGTATGGAGATACCTATCAAAATCTTATATATCTTCCATAATAAGGAACAAAGCTGGTCCGAAAGACTACCTCAAATACGAGAAACCCTTTTGGCAAGAAGTGAGAAAGCTCAGTCCCCATCGTCCTCATACAACACCACCATCTCCCAGCTCACAAACAGGAAGCTCTGAGAATCACCCAAACTCGGCCAGTAGAATTTCTGCATTAGTGACTCCAAGCACCTCCGAACCCTACGCGAGTAAATGAGAGGACATAAAAAAGATAAGAATCATAGTTTGGATAACCTGCAAGCCTTTCGCTTGAATCTCTCCGTCATAGGTAACCTCCCCCACCTTTGAGCACCAACCCCTTGACAAGGAGACAAACAAGACGCTTACCAGCTTGCAAGTCTCCGCTCAAACCTCTCCATTATAAGTACACTGTCAGCATGATGCAACCAACTACTGACCGAAGGCAATCCCAAATAGCTAATCGGAAGTACTCACACTAAGATCGCAGAGATGCCCCATAAGTCATGATCTTCTCCTTTGCCATCCCATAGGGGATAATAATAGACTTGTCACCATTGAGTTGGAAGCCTTAGATCACACCAAAGAGCTCCAGTACCGTGGCAATTATCACATGGTCAAATTCCCGCTATTGATTTCGACCTGTGCGACGTTAGCTAACCCGTAGCTAACCAGCCTTCTTGAGTAGAACGGTCACGGACACACTCCAACTCTTCTCAAACTCGCACTTGCTAATGCACCAACGCTCCAACACAAGCACAAGCACGACTCAACGGATCGCTCAAGAACACTCCCAAGAACACTCAAGAATGCAATCACTTAATCACACAAGCACGAGCACAAAGCTTCTTCTCTTATTAGAAGGGGAAACTCGCTCTGGAGTGGGGTATATCACTCTACACTATGTGTTTACAAATAAGCCACCACCCTTCCTTATATACAAGATTCAAGGCAACCTAAGTGACACTCATTATTACATCCGTAATAATGATACATAAAGACACACGAGACCCTTCAAGTTCTTTGGCAACATTTTGCGTTCTACAACTCTTCATCTTCTTGTCTATTCGGCTCCCTTGTTGTCCTTTCGTCTTCTTGCATGGTTGACGCCACATCAACCACCCATTCATCAGCACAGTCACACTCCAACGCCTTGCTGATGCACCTTTACCGTATTTCACCGAGTGCTACCAAACACTCGGTCTTGTGCCAAAGGAACCCACGACCACCAGACTCTCGTGCGACAAACCCTTCCTTAACAATCTACATGCTAAGGGGAAGTCTGCTAGAACTTCGCTATCATGGCTGCCAGATCACTCTCGTACGTGTATTACCGAGCATGCTCGACAACATTCGTATTCAGCACCTGCAATGCTTCTTGCCTCTTCAGATCGCCACACATCAATACCGATACCGTGCACCTTTGTGAGTACGCCTGTGTGACCATACCGCATTGCTCATCAATGCATACTAGTTCACTGCATACCACTCCGCTGCGCTCGTGTACGTACTGCTGCGTGTATTCGCCGTCATATCTTGCACTGCTATCTGTTCTTGCTGTGTTCACACTGCTACAAGCTCCACGACACTCTACTACCGAGCCAGTCTCCTCCGTGATGCTTCTTCATTGTCACGTACGGTTGAGCCTTCAAGACTCTGTGGATAACCTATGAGTTACACACTCTAGACTTCTCCTGAAGTCAGCTCCATCGATCATTCTCGTGCATCCGCTACCGTATCTACACGATCATTCTCGATCATGGAATTTGGAGGTGTGACAAGCCTCCCTCACCTAAAGAATCGATTGTCCTCAACCGAGCATGCCTTCCTCAGTTGGCTTCAATGCACCTCCTGATACTTCTCAATTGGAAGGATGGTGCAAGTTTGCACCACCTCCCTTCTCACATCTGATCTTCTCACGAACCATCGCATCCCTCCATGACTTGGCCTTTGTCTTGAAAACTGGAGCTTCCTCACCAGTTCCTGTTCTCGATGTATCCCTCTTGGATTTAGTGTCTCTATCGTTGTTGTGTGGCAGCTCCAGCTCCGCATATGGAGTACTCACCTCCATGCTCGCTCGTTGCCGATCTTGATCGTTCCCAATGAGTGTCCCCGATCTTGGGAAATGAACGCCTCCTGCGTTTCGAACATCTTCGGTTTCTCACCTTTCGAAAGATCATTGGCGGTGTGGTTCATCATCACTCCACCCCTATGGACGTTCAACACCTTGTCCATGTTGCGTTGCCCTCTTGAGCTCTGCGTCGCCTTCTCGTGCACGGATGTTCTCCTATCCACGGCTTTGGCTGTGTGGCTTCAGCGCACACATTGGTGCTCAGCATGCACCTTCACATTCCTGTGTGTCCTCGGTTGAGCTTTAGTGCCTTTAAAGCTCTTTGTGGTAGAGTTCCCTCCACCAAATTCAAAGCTCTGATTCGAAGCGTTGTGAGGCATACATTGCGCATAGAACTGATCGATCCCAAGCGTACCTCACTTTATTCTCCTCCTTCCTCCTCGTCCGCATGAAGAGAGTTGAGCTTCTCCTTTGGGCACTCCCGCACCCGATGCGGTCCGTTGCATATGCTCTAGGGTTGGTCCTTCTTCTTGGAGTACTCTCATTCCTCTATTGGTGGCTTCTGGGCAACACCTTTGTCTTTGTCCTTCGACCGCACCTTTAGTTTGCTGGTGAACTCCTGTTCAGCATTGTGGCTTGGTTGGGCCCTGTAGTTGACCAACGCATCCGCCACCACAATTGCTGAATTCAGGTCCTTCATGCACTGCCTCTGCAGTTCGGCTTGCGTCCAGCTTTGCAACCCGATCGTGAAGTTGAACAACTTGTCTTCCTCTGACATGCCCTTGATGTCCAGCATCAAAGACACAAACCACTTCACATACTCATGAACAATGCCTGTTTACTTCAAGTGTCGAAGAGTTTCCCGTGCAATCTATGCAATATTCTTCGGCAGGAACTGTGCCTTCAGTTCCATGACTAGATCATCTCACCTGGAGATCCTCGATCTCGTCTCCTCTGCTGCACGACTCCTCCACCATAACTTGGCGTTGCTCGACATGTACATCGATGCCAAGCCCACCTTCTCGACTTCCATCATCTTGGTCGTCTCAAAGTACACTTCCATGTCCCATAAGATGTTCTCCAAATCCTTCATACTTTCGCGTACCTGTGAAGGGTTTGGATTTAGGTACCTTTAGTCGTCGCACCTCCATGGAGCTCCTGCCATTTGTCATCGTCTTCTTGATGAGAGAGATCTCGCTGCATAGATCCTCCATCATCGTGCTAACGCCTCTAGCTTGTCCTCCAAGTTCTTGATCTGAGCATTGGGTCTCGTCCCCAACATCTGATACCTCTGAAGAACCATCCTCCAGGCATGCGATGCGGTGGCCATGAGTTCCAATAGTGGACTCCATTTCCGCAACTGCTTGCTTCAGTATTGCAACGCGCTCGGTGACACCCACCATCTTTGCTCTGACGATTGAAGATGAACTTGCACCAACAAGTTCCTTTGTTCCCATGATCAACTGCACCAACAGTCGCTCATTGCTTTGCCTGCTCTCTTGGCACTGGCCAAGCTGTGTGATATGCTCCTATGCTCTGATACCAACTCGTGCCAACGAATGGTATCACCTTTAGCTCTGATACCAACTGTCATAGAGTCAAATCCTACTATCGATTTCTACCTGTGCGACGTTAGCTAACCCATAGCTAACCACCTTTCCTGAGTAGAACGGTCACGAATACGCTCCAACTCTTCTCGGACTTGCACTTGCTAATGCACGGACGCTCCAACACAAGTACAAGCACGACTCAACAGATCATTCAAGAACACTCTCAAGAACGCTCAAGACTGCAATTACTCAATCACACAAGCATGCGCACAAAGCTTCTTCTCTTATTAGAAGGGAGACTCTCTTTGGAGTGGGGTGTGTCACTCTACACTGTATGTTTACAAATGAGCCACCGCCCTTCCTTGTATACAAGACTCAAGGCAACCAAGGGACACTCACTATTACATCTACAATAATGATACATAAAGAGACAAGAGACTCTTCAAGTTCTTTGACAATCTTTCGCGTTTCACAACAACTCTTCGTCTTCTTGTCTCTTCGACCTTGTTGTTCTTTTGTCTTCTTGCACGGTTGACGTCACATCAACTGCCAGTCATCAATACAATCGCGCTCCAACGTCTAGATGATGCGGCTTTGCTGTATTTCACCGAGTGCCACCGAACACTCGGTCTTGTGCCAAAGGGAACCCGCGGCCACTAGATCCTCGTGCGGTAAAACCTTCCTTAACGATCCACATGCTAAGGGGAAGTCCGCCAAAACTTCGCCATCGTAGCCTACTGACCACTCTCGTACGTGTATTACTGAGCATGCTCAATAATACTCATATTCAACACCTGTAACGCTCCATGCCTCCTTAGATTTTCATGCATCAATAACGATAACGTTAGGGATGCAAAGGGACAGATACAGATGTGGATATAGGTATTACCATATCCTTATCCGTTTTTGAATATGAATATATATACAAATATTGACGGATATTAAAATTATCTTACCATATTCTTAAAAAACGGATACGGATGTAAAACGGATATTAATCACAGACGAGTAATGTTAGAAATACTCTATAACATCAATTTAAATATATACAAATTGGATGAAAAACACATGATATAAATTTACTAAATGTGTTTTATCATAAAAAATATACAAATATGGTAAAAGAAGGTATAGAATTATGTTATAAATTGTAGAGACTCATGTTATGATATTATGTATCGTTTCTTATTTAGTACTTATTCTCTGGACTCTTATGTAATTTACCCATAGGCTATTCTCCTATATAAGAGAGCCTAGGGTTCTATGGAATAACAATTCTCTCTTTTCCACCAACATAGTATCAGAGCCAAAACCCTAACCCTACCCTCTCAAACCCCACGCTGCCCACCCTCTCTCTCTCCTTACTCTCGGCGGCGCCGCCACCCCCCTCCGCCGGGCCCTCCCCAACCCTTCAACACTCCGCCGGGACCCCCCAGCCCCTCCGCTGGGTCCTCCACTCCTCCGCCGGGCCTGCAAGCCTTCCGCCAGGCCCTCCCTACTCCACCACAGGTCCCCTACCGGCCGATATATTGACATGGGTTTGAGTGCATAAAGTCTACATATGCACTCAAATCCTATTCGGTTGATGTAGACACCATCTTTTGTCTACAAAATCCTAGTTTTCATCTTCGGCTAAATGTCAGAAAGTAAAGTCGATATGCCCTCCATAGGCCCCTTCAAAGGTCCTGCGCCAATAGTCAAGATGGATGGGACGAACTATGAGCTCTGGGCGATGCAGTTCATGAGTCTCATGAAGTCAAACGGTAAGAAACATATACTTACCGAAGATGAGCCGAAAGAGAAGACCGTGATCTATGCCTCGTGGGAGGCCGATGACGCTTATGCCAAAGTTTGGCTATCATGCACACTGTCGATGGAGATTGTCAATGATGTCCTCCATCAGCCCACTGCCAAGGCAATATGGGATATTCTGGCCGCTACATATTCCCAAGTACGGAATGTGACCAAGATGTTGCAGCTCCAGCATGATATATTCACGATGAAGCAGAATGGGCGGCCACTTCACTCGTTGTACACGTCCCTGAGAGGGATGTTCGAGAAACTATATAGCACCATACCACTCACGGCGACTCCAGAACAACAGAAGACCTTTCGGAATGCAAAAATGGTGGGCGTACTACTTGCAGCGCTAGACCCTGAATACGAGGTAGCCCTCTCTCAGATATTGGCCGATGCTGTTATTCCTCCTATGGAGGATGTTTACCGGAGGCTTAATCGCATATCTGTTTCCTCCAGCTCATCTACTCCACCCCCATCGGCAATGGCAGTATCGCGTGGGAGAGGTGGTCAGTCTTATGCTCGTGGACGTGGACCTCGTGGATGAGGAGTTCGCTTTCGCCAGCCATGTTCATTTTGTCATCGAACATGCCACTCAGAAGAGACATGCTACTCAAAGCATGGGTTTCCAGCATCAGCGCGTGTAGCCGAGCATGTCATGCCTCAGTCAGCATCCACTACAGATAACCGGTTCGAAGAGCTTGTGGCGCGTCTACGAGATATTATGCCTCAATCGTTTACTGATTCTCCAGGTGGATCTTCAGATATTGTTGCTACAACCCTGCTAGTTCGTTTGCCGCTGCTAGTACCTCAGGTAGTGCCACTGCCTTTACATCTTGTCATGATCTCTCCGATTGGATTATAGATTCTGGCGCCACGCCATCATCTCTGTCGTGACAGAGAGAGACTTGAGTCATACAGGGACATCCCATCTGGCCGCTCAGTGTTGATAGCACATGGGACTCATTCCCCTATCATTGGACAGGGGGAGATCGCCTTATCACCTTCTATGCATTATAGAATGTTCTTCATGCTCCTGAGTTCTCCATGAATTTGCTATCCATTAGTCAGATCACGAAGGATTTGCATTGTCGTGCTATATTTGACCCATCCTCTCTCATTTTTCAGGACATACTCACGGGCAGGGTGATTGGCTGTGGCTCTGAGCAGAATGACCTCTATCGTCTGGTCCGAAATTCCTATGCTGGCGTCTCTTCACATTCAACCGGATCAGTTTCTCCATATACCTGGCATCTTTGCTTTGGCCATCTCCCGCTCCAGAAAATGCGACATCTCTTGCCTCAGATCCCTCCGAGTTCGTCATTCCGTTGTGAAGCGTGTTAGTTGGGAAAGCATCACTGGTATAGCTTTCCTAGTCGTCGGAGTCGGAGCAGTAGCTCCCCGTTTGAGTTGTTTCATATTGATATTTGGGGTTCGAGTCGTGTACCTGATCATCAGGGACACATGTTTTATCTAGTTATGGTTGATGATTTTTCTCGTGTTTCTTGGGTCTTTCTTTTGAAGAATAAATCTGAAGCAGGCGATGCTATTAAAAATTTGATTAATGAAGTGCATAATGTTTTTTTCCTCTACTATGAAATATGTTCGTACAGATAATGCATTAAAATTCTGCATTCGTTCTCTCTCTCAGTTTCTTTCGTCTAAGGGCATTATCCACCAAACCACCTGTGCTTACACTTCTCAACAGAATGGAGTGGCAGAGAGAAAGCATCTTCACCTTCTTGACATCACTCGAACACTACTTATCCAGAGTTGTGCGCCTATCACTTATTGGGGGGATGCTGTTCTTACGGCCTGCTATCTTGTCAATCGCATGCCATCGTCTGTTCTTGGTGAGAAAATTCCTCTTTCCGTTATTTTCCCTGCTAAGGAATTATTCTCACTTACTCCTCTTGTCTTTGACACTATGGCATTTGTTCATCACTTATCTCCTGGACTTGACAAACTCTCTCCTAGAGGTGTCAAGTGTGTCTTTGTAAGTTACTGTCAGACTCAGAAGGGTTATCGATGCTACGACCCGATAAACAAGAAATATTTTATCAGTACTGATGTTACATTTTTTGAGTCTGTCATGTACTTCTCCCCTGCAGGAGACAGGTTGGTCTCGTCTACCTCTGATGATGATATCTATGTTCCTCCTCCTCCTAGTCTGAGTCCACCTGAGTCCACTCCTACTCCTGTTGCTGCACCACCACCACCACCTCCACAACCACCTGTCCCACCTTTACCTAAATTCTATACACGTCGGTCAGGTCCTGCTCAGACTACATGCCAGGCATCCATTACACCTCAGGTATGTTCAGATGGCATTATGACTGATGGGTCAGATATTGTACATGTGCAGGATTCTTCAGTGCAGGAGGAGGTTGAACCATCTAGTACAACGGATGACGATCTTGATGTTCCCATTGCTATTCGGAAGCAGAAACGGACGTGCGTGTCTTATCCCTTTGCTTCCCAGGTGTCCTTTCACCGCCTTACAGGGGACTTTCAGAGGCTTGCTACAGCTTTGTCTTCCATGGATATACCACGGACCTATCAGGAAGCTATGAAGCTTGATTGCTGGTGATTGGCTATGGAAGAAGAGATGCGTCCTTTACAGTCTCGTGGTACATGGAGCCTGGTGAATGCTCCATCTGGCGCATCCATTGTTAGCTGCAAGTAGGTATTCACAGTTAAATACCATTCAGATGGCAGTCTTGATCGGTACAAAGCACGACTTGTTGCGAGAGGTTTCACACAGACCTATGGCGTGGACTATATGGATACATTTTCTCCAGTGGCTCGTCACTCTACTCTTCGCATTCTCCTATCGGTTGCTGTGGTACGCGACTGGTCTATCTCTCAACTTGATGTCGAGAATGCCTTCTTGTATGGAGATCTGCAGGAGGAAGTCTACATGCAGCAGCCACCGGGGTTCACTGCTAAGGGGGAGAGTCAGATGGTGTGTAGACTTCACAAGGCGATTTATGGCCTTAAGCAGAGCCCACGAGCATGGTTCCAGAAGATTTCCCAACTTTTTTTTTGAAACCAAGAAAAAGGGGGATACACTCATTGGTGTTCACCCCAATATATTAGAAGTAAAAAAGAGGGTCGAATGTACAAAAAGTTCCAAAGGCCAAACAACGAGGCAAGAAAGCCTCCAGCCAGGGTGAGGAAACACAAAAAAACTAACTTCCACTCCAGTCGTCCACCAGTCTTGCCGCGCGGATGATCACGTTCTCCTTGTAAAAGCGTTGCGCCGAGAAAATGGCCTCGTTCCGACCGAGCCAAATCGACCATAATCTTGCCACCGGAGTCAAAAGTCGCCTTCTATCCGTATGTCTGTTATGAATAACGAACCACAGAAGGCCACCACGTCAATAGCTCGCACCCAATCCACAATCGGATCCTCCCACAACCCACGAACCAAGGACACTCGAAGAAAACGTGGTCAAGGGATTCCACATTCGAATCACAAAGCACACAGATATTAGAAACAGACGGCAACATTCTTGAGCAACGGTCTCTCGTCAGAAGCCTCTTCTGCGGACCAAGCCATAAAAATATAGCAACGCGCAAAGGTAAACCAAGCCTCCGGAAAAAGCTGCAGTCCCTCACCAAGGAGTCAGAGCGAGCGAGCGGCGCAAAAGCTAACACATCATAGGCCTTGCGCGTCGAGAAGCCGCTGTCCTTCCAGACCCAATGATCCCTTCCCTCGGAAGGCGTATCGGCACCATTATTGAACGACAGGGATTCAAAAGATCAAATGCGGATCACTCGTTATTCATTCAGAACCTCTACATGTACGGTTGTCATCATGGTCTATGTTGATGATATTTCTTGTTACAAGAGATGATGTTCAAGGAGTAGAGAGGGCAAAAGCATTCTTGGGTCGTCAGTTTGTCACAAAGACCTTGGTATCGTAAGATACTTTCTAGGGTTGGAATTTGCCAGGAATGCACAGGGTCTGGTGATGACCCAAAGGAAATATATCACTGATTTTCTAATTGAAACATGCATGGCTGATGTAGACCATCAAGTACTCCCATGGACCCGAGCATGAAACTGTATGACAATGATACTGAAGAAGTCGACAAGAGAAGATACAGAGAGATGGTGGGGAAGCTCCTTTATATCACCATAACTCGACCCGATATTGCTTTTGCAGTAAGTCGGGTGAGTCAGTTTATGGAGTAGCCAAGACAAATTCATATGGATGCCATATACATGATACTGAGGTATCTAAATTCTTCTCCAGACTCGGTTGCTATTTCAAAGAGCACGAATTTATCTATTTCAGCGTGTGCAGACGCAGACTATGCAGGGTGTCCTAAGGATCGAAAGTCTACGTAAGGATTCGCCGTTTTTGTTGGGGGTTCTCTGGTCTCGTGGAAAAGCAAGAAACAAACTGTTGTGGCAAGGTCCAGCGCGAAGTCTGAATATAGGGCCATGGCGCAAGCAAGCACGGAGATGATGTGGGTTCGAGCTGTGCTAGAAGATTTACATATAGTTGTACCTTTACCCATGCAGCTTCTTTGTGACAATCATGCAGCATTGTTTATTGCCAACAATCCAGCATTTCATGAGAGAACAAAGCATATCGAAGTTGACTGCCATTACACTAGAGACATGATCCAGAGAGGCTTGATATCTACATCTCATGTTAGCTCAGATGATCAGACTGCCGACATATTTACCAAGCTGCTGCTCAGAGGACCCTTTTAGAGACGTTCTTCGAAGCTGAGCATGATAGACATCTATGCTCCATCTTGAGGGGGAGTGTAGAGACTTATGTTATGATGTTATGTACCGTTTCTTATTTAGTACTTATTCTCTGGACTCTTATGTAATTTACCCATAGGCTATTCTCCTATATAAGAGTTCTATGGAATAACAATTCTCTCTTTTCCACCAACATAAATGGTTAAAAATAAATCCATGACTATTGCGGATATCAAAACGAAATCCATATCTGTATCCATTTTAAAATGGATACGAATACAAATGTCAAGATCTGTAAAAACGGATACGGTGGCGGATCGGATAGGGATATATTCGTAACCGTTTGCATCCCTAGATACAGTGCACCTTTGTGAGTGTGTCTGGTGTGATCGTACCATATTGTTCATCCATGCATACTATTTCACTGCATACCGCCCTGCTGCGCTCGCATACGTACCGCTGCGTGCATTCGCCGTCATGTCTTGCACTGTTGTCTGTATTCGCTGTGCTTGTACTGCTATAAGCTCCACGACACTCTGCTACCGAGCCAGTGTCCTCTGTGACGCTTCTCCATTGTCACGTACGGTTGAGCCTCCAAGACTCTATGGATAACCTCTGTGCTACCCACGTACTCTAGACTTCTCCTGAAGTCAGTCCATCGATCACTCTCGTGCATCCGCTACCATATCTACACGATCATTCTCGATCACGGAATTTGGGGGTGTGACAACAATCCCATCTGCCTTGCGAGCATTCCCTTTTATAAAGGAAATCATGATATTAACATACTACATGAGGGGAACCACCATGTAGTCCATTAGAAGCCCGTGCATTAATCTCCATCTACCACAAGAGAAACAATCCACAAGAGCGTATTAGCCACCAAGAGGAAGAGCAATAGAGCCAATGGACAACTGTGCTTGACCTCCCGCTGTGGCTGAAAAAAGCCCCCTCCAGCTACCGAACTTTGATATATATATATGTGTATGCGTATGTAGAGGGCTGATCTTGTGAGAGCCAAAATTGTGAGAGCATGAAAGCAGTGAATCTGGACCACTAGATTCTGCTCTTCTCTCTCCTCCTGTATCAATGAGGAAAGAGATGACAGAATCTAGTGGTCTAGAATTATTGCTCTCATGCTCTCAAAGTTTTGGCTCTTACAGGATCAACCCTCTCTGTGTATGTCTATATATACAGGTAAAATGTATGCTACCGGGGAGTAGATTACGTGGCTATTCCCAAACTTTTTGTCTTATTTTTTGCGATATTTTTTAAGGAACTCTTGGGGAATTTAAATCATATATTGTCATGATGTTGTCGTTCAAATTTTGTAAAAAACATGCGCTCCTAACATGTCCATCTGGAAGGGGTCAGTTTCAATAATTTTGAGACCATTGAATTTTGACAGGCTTGCCCGATAGAATATGTATCTCGAATTGAGTTGAAATTTTAATGGAAACACGATAATATGTGATTTAAATCCCACCGAGAATTCTAAAAAAATTCCATGAAAAATAAAAATAAAAGGTGGGAGTAGCCAAGTTTGCTATTTCCCGGTAACATATACATTTTATCCTATAAATAGGGACCCCTTCAAATGAGATTGGGGCTTGCCATTGCCATGGTTATCTATCAACGAGATCCACAAGATCTCGATCCAACGTATGCTTTTAAAACGTTATCCAAAATGGTATTTTTGTCATCGCGATTCCTTAAATTCGAATTTCATTTAATTGCTTCGATTTATCATTTTAGGTTTGTGCGACTTTGGTATTTTAATTAATGTCTTTATTAATTAATTTCCATTTTTCTTGTTAACGGATTGGGTTTAACCATGTATTTGTAAACTCAAACGAGTTTTTCTAGAAATAATATTCATCTTTGTAAAGTTTGTTTCACTCTTTATAAAATTCACACTCCTTTTGTAAGTTATTGTGTGTAACATGTCATAATTGCAATATTTAACGCTCCCTTTTTAAATTCATTCTCTCTTTTTAAAAATTTAATTATCTATTTATAAATTTTTGTTTGTGTTTTATAAATATGAAGAAACACTTTATCATATTTTGTTTAATTTACAAGGAAGAACCAATTTGTAATATTCACATTCACTTTGTAAAATACGCCCTCTCTTTATAAAATTTGTATAATAACCTGCAAAATAAAAACCGTTTACTAATTTATTAACTATTTTTCACAAATAGAATCATGTTTAAGTATAAATGCATGTTTGTAAATTGATTATAGAGTTATATAAAATATGTATAAATTACATGAAAAATATTGCCAACTATGTAAAATAAAACAAATGACGGTTCCTCTTCCGCGGCGTCTCCCTCCTCCGCCCTTTGTCCACCGGTTGCTCCTCTATTCCAAATATCCACGTCGCGCCTCCATACCGCGGGTTTGCCATGGGGTTCGCCTTCGGACAAAGATCTGATCGCACCTAAGCACCTCCATCGCCTCCTTCGCTCCAAAGATCCATGGGAGGAGGGGCCGCAACCGTGGTGGTCGGAGGAGAAGATGGCAGGGTGAGGACGACATCGGATTAGGGTTTCAATAGCAAGGTGGTGTGGATCGTCAGTATCCCTCCAACCCTTTGACCTGGAAGCCGTTGATAAGGAGAATGCGATTTTTGATTGAGAGGGGGATCTGATCGACACGACAAGGAGATATGGAGGGCTTCATGCTGTCACCACCTCTAGATCTCAAGACTGTACCGTCTCTAGATCTCCAGGTTGCGGTGCTCTACCGGGATCTCCATGCCATCACCTAGAGGGAAAGAGAGAGATATATAGAAAGGGAGATAAATGGGGTCACATAGTTGTCACATTCTATTTTTAGAATGTGACAAAATGACCAAAATAGGTTTCTCATCATAAATTAATACAATTAATATGCCATTTATTTCAGCTGTGTGATTCACAATAGATGGTTGAGATTGATGGTTCACCGTGGGGTTGGTGTGCCCCATTCTCATTTGAAGTTTCTCCTCTCCTCTCTCTTGCTATATATATATATAGGGCTTATCCAATGGACCCTGTGCCCATTAGAGATGAGATGAGCCCTTAATCTCTGTCGCTAGATCATAATCCGACGATCAGTAACTTTCGTATTGCCATCAGTAACTGAACGCATCGGTAACTTTCGTATTGCCATCAGTAACACTCACTGTTGTAATAGTCCTCCGACTGGCTCGACTAGTAGGTCCGACTAGTCTAGTCAGTGGGGTGGCCGATCGAGTATTGACTAATTCTGACTAGGCCGACTAATCGATCAAATTTTGCTTAGAGATAGCATATTCTTTTACTTTTTAAAAGCAAACTTATTCTAACTTGCTTAATGTTTTATTTAAATTCAATTACTTATTTTCTTTCATTATGATAATATAAAAAATGTAAAAACTTTGTAAATATATAAGAATATATGTATAAAAATTATTTATATATTTAAAATATTTAAAAATTCAAAACTGATTAAAGACCGACTAAATCCGATTAGTCACCCGACTGCCGATTAATCCTTAATCAGTGACCCGACCGACCGAGTATCGACTACCGATTTTTACAACCTTGGTAACACTTTATATTAGTAGTACTGAACACATCAGTAACTTTCATATTGCCATCAGTAACACTTTATATCAGTAAATACTAAATGCATCCGTAACTACTATTACCATCAGTAACTATGAATCAATTGTAAGTAAAGGAAGTAATTTAATCAGTAACTTTGGTTCGCAATTACTTGTAACTTTATATAAGTTACTAGAGCTATGAACTCACTGAAGCTTCGATACATATATATTACTGAAGGTTGGATATATATTACTTACTTAAGCTTGTATATTTATTACTGAAGCTGCTGGAGATGAAGTGGGCTCATCTCATCTCTAATGGGCACGGGGTCCATTGGATCCTATATAAATATATATCAATGGTAAAATGGGGCTGCCCCTGGGGGAGCTAACTTGGCTCCCCCCGCCCCATTTTCCCCATTTTTTTTCATTTTTTTTTGAAAAATTCATCTGTGAATTTTCATTATTATATCTTTATATTATGCCATTCAAATTTCGTGCGAAACAGAGACTCTTACGACCTCCATCCAGACGGGGTCGATTTCAACAATCCTGCGACTGTTAAAAGATGATTGTCTAGATGGAGGCTGTAGGAGTCTCTATTTCTCACAAAACTTGAATGACATGATATAGGGATATAGTGATGAATTTCCACGGATTCATTTTTCAAAAAAATAAAAAAATATGAGGAAAATGGATCGGGAGAAGTCAAGTTAGCTCCCCCAGGACAGCCCCGTTTTCCCCATATATCAAAAGGCACCTGCAAATCTACATAATCTGAACAGCAACTGAATTTCCCAGTGGCATCCCATGGATCAATGGCATTATCTGCCTCATGCTATGGACTTGAGCCTCCCCATGTTGCCGATTAAAGGCAACAACTCACCTTGATGGATCCTGATTCTATTGATTGCCTCACCCTCACCTCTGCTTGGGTTTTCCTGCTCAATGTAATTGTGTTACTTGTCACCTTTTAGTGAATCCGTTTGTACTTTTCGGTGCCGAGCAACAAAGTCTGCCTTGATCGTACTTGTGTTAGATAGTTAGCTCTGGCCTTTTATAATAGTTGATAATATTCTGAGAGTTCCATTGACAGCAAGCAAGTACGTGGTCCAGGTTTAGTTCTACGACTGTGCATGTCTAGTGCAGTGTCTGGGAAGGAAGATGTAGACCGCATGTTCTTCTCATGTTCGTTAAGTTGGCAGTTTGGAGAGAGCTGGAAATTTCATGAATTATCACGAGCGGTGTTGAGACTTCCTAGGCAAGCTTCAGAATGTGTGAATAGGTGCACAGGGACAGAAATTCCAATTCGTGGTTCGTTGGGTCATTTGAAACGAAAGGAATGTGATGGTCTTCAAGGGCGTGGTTTTATGTGACTACGTGCAGAAACCTTTTATTGTGAGTGCACTTGCATCTGAAGTTGTAAATGGTCCTACTGTGGTGGCTACAGCAGCCCTACGTGAAATGCAGGAGCCGCGGCGGTGAAGGCGAGGACCCACACGAGGTTCGGTGATGGTGGAGGGGACCTGCACGGGTCTCTGTAGGTGCAAGACTTGCACTAACCTCGGCGGCAGTGGGCTGGAGCTCTACGCATGGCCTGGAGTGGCGAGCCGTGGCGTCGCAATGATGATGCCGGCTGTTCGCGTAAAATGTTGCATTTGTGTGGTAATGAATGATTCTGGACCACATGTCACGTTGGACGACCATCCTTTAGCTAAAAAGAATGAAGTTGAGTTCCATCAAGTTTATATTTACCAATTGTCATGTTCATAGGGGCGGTTGGGTTTCAGAAAGTTGCATCTGAGTTTAGTATCGACCTATCCATATTAGTTTGAGTTTTGTTTGATCTATGAGAGTAACACAATACACGCACCCCTATATACTTTCATAATTACGCGTTGAACTCTATAATTGCAAATTACATTTAGAATCATGGATAATCGTTAACCTTACATAACATAACCATGTGTTAACCTCCGTCCATCCTTAGACCATAGATTTCAACGGATTCCAATAGATTTGACAAATTTATTCTTCTCCCTGTATCACATGCGCCAATTATATCACTATGCTTCTTCCCATCATCCTCAATAACAACTCTGGCACCACCTAGCAACACCACACCTCCCCCTTTGCTCCTCCTTGTGCCAAGCACCACCGCACCTTGTCCTACTCCTCCCCGTGCCTGTCACCACCACATCTTCTCCTCCACTCCTCTCATGTCGTCAATACCACCACACCTCCTCACCTTTGTTGCCGCCACAACCTCCCTCTACGCCGCTGTTGTGACCTTTGATTCCTCGACGAGAAACCCATTTTGACCCATCCACCAATGTTCTCCCCCTCTCCCTCCATTGTTGGACATTGGAACCCCCCTCCCAGATGTTGAGGGAGTTCAAATCCGTTGGCCTGTCGCATCACGGTCACCATTGATTTTTAGGTTTGATTAACCTCAAGAGGTGGTTGACTTAGTAGCCAAATAATACCAAAGTTCTACATGTAAGACAAAGAAACTATCCAGGATTCTACGTGTAATTCGTAATTATAAATACTTCCTTACATAAGTATGAAAGTACAAAGGACTATGGGTGTAAAAATCTCTAGGAACGGAATCTGATGGAGTACAAATGTTGAAGTGTGCTAATCAGGGACCAGATTCATTGGTTAAAAAATGAAATTTGATAAAAGATGACAGATGTCCCGGCCCGGTTGTTTTATCGTTAGAGATAAATAGGTCGCTCAGTGACTCTTAAATTGTGGCAAATTTATAGTAAAATGGCAAGATAGGAACATTTAATTTTTGCTTGCTATTTGTGACAATATCTTAGCGCAACTATTTGGTTGCGACCATTTTAAACCAATTTCTTATAAACCCGGCAATTGTTTGGTTTTCAAGGGCTGATCTCAGTGGTTGATCATGTTTTTGGAACATTGAACGAAGCTACATGTTAGAGTTGAATACGATTGTTGATTCATGCATTGATATTGCATCATTACAATAAATTCCAAGTGAATAGACTTTTTACAGTTTTTGTGTTGCGCATTTCATTGTTGGGCAGTATACATTTCCTGTTCTAACTATTTAACCCCTGGTTGGCAGGCCGTGATGGCACTCGTATATTTTACATTCATAACCCTTAATGCGGATGAGGCGCCACGACCTCGTGGAGACGGGGGCTCGTATTCTTCGGATGAAGATGCATTGGAAGAAGCTAGACGGATAATGGACAAGTACAAGTGAATCAAGCCACACAAGGTTTTACCTTATCCTATTCTGTATATGTGTAGATCAGCGCCTTAGCTTGTAACCTGAAATCGCAAACCTCATGAAAGAGGGATTCTCATTTGCCCATTTTCTCCATCTTTGGTTTTTTGCAAAGATTTTGATTCACAGTCGCAAGTTGTGAATGTTTGCGTATACTACTATACTAGGTTCAGCAAAGTATGTAGATTTTTTTCCTTTGATAACCTGCGAACCCTTTTGGTAAAAACTTTGGGAGGATAACGGAGTTCCTCATACTAGTATCGTAAATAATGCAGTCTGAGCTAGTGGGTATAAACACTAGATGTAGATAACTTTCACTAAAGAGGGGTAAGAACATTCTCTCTTTTTACAATTACCTGTAACTTCACTGTATATGTCTTGTGTAGCATAAGAATTTGTCTTGTAACAAGGTTATCCCAGGGTAACTTACAAGTGGGTATCATGAGTTTCAGACAGAATTGGCGCATTTTTTTACCCCAAATAACAGTTTGAGATTTGAGCCAGCGTAAAAAATAGCGAATCTTTCAACATGGATTTGAGCAAGAATCCATGTAGTCGACCCTATTTATAGTGGGAGAAGAATTGACCATTTTTTTTAAATAACAGTCCGAGATTTCCAAGGAATAAAGCTATATTTTCAACCATGAAATTGCCTACTTATGCTATTTCACTGATTTCTCTTGTTAATCCAACTTTTGTGTTCTCTCAGATAGTTTAGTTACTAATATTCATTTGAGTAACATCTTTTACTGTTTATTTACGGCATCGTTTGTAACATAATTAGCCATTGTAACACCTCGAAATAGTCCCACATCTAATACTCACAAAGTGAGAATGATTTATATATATTGTGGATTACTAATTGACAACTTGGACTTGAGCACTTCGGGTGGTTGTTAATGGCTTTAATTGGGTTTGAAGCCAATAAGTTGTCAGTTTCAGTATTCCTTGATAGCGTTCGGTGATCTAAGCTCGTGACATTCCAGTCATAGAAAGAGGATCAACACGAGTCCCTTCCTATATGCTAGCTTCTCGAAACCTCTTCTGAAATTGTAATAAAAAAGTGTTCAGAATCCAAAGGTTGAAAGTGGACTCGTGCGAGATGGGAAAATGCAATCATACACTAATAGAGTAAGCTTTTATGAAAAAAGCCCTTTCTAAGATTAAACAAATGAAATCAATCAAATATATCTTGTTTTCACTGTTACCTTCGTCGTCGAATGTTTGAGGCAACATACTAGCATGTCTTGCCTTGCTCATGCAATGCTGTCTTTCTCGAGACAAATCCAACATCGATCTCTCTTTCCTGAGCGCTATCCTTGACTTCAACAAAGCAAGTCTCATGTTTTGGTATACTTCTTCTAGGTTAGATCTTCTGTAGCCTCTCCCAACAAATCTAGACTTTGTGTTGCATAGATTCTTGATGCGAACGAGGCATCATAGTATTGAGAAGGAAATCCGAGAAGCTATATGGGATTGGAGAGAATATGAAAGAAGACATGGCACTTGTGCCTCTTAAAGATTATGTAATTATAGTTATACCCTTATCTTTTTTGAAATAACACATGCCCCTGTATTCTTAAAAATTTCATAGTACCGCCGTTGATATAACATAGGAGCATAAGTGTAATAATAGAATGATAGTACTGTGATTTTTTAAGAATATAAAGACAAGTGTTATTGCAAAAAGGTAGGGGCATAACTGTAATTGCAAATTTATCAGACGTATAGAATAGAATAGACCTTACTTACCCTTATTCCATCTTATTCTCCTTATTCCTATTTTCCCAGCTGAACATAGAATAGACCCTTAGGCCATGTTCGTTTGGAGAACAAGCATTGGAATAAAGGATCAATTCCCCGCACGGCTTGGTTCCCAAAAGTATAGCTATTCACATCCACATCACATTATCTCATCTTATTCCAACCTTATTCCTCTCTTTATTCCACCTTACCTACTGATGAATCTACGATTCTCATTTTTTATTCTTTTATTTTATCTTTATCTTTTAGCAAAACCAATTATAAATACTTGTAAATACAATAAATTAACTCTGTGCATGTCATTGTTAATATCTCATAATTAACACATATTTTTCAAAAATAAATGAATAAAGAGAAAAGAAAAAGAAGGATGTATTTAGAATAAATGCAAAGTGACCCAAATACCAAGAGAAGGTCAAATTTTGACCTAATCGCAAAGAAAATAAGTATAGAGAGATAATGGTACACTATGTATTGTACATACCACCTATACTTCTATAAATAATTATTATATTTATTTTGATAAAATATGAATATCTTATTCTTTTTACACACTTGTATATAATCCTAAAAATAATATAAAAATAAAATAAAAATCAGAAAAATAAAATAAAAATAAAATAAATAAACAATTCGTTGTACAAAAAATACTTATACATAATACAATACCTATTTATTTTACAACCTTAATTAATTTATAAAAATCAAATAAAAATCATTTTATACTCCTTACATTATTTTATAAATAAATAAAATATAAAATCAAAATTATTTTTGTAAAATAATAAAATAAAAATACTTGTACATAATACATAGGTATAATATACCTGTATATAACACTCAATACTGTATATACCCTATTTATATTTTTCATAAAAATAGTTAAAAATCACAGAACAATAGTTTATAACATAATAAACATTTTATATTTTATACATTTTTATTTTAAAATCATTTACTATTATATATATATATTATTCTTTCATTTTTATACATTTTAATTTCTGATTGGTCCACGTCTGATCGTTGACCCGAGTCGAAGTCTCCTCCCCAGTCGGGTTGACCCGATTCCTGCTCGTCGAAGCTTTTTCTTGGATTTTTTCTGATCGCACCCGACCTCCTTCTGCCTCGAGTCCATTGCCCGATTGCGTTCCAAGGATCCATGATCCTCGCGGATCCCTAGACGCAACCCGATCTGCATAGGGTTTCTCTCCATCGATCGATCTTTCCAGACCCTCGATCTTGCGTATAAATACTTCCTTCCACTTCTCTAGCTCCTCATCTCGTACCTCACCACCCTTCTTCCCCCTAGCCACCTCCAGCTGAGTGACAACTGCCTGGAGAGACCTTCGGAGCTTGGATTGGTGCTGAATCGACGCAGCTCTAGCTACGCGGCCAGACCTCTGTCACGTTTAGCATTCTTGGCTCGTCGCAACCCGGTTAAGGCCAAAACCTCCACCTCCGCCTCTCCTGACGCTGCTGAATCCTTCAGGAGCATCAGGTATCACCCATCTCACCTTTACTTTTCATTTCAATTCGAACTTTCCACTTATGCCATCTTTCGTCCCTTTGATCCACCCACCAGGTCTGGAGCCCCATTACCCACCTTGATCCACACTGATCGATACCCCGACTCATTGTCCATCCTCCTACGCAGTCTGACCCCCCTTATACTCGCTCATCGGAGCGAGATTAAGGTTGGACTTCCTTCCTCCATGACGTCGGAAGTCGAATCCCATTCCCCGTCGCTTCTCCTTGTTTTGCCATGCAATAACCAGACCGGAGAGACCCCTCCGAGTTTCTCTACCCTTTGCAGGTACTGGTTCGCGCTAGGAGACCCGTTTGGTACCCCAGCTGCTCCGGTGGAGCAGCTCCAGGAGGAGCATCGGTGCGACGTCAATCCAACCATCCTCCCTTTCATCGAAGCAACCCACTCGGCGTGGAGTACTTCCATGAACCCGGACCCCTCAGAGGCTTCATCGGAGCAACGGATCTCAGTCCTCGCTCAGTTGAAGTTTGCCTAGGCTAAGTTTGTCCGAGACCTTTTTCTATCGTTTGATCGGGAGCTGCCCCCTAGATTTGATTAGAGCCATATGTCCATGCTCGATTTCTAACGGTCTGATCAGATCCCTGGGAGGATCTGACACACACGTCCACCCGCTTTCCAGAGCCGTCAGATCGCTTTCCAGAGAATATCAGAGCCACCCACCTTCGCCTCCATGAGCGTGCGCCACGTGTCTGCAAGGGTAACTTTTGTTTTTTACCCTGTCTTTATGTTATTTGCGTTCAGTCCAATAAATGTAATAAATAGTTAAGGATATTTGCATTCATACCCTTATGCTTTTCATATTTGCATTTCAGTCCAATTGAGTCGAGTTCACGTGCGTCCCCACATGATTATCTGGATATTTATAGTTAATTTCCTGAACTTTTATGCTGTTATGAAATGAATGAAATGTTTTGAGATTTGCATTTATACCCCTGTGTACCTGGATTACGTGTAGCGCATGACTTTTCTGGAAGAATTGCATGTTTGGCCCTAACCTTTGTTAAGTTGTTATTTGCCAGACCCTGGGAATTAAAGTACTTATATTTGGCTCCTTGTAAACTGGTTTTAACTTTTAGTTTAGTCTTTTATTGAATGAAATAAATAGCAAATCAACCCTAAAAATTCTACAAAAATTCTGTGTGACTCATGTTTGTAGGTTATTTTAGTAGTAATTTTGGCTTGCTAATTTCTTTGCATTTTATATCATTAAAAATTCAAAATTCCTAAAAAGTGTTCTGTTTGTCTTTGGAAAATTATAAAAATTTGAAAAAGTCTTGAAAAATTCCATGAAGTTTTCTATATTTGTATTTTATTATCTTTTATTTTCAGTATTAATTTTGTTTGAAAAATCCTTATAAAAACCCTACAAATTATAAAACACCCAAAATATTATAAAAATTTTATAAAATCAAAGAAAAATTCAAAAATAGTGTTTTCAGTTCATGTTTGTAGGTTTTGATTCATATTTTATCATAAAAATACCATCCAGGAACCTTGGGCATTTTAAGTATTTTTAATTTGCAAATTGGTCTTTGCTGTGCATTGTTTAGTCTTTTTACCACTGATTGATTTTGAGAAAATCACAAAAACATTTAAAAATCTCACAAAAATTATCAAAAATAATATAAAACCTTTAAAATCCAAAAAACATTTTTATTATAATTTTGGAATTATTTTCGACTATTTTAAAAAAGATAAAAAGAGTGTGGTGTGTGTCTTTTATTTGCTGATCTTGTTTTTGTTTTATTGAAAATCACTTTTTATGCGAGGAACCGCCCTAGGGACGATTCAGATCGCTTTTGGAGGAGCCCGCATATGAGGAGGAGCAGAGGAGGAGAGGAAACAATTACTTTAGATAGATTTTATTTTTATAAAACTATTATTGTAATAATTTAGACTCTTTGAGACACTTGGATACTTAGCTTATTCTGGGTCTGTTTCGCCGAGTGCCAGAGCACTCGAGGGACCTCACTGCGGTTTTTTCCGAGTTTTTTTCTCTCTGGAGAGGGTCCTTCCATCCCATTCCCTCAAGCAGTCTGCTTAGGAAAGGGGACCAAAACAGAAAATCCAAAAAAGAAACACCAGATAGAGTTCAACGAGCAGATGATAGACAGATTCTAGATACAACTGACTCTTCAAGAGGCACTAGAGCACATCCCTCTTTTCCAGAAGAACTTGAGAGAGAAGACCACCATCTACAGGAAGAAGAGGAACCACAATACATAGATCCATGTGCTCACCCGTGCCACTTGCTTTGCTATTCAGAACCGATTACCAGCCAAGAGACCTGATGCATGAGCTCCTTATGTCAGATGCCACATCCATAATCAGCGGTTCAATCGTACTCTATTAGACAACGATTCTTCGATTAACCTTCTCCCGACTGCCTTACTCGACCGATTCAAGTTGGGCCCTCTTAGACAGTGTAGGACAGTCCTTCAGTTTGCTGATAGATCTGTTAAGAGGCCGAAGGGGTTACTCAAGGATGTTGTCGTCACAATTCAGGGCCTGAAATTCCCTGTGGACTTTGTTGTACTAGACATGGAGATCCCTGAATCGGTGACTGATATCCCCATCATCTTAGGACGACCTTTCTTGGCTACTGCCAAGGCAGTGTCCGATCATGATAGCGGGAATGTATACTTTTGCATCGAGGGCGAAAGCGTACAAATAGAGATGATCAATGAGACTAGAGCCAGAGATTCAACTTGCTCAAAGCAGATGACCGATTCAGAGAAGATGACAGATGCAGATTTAGACGTCCACCAGGAGTGTGATTTTGTGATTACATATGACGAAGCAGTTTGGGCAGATCTAACATCACGAGCTCTTGTCACACCTTCAGACACTACATATTTATAGATTATAGAGGATGAGAGTTCAGAGAGCACACTCATGGCACAAGATACCTTAGAGGCTGACGATCGTGATCAGGATAGCGAGGCAGATTTCATTTCATGTGATTGAGATTCAGATCCCATGGATTCAGACATTGATTTTGATTGGTGACGACCGGAAAATCCATCTCACAGATCCGGATCAAGTATGAAATCAATCAAAAGGGTCATTGCGACCCAGATCTCGAGACTCGGTCAATCAAGAAAAATCAGGAACCACCAAAATCAGAAAATCAATCAATAAACTCAAAGCGATCCTCGCTATTTATTTAACCTGGTATAGCGACTAGGGTCGGACACAAGGAGCACGAATTGGCCGAGACGGCCTACGAAGTAGTCGAAAATGAAAATAAGATAAAAAGAGATGTTTTGGTGGATTTTTGAGTGTTTTTAATTTTTTTGTATTTTTGATAATAAGGAAAAATATAAAAACAAGGGAAAAGCCAACAAACCACTATTTATAAACCCATCAACTAAAGTCAAAAAATCAAATAAAAATTGTTTTTGTGTTTTTTTATCTTTTTAAGTGTTTTTGGTGATTTTTTGAGAATTTTATGATTTTTAGTTGATTTTATAAAAATCAAGAAAGGGAAAAACAGTGAGTCAATGTGCAGCCAGAATTGAAAGGCTAATTAAAAATATCTAATTAGCCTCTAAAAATCTGGTGGCAAATTTTATGAAAACTAGATATAAAAACAACGCTACAGAAAAAGAGTTTGCATTTTTCTGATTTTTATAGATTTTTAATTTTTTTAATAAAGTTTTTAGCGGTTTCTAATTTTTATGGGTTTTGTAAGTCCAAATGAGTCAAAAATTAGTCTGAAGCTAGTAAACAACAAAATAAACAAACACTATTTTTTGTTAGAATTTTTAGAAAGGTTTTTATATTTTTAGTTGATTTTATAAAGCAAACAGTAGTAAAAATCAAGGTTTTTTATTTTTTAAAAATAACAAAAAGCCACAAAAATGTCTTAAAAATTTAGTGAAATTTTTACACATTGGCAGGAGCCACGTATCCAAATTTCACTGGATTTGGGTTTGATTTGATATTTTATTGAATACAAACAAGGGCTATAGCACAAAGGGACCTATATGCAATGAAAACTAAGTTCCGGGGATGAAAGCATAACATGTGCGAAAACTATAAGGGTGTCTCCGCAAAAATCACATCAATTTCCACACATGTCAAATACAGCACGCACAGGGGCATAAGTGTAATTTTTAAAACATAATTTTCATTCCAGAGCACCCCCAAACTCCAGCCCAGATACTACAAATATCCCAAGATATCACATGCCCAGCACGTGGTTCACATTCATAGGGACCAAAATGTAATTCTAATAAATAAACATGCAAGTTGTAACACCATAGAACTACATGATCAGAGTTGCAAAATGTCCAAAAATCACGTGTCGACACACATGTCTCACACAAGCAGGGACTAAAAAGGAAATAAACTAAACTGGAGGTCCAAACATGCAAATAACCCAAGAGTGCAAACTTGTTTAATAGACTAAATAAAAACTAACTAAAACTGCAGGGGTATGGGCATAATTACCCAGCCGAGGCGCGTGAGGGGCTTACGTGAGTGCCAGGTATCGATCTGTGGCTGGCGGTGGATGGACGGTCCTGATGACGCCCTCTGGAGGATCCAATGGTGCTGGTGCTGAGGCGAACGTGGGTCGCACGTGGCCGTCAGATCGTGGATCTAACAGCCTGACAGGAGCAGGCTACGTGTGGCTGGGATCAGACCTGGCGCAGAGGGTCGATCCGACGACTACGAAAGGATGAGGAAGAAATCCTCCTGGGCGAGCTTCCCTGACGATCCGGAGACGATCCAGACGACCGATGGATGATCGGAGAGGTGGGTCTTCCTCGCGATGGCGTTCCACGTCAGGTGATGGTCTCCGATGAAGGCTCCAACGGTTAGATCCTTCGACGAGGGAGGAGCAACCTGGAGCAGCTCTGGCGAAGGGTGGAAAGGGCAACCAAGGGGGGTACTTGCGGTTATTGACCTGCAAGACAAAGCTCCTGCTCGGAGGGATGCTCCGGCGAGGGTTATTGGCAAAAAGAAGAAGCGAGGCGGCGTGGATGAGATATGGGGGGTTCCGGCGAATGTGATAGATGGAACCCAACTCGATCTGGGCTTAGATGGCCCAACTCGAGGTGATCAGGTCGCGTAGGGAAGGTGGCGATGAGTCGGAGAATCGATCTGTACGGATAAGATGGACTGACGGAGCTGCGGCCACTAGGGCGGAGCTGGAAGGTGAAAATCAACAATGGACTACTGATTAGAGGCTAAAGGAGTTACCTGATGATCGTGGTCGACTGGGGAGGAGACGCTGGTTCTCCGGTGATCGTCGCCTCGATGGAGCGTCGCCTCCAGAGGCTCGAGCTTCGCCGGCGGCGGAGCACGATGACGAGGGTCGCCGGACCTGGGCTACACACCTCCAAACTCTCTCTCAGACACCCTCCGCACTCGCTGTCACTCGAGGAAGACGATGGAGGTCAGAGGGATCGAAGGTAGTGGCCGAAGGTGCGTGAAATGGCGGAGGAGGCGAGACTAAATAGTGATAGGGATCCGGCAAAGATGGAATCAGGCAAGGAATTCAGATGCATGGATCCCTAAGATGATCCCCGGGCGTGAATCTCGGATGTAAGATCTGCAATTGGAGCCCGGAGTTTGGGTGAGAGGGTGACGGATCGGTCCAGGATAATTGGGCGAAATCGGGTCGGGGCGCAGATCCGTCAACTGGGTGGTCTTGGGGGGAGAGTTGACCGGGGGTCAACAATCCCCCGTGGACCAATGAAAAAATTCCATTGGAAAACATTTTGAAAAATCAAAATAAAATAGAAAATGACCTTATTTCAAAATATTTACAAAATGAAAAATATTTATTTATTTTCAAAGAATTTTTAGTGATTTTTATTTATTTTTTTTGAAAAATAAAATACGTATTTACATTATATTATTATTATATACAAGTATGTATACCTATGTATTTTTAATTTTTATTTTTAATATTTTATTTATGTACATTTATTCCCATTTTATATTTTATTTATTTACACCATAAAATATGGAATATAAAGTGATTTTTATTGGATTTTTATTAATTATTTACAAGGGGAAATAAATAAGTATTTTATTTTATATACATGGTCTATGTACACTGATGAGAGAGAATTTTATTTATTTATATTTTTCTTTTATTTTTCCCATTTTTATTTTAGTTTTATTTTTATAAATATGTACAAAATATAGGGAACATATAAATATTTTTATCTTTAGAAAATAAAAGATTTACATAAAGAGGGGTATTTACACCATGTTGAGTCATCCTATCTCTCTCTACTGATTTTATTTGCGGTCAAGCCCTTGTGGAGCCCTCCCTTGGGTTCAGGTCACTCTATATTTATTCTAAATATTTCCTTCTTTTTCTTTATTTCTTTATTCTTTTATTTTTGCACGAAAACATGCTAATTATTAATATTTACACAATGCATGCTTTTTATCTATTTATTTTATTTACACAAATATACATGGTGTTTTGCACAAGTTTTTAGCTAAAATAAAAGAATAAAGAGTGATGAATGAGGATTCATCACCCCCCTATACTTAACTTTGTTAATCCCTTAGCAAGCACTTTTTTGAAAAAGAAGTGAAAAAGAAAGGAAAAAGAAAAAGAGGGGAAGTGCATGGATCAATGCTGATTATTAAACTTGCCTTCATTAAATTAAAGTATGGAGCTCAGTCAAATCTTTGGCTTATTAATGTGTCGGAACCTTATCTGGACTTAGGTTTAAAACTTAACAACCTCTAAGGTCCACTAATCTATAGTCAAGACTCCTCAATAATCCAAATCAGAACAAGTCTACATACACAAACCCTGAAGACCATGAATCTTTCCTTGTACTGTGTAAGTGAGGTATAGCTCTCCACCTCAGAAGTAGCAAAATGACAACCCTCCCCAACAAGGTAACTCTATGACCCTAGTCTGGCCACTCTTTCCTCGAGGAGTGGGGTATTCCCTTCTAAGTTCAAGTTCAACCAGCTCAAGAAGAGGGGGAAGAGGAGAATGGACCATGGTCAGTGTAGCCATGTATCCCTGGGAGCTCAACCACTGTAGCTAAGTCTCCATGCTGCAAGCTTCATAAGATGGAACATGAGTCTCAAGCTTTGCTTATTGCACTATATACACTCCGGTGGGATTATCATTTTCTATCAGACCCACAACTTTTTTTGGAGTTATTATTTTCTTTTGCATTTTTTCGATGTGCATCTGTACAACATATCTACAAGGTGCAACATATATACATAAGGAGTTTTTCCTCTTGAGCCAGTAGACTATCCCTCTTTTGAAGCATTATTGCAACCCACAACTCCTGTCGTTAGACCTCATGGCAACCAGACCAAGTTGAGACACACTTCCTTCACTATAAGAAGAAGAGAGGTTCCGCCTAGAAGTACTACCCTCATATGCTACCCCAAGTCAAGGAAGACTGCCTCCTCACCACCTCATCCGTAGAGAGCTCGGTGTAAAGTGCGGGTCCAAGTAAAACCATTGTCTATATGAGTCATGTGTGTGTTGTTAAGTGCTCTACTTAGGCTCATTGAGATGACATATGATCATAGCATAGTGGACTCAAAGAATTAAGTCACCATGGACCTGAAAAGTCTCAACCCTAAGCTCTATAAGGTTTCTCTTATAATTAGGTGGATTCAGATCTCAACCAAGCTCCATTTTTCAATTTAATTCCATGCTAGTTTTAATGTCAACTATGATCCAGGAAAAACTATACAAGTATTTACAAAGATGCAATTTAACAAAAATATTTACACATGTGCAAACTTTTTGAAAAATGTTTTGAAAACATGGATGTATGCATGAATGCATGTTTTGCAAAATATGTACACAAATTTACACAAGGTTTTTGCAAACTTTTGATTTTCAAAACATTTTACAAAAATTTTGTACTATATACATAATTTTGATATAAAAATATTTACAAGCTATTTACAAAAAGTTTTTACAATCATTTGTACGAAAATACTTTGTACAACTAGCTATGGATGTGCAATAAAAGAATTTTATTTACAAGGAAAAATTTTAATTTTTATGGATTTTTGGGTTTTAGCCATTTTTATTTATTAACACACTCACACAGAGTACGAGTTATGGCTAAAGTATATATGGAATATATACACACCCCCTATACTTAGCTCGAACGATGTCCTCAGAGTCAAGAGCGATGAAGAAGACATAACTCGTGCTTAGTATCGGGAAGTGAAAAGGAAGGCTATATACAAAGACGAATGAAAGAATAGAAATACAAGAGATCTCGGGGTTTTCTCCTATACTTAGGATCAAATAATCCTAAGTATAACATGCTGTACACAAAGGGAAATCCGAGTGAGAATGTACATGGTCTACCTCCCCTATACTTAGGGTAAAATATCCCTAATTATAGGCAGCAAAACAGAGGAAAAAATGAATCAAAAGAAACTCAAGGGTCTCACACCCCCCATACATAGGGTAAAGTGCACCCTAAGTATAGCAACGTCGAAGATGTAAATGGGATGTTGGACTGAAGAATGGTGTGATATGGACAACTGGATCTATACAAGTCGGGGGAACAATGATAATCAGGCGTGAGATGCAATAGATGTGAGTCAAGAGACCACATCTCACGCAAAATGAATCGGGGCAACATCAATGACCAACGACTCATGATCTAGATATGGCTTGAGCTGCTGCCCGTTAACACAAAAGGTACTCTCAGAAGACAACTCAGATATGTCAATACTCCCATTGTCGTGTACCTTTCTAACAAAGTAGGGTCCCTTGCATTTGCTCTGTAGCTTCCCTAGAAACAATCTCAACCTAGCATCGAGCAACCATACTCGCTGTCCTGGCTCAAACTGTTTGTGGCTGATATGAGAATCATACCACTCCTTCATTCTCTCCTTATACTGTAGGCTGCTCGAAAAGGCTGCATCACGAAGCTCCTCCAGGGCTGCTAACTCTGCCCTCCTCTGGTCTCCTACACTCACTGGATCCATGATGATGTCTGTAACTGTCCAGAGTGACATATGTCTAAGCTCCACAGGTAAATGGCAGGGCTTGCCATAAATGAGGCGAAAGGGAGACGTACGCAACGGTGTCTTCAAGGACGTCCGATATGCCCACAAGACCGAGTCCAAAAGCTGTGACCAATCCTTTCGGTCAGGGCGAACGACCTTCTACAATATAGTCTTGATCTCCCTGTTTGACACTTCAGCAAGACCATTGGTCTGAGGATGGTACGGTGTGGCTACTCGATGGTCTATGTTGAACTCACTAGCAAGGGCCTTTACGTTGTCGTTGACGAAATGCGATCCCCTGTCAGATATCAACACTCGAGGTACCCCGAACCATGAAATGATCTGCTTCCTCAAAAAGCTGCAAACAGTCCTAGCATTCGCGGTTCGGGCGGGTATGACCTCAACCCAACGACTAACATAATCAACGACCAACAGAATGTAATCAAATCCCTGACTCCTAGGGAATGGACACATGAAATCGATGCCCCATGCATCAAAAACCTCACAGAAGTGAATGGGCTGCATCTGCATCATATCACGCTGTCCACAAGTGCCCATCCTCTGACAGTCAGAACACCTCTTCACGAACTCATCAGAGTCCTTGAAGAGGGTAGGACACCATAGGCCGGATTGAAGCACTTTCTGTGCTGTTCTCCTCCCAGAGTGATGTCCTCCTGCCTCAAGCTTGTGGCAGTATGTGAGGACGCTGTGGTGCTCCTCCTGAGGAATGCACCTACGCCAGACGCTATTCCCTCCTTCATGATAAAGGATGGGATCCTCCCAATGGTAGAACTTGGCCTTCCCTAGGAGGGTCTCAAGTCTCTGCCTGGGCCAATCCTGAGGGACTTTCTTGGCAACAAGAAAGTTCACAATATCGGCATACCACGGGAGAGAGGCGATAGCAAGGATCACCTCATCTGGGAAGGTCTCACAAATAGGCTCAATTTGCTCGAAATCCTCAAGATACTCCAATCGAGAGAGATGATCTGCCACCACATTCTTGACTCCATGCTTGTCCTTAATCTCTATATCAAACTCCTAGAGTAGAAGGATCCATCTGGTCAATCTGGCTTTGGCATCCTTCTTTGCCATAAGGTACCAAATGGCGGTATGATCAATGAAGATGGTCACTTTAGATCCAATGATGTACGATCTGAACTTATCTAGGGCGAACACTACGGCTAGCATCTCCTTCTCAGTGACTGTGTAGTTCCTCTGAGCTGCATCCAAAGTCCAGCTAGCTTAGTGAATAACAAAGGGGACTCCATCCCTCCTCTGTCCCAGCATGGCCCCTACGGCAAAATCGGAGGCATCCGTCATGATCTCGAATGGGATAGACCAATCAGGCGGCTGCAGGACAGGAGCCTCGACAACTAGACTCTTGAGAGTCTCAAATGACGCTAGACACTTATCATCCACAATGAACTCGGTGTCTTTAGTCAGCAGATCAGTCAACGGTCGGGCAATTCGGCTGAAATCTTGAATGAATTGTCGGTAGAAACCAACGTGCCCCAGAAACGACCGTAACTGCCGCAAGTTGGACGGTGGACTGAGTTTCCTAATGATATCCACCTTGGCTGGATCAACCTCCATGCCCCTGTTGGAGATGATATGGCCAAGCACCGTCCCTTGAGTCACCATGAAGTGACTCTTCTTCCAAGAAAGCACCAGGTGCACCTCAATACATCGCTGGAGGACGCGATCTAGGCAGTCAAGATCGGAATCGAATCCATCGCCGTAGATCGAAAAGTCATCCATGAAGACCTCCAAGCACTCCCCTACCATGTCCGAAAAGATGGACAACATGCACCTCTGGAATGTCGCCGGAGCGTTGCACAATCCAAAGGGCATCTGTCTGAAAGCATATGTCCCGAAGGGACAGGTAAAGGTAGTCTTGTCCTGGTCCTCTGGCGCAATCGCCACCTGGTTGTATCCGGAGTACCCATCCAAGAAACAGTAGTGGCTCTTCCATGCCAGTCTCTCAATGATCTGATCAATAAAGGGCAGGGGGAAATGATCCTTCTTGGTGGTCTGGTTGAGTCGTCTGTAATCCACGCAGACCCGCCAATAAGTGGGTACCCGGGTAGCGATCTCCTCTCCAGAATCGCTGACAACTGTAGTGATGCCCGTCTTCTTGGGCACCACATGCAACGGACTGACCCACTTGGAGTCGGAGATGGGGTAGATAAAATCGACGCTCTACCATTTAGAGATCTCCTTCATGACAACATCTCGAAGGTTCGAGTTCAGCCGTCGCTGGAACTCACGCGACGGCTTTGCGTCCTCCTCGAGATAGATATGGTGGGAGCACAAGGCCGGACTTATCCCCGGAGATCGGATACACTCCATCCTATCGCCTTGCAGTTCTTTTCAAGAACCCCCATCAGACGGGATTCCTGCTCTCGAGTCAGATCTGCTGAGATAATAACTGGGTACATCTCATGCTCGCCCGCAAGGAACCTATACTTCAACGATGAAGGAAGCGGCTTCGGCTCTGGACAACACTGTGATGGTGGATCTGGCCTCTTAAAGGTCTGAGTGAATGCGGCCAAATCTGTATGGGAGAATGGAAACTCTCTCTCGCAATCTGAATCAGGCGAAGGATGCTCTGCTGGTATGTCTCTGCTCTGTGTGGCATCAGCCTCCTCCCTAGTTGTTGGCTCTATGGAAGTCAGACACGGTATCAAATCATCAAACTCAGCCCAGTCGAAATCTGACTCCGAGGGATCTGTATCAGTATCACATTCAAAATCTACCTCGCGACCGGGGACCGGCTCTGCTACCTGAGATGTATCCTGGACCAGGGGTGCGTTATCCAAGCTCTCCTCTGCTGTCATCTGTGCATCAACAAACTCTGAAGGTGAGAGGATGGCCTGTGCTACTGGGTCTGCCCAAACTGCCTCATCATATGTGATCACAAAGTCGCAGTCCTGGTAGATGTCTCGCCCTGTATCTGTCATCTGCTCTGAATCTGAAGTCTGCTCGGAGCAAGCTGAATCTCTGGTTCTAGTCTCCTCGATCGTCTCTATTTGTACACTCTCGCCCTCGATGCGAAAGTATACCTTCCCGCTATCATGATCGGATATCACCTTGGCTATGGCCAAGAACGGGCATCCTAAAATGACGGGGGTATTGATCACGGACTCAGGGATCTCCATGTCCAACACAACGTAGTCTACGAGGAATTTCAGGCCCTGAATCGTGACGACAACATCCTTCAAGAACCCCTTCGCCCTCTTGACAGATCGATCAGCAAACTGAAGGACCGTCCTGTTCTGTCGTAGAGGGCCCAACTCGAAGCGGTCGAGTAGGGCTGCCAGAAGTAGGTTGATCGAGGAACCGCTGTCTAATAGAGTACGATCGAACCTCTGCTCCTGAATATGGCATCTGACATACGGGGCGCCTGCATCTGGCCTCTTGGCTGGCAGACGGTTCTGAATCGCAAAGCATGTGGCGCGAGTGAGCACATGGATCTCTGACTGGTGGTTCCTCCTCTTCCTCCGAACTATGGTCCTATCTCTGAGTGAACACTGGAAGAGAGGGATGTGCTCCAAGGCCTCCTGTAGAGTCAGCTGAATCTGAAAGCTGTCCATCATGTGCTGGCTGAACTCTAGCTGGTGTGATTTTTTTGGGTTTTCTTTTTTATGCCCCTTAGCCAAGCGGAGTGCTTGGGGAAAGGGGACTGCTGGGTCCTTCTCAGATGAAGGACTAGGAGAGGGTCTAGGCTGCTCAAGCACGACAGAATCCACACATACATCATCAATCACCACAGGTGGATCGTAATAAAACAAACCCTTTCCTTTATTCACCGAAACGTCCTGAGATACATGAACAGATGTAAAAACAACAGGACTAGCAGTAGAAGTGTTGGTGGCCTCAGCACCACCCTCGACATCTGACTGTACGGCATCAGTACCGCGCTCTGGCTCGGCATCACATCTGGTAGCATCAGTGCCACCTCCTCCATCAGGTGAAACAATGGCCTCAGTCACGTTGGCTGGATCAACGTCCCTGATGGCATCAGTACCACCATCATCATCTCTGGCAGCATCAGCATTGCTCCTCTCCTCGCCTGACGCTCCTGAAGTGGCATCGAGTCATCGCTCAGACGAGGCACCGCCTGCTGGCATCCTACCGCTCCTAAGTGTAACAAAGTCATCATCAAATAGATATGCAAAAATGTCACCAAGTGAATCACTAGGAGTGGTGGATTCTATGAACTCTACCTGCTCAGATTTCCTCTTCAGGCTGTTGGGGTTCGGCTCAATCTGGGTAGGGATGGCGGCCTTCCCTCTCACGATCTCCCTCATCTCATGACGGAACTCGTCCATCTCCCATCAAAAAGTAGCCTGCTGCTCGGACATGAGGCGGGCTAGATCATCCAAGGCGGGGTTCTCATAGGTCGGCCCATGAGAACCTGACGGGTAGCCTCGCTGGTAGTGAGGCTGCTGCTGCTGCTGCTGCTGAGGGTGAGAGGGGTACTGCTGCTGATGATACTACTACTGATGAGGCTGCTCTCGCCTCCAAGGTTGTCCCTGCTGATAGGGACGAGGACCATATTGCTGGTACGGGGATGACTGCTGCTGCTGCTGAACTGGGGGCTGCTGCTGCTGGTGCTGCTCACGCTGCTGGCCGTACTGGACACCCTGAGCTGGAGGCTACTGTTGGGAACTGTCGGTCGACCAGCGGAATCCGGGATGGTCTCATCGGATACCGGGCTGGGGTCTGTCGTACCAAATCCCGTTGACATCCATCAACGACTCCTGCTCGTACGAAGGCGGGGGAAATACTGCCAGAGGCTGATCCAGCTGGTAAACCACCATCTGAGTGTCTGGGGATGGTGGTGACTGGTAAGACTGCGGCGGCTGCTGGTACGACTCCACCTGGACAAGGTGAACCTGTCTAGGCTGACTGGAGTGCTGGGACAAGCTACCACTGCTGCTCGGATCTCCTCGTGACCTGAGATGGGGCTGAGAAGCCGTCTGTGCCTCCTGGAGACACATGATCTGTGTCTTCATGTCACTCAGCATCTGTGCCATCTAATCAATCTGCGTCATGCCCTGACACTGCTTCTTCTCTATCAGCTCGATCCGGTCCAGCTTCTCGCTGATGATACCCATGTCTGCGGCTGTGGACTCGGCCTGTGCGGCTGCCGCGGACGAAGTGGAAGGACCGGCATCGACTCGTGTTATCCTCTGAAACTGCACGGTCTGTGGCTGTGGGCGTCCCTGGGTGTAGAGTCGGGTCTGGGACATCACTGTATAGTTCTCGGCCATTTCCTCATAGATGACCCAGACCTGATCCTCATCCTTGGCGAAGTAGGAATCACCACAAGAAGCATTCACCAGGCCCTGCAGCTCTGGTGTCAACCCGCAGAAGAAGCTCTGAACTAGGTTCGGCTTCGAGATGTCGTGGTGCGTGCATCTATCTGTAAGCTCTCTGAACCTCTCCCATGCCTCGTGGAACTGCTCGTTGGGGAGCATGGAGAAGTTGCTGATCAGGGCCCTCGCTGCATTGGTCTGCCCGAGTGGATAGTACTTGTTCAAGTACTCGATGCAGAGCTGCTCCCAGGTATGGACAAACCTCCCCAAGTGCTTCAGCCAGTTGGCTGCTCTATCGACCAGTGAGAAGGGGAAGGTAATCATACTAATAGTGTCCTCGTCCACCTGCCGATCGTGGACGGTGCTGCATATCATCTCGAACTCCTGGAGGTGGAGATGGGGCTCCTCAGTCGCGAGCCTGTGGAAACGGGGTAGAAGCTGAATGGTCTGTGGGGGTAACTTGAAGTCCCCCACGATCGCCGGAAGCACAATCCACTGGTGAGTCAGCATCGACCCGAGGTTGTGCAAATCCCGCATCGGTCTGGCTCCTGCTGCTGCTGCTGCCGGCTGGGCTGGCTCATCGGGATGATCGGGTATCTCTGGCCCGTCTCCTGCGGGCCTGCGCTGCTCGCGGTCGGCTCTCATCCGCTCCATCTCTCTCTCCTCATCTCAACCATGAAAGCCTCATGATCCCTAATCTGCTGCTGCATCGTCTTGAGGGAGTGTATCAAGGTGTTGTTGATCGCACCCTCGTCTAGGACGTAAGTCTGCTCTGCTCGTGGACCTCCGGTGCGGTCATCGCTGCTGCCAGCCATGGTCTCTACAAAGGCAAAAGACCCAAACTCAGGTGCCGATAAATCATCTGTCTGCTGTCTAGCATCTGGCACTGGTATCTCTGGACTGGTAGAAGGGTGATCAATGGGGAACAGGGCGGAATCGAACTCGGGTTCAGAGAGCGGGTCTCGGCTCTCACGAACCAACCTAGATGAATGGGCTGGAGTGCTAAAAAGCAGTGCAGCCAGAGGCTACCTAAGAGACCTCCTGTCCATCATCCTGATCTGGCGAGTCGGGCGGATGAGATCTGGAAACACACAAGATGAGAAATCAAAACCCCTGGTTCACCTACTCAACACAGAGCTGAAGACCGTAAGAGTTCGATCAATTTATCTTGTCAAATTTTATTTAGGTGATCATGTCAGAATATCAGAGTGGTTACGCGAGCTGATAGGAATCCCATCCGCCTACCAGACTGTCCCGTATAAAAGGCCGGTACTCTGATCGGGGTTTGGATATGGCTCTAGCCTAGTGTACGGGTCTCTTTCTCGCTCATCCAAACTAGACAATGAGGGGGTTGCTCTCCCCAAGAAAAATTTTTATGTGAGGTGTCTTTTAGGGTCAAGTGTGTTTAGCAGTCTCGATTTTATAGTTTTACTTTTTAGGTATTTTTCAAGAAAACAATGCCTAACAAATTTTTTGGGTTCTCCTGATTATTTTAAGTCCAGAAAACGGAGGGAGAAGACGAAAAAACCGATGCGCGATAAAATCAATGATGCATGCTGAGTAAGAAAGGCGTACCTGACTCCAGCACTCTACATGCAGGGTGATCCACACATAAAATAAAGTCTGAAAATAAACTACCTATATGATGCACGAGAAAATCGGTCTTAACGAAGCAATTTCTACACGGAGAGAACCGATGACTAACGGGTCAACAGGAGGGGTCGATGTCCAATCTCGGATGCCGATCGATGCCTGCTACAACGGGTCCTGCCAGTGCTGTATACGACCTCTAGCGACACGTGACCCCTCAAGTGACTAGGTTAGCCTTTTCTTTATTAATTTTAATTAGGTCTAAATTACGATCTAATAGGAACATGCAGATAATTAGGTGTTGGACCCTAATCAATTACGATGCAATCAGTAGAAAATCCTAATCTAAGGCCAAAACCGCGTAAATCAGACATGCATATAAAAATAAAATAAAATCGAGAAAACTAAAACCGACGAAAAAAATGCAATGAGGTCCCCCGAGCACACCGATGCTCGATGAAACAGACCTCGCAATCCACAAGTCTCTGAAAGTCCGGGTACCTGTATTATTACACTAAACAAATAGTCTGAAAGTAAACTAACTATCCTAAGCTAATCTACTACTCCCGCACCCCTGCTTGCCTCCTCGCGCTCTCTTGCGGCTCCGTGCAGAAGGGACCCGCCTCCGAATCCCATGGTTGCATCGGCTCTTCGAGAAAAATCACCTCGGTCCTCGAGCCCTCGCAAGAAAACACACAGAGGTGTCAGACACAGATTATTACAAAAATAAACAAAAAAATGAAATAAACTAAGTGCAAAAATGGAGATAAACACACAAAACAAAAATAAAATAAAATAAAATAAAAGAAGATAAAATAAAAAGAAGACAAAGAAAATCAAAAAGCCGTGAATAAGCCGCAGACGAAAGAAAAGCTGCGGAAAAAGCCGCGAAAAATGAAACTTAACCAAATAAAAAAAATGACTACTAAGCCGCGCTCCCCGGCAATGACGTCGTTCTAACGACCGAAAAATCCCTCTCACAAATCCGGATCAGGTATGAAATCAATCAAGGGTCATTGCGACCCGGATCTCGAGGCTCGATCAATCAAGAAAAATCAGGAACTACCAAAATCAGAAAATCAATCAATAAACTCAAAGCGGTCCTCGCTATTTATTTAACCTGTTATAGCGATCAGGGTCGGACACAAGGAGCACAAATTCGCCGAGACGGCCTACGAAGTAGTTGAAAATGAAAATAAGATAAAAAGAGATGTTTTTGGTGGATTTTTGAGCGTTTTTAAATTTTTTTGTATTTTTGATAATAAGGAAAATATAAAAACAAGGGGAAAAGCCAACAAACCACTATTTATAAAACATACCAAATAAAGTCAAAAAATCAAATAAAAATTGTTTTTGTGTTTTTTATCTTTTTAAGTGTTTTTGGTGATTTTCTGAGAATTTTATGATTTTTAGTTGATTTTATAAAAATCAAGAAAGGGAAAAACAATGAGTCAATGTGCAGCCAGACTTGAAAGGCTAATTAAAAATATCTAATTAGTCTCTAAAAATCTGGTGGCAATTTTTGTGAAACTAGATACAAAAATTAAGCTACAGAAAAAGAGTTTGCAGTTTTTTGATTTTTATAGAATTTTTAATGATTTTTTATAAAGTTTTTAGTATTTTCTAATTTTTATGGGTTTTGTAAGTCCAAATGAGTCAAAAATTAGACTGAAGCTTGTAAACAACAAAACAAATAAACACTATTTTTTTTAGATCTTTTAGAAAGTTTTTATATTTTTAGTTGATTTTATAAAGCAAACATTAGCAAAATCACGGTCTTTGATTTTTTAAAAATAACAAAAAGCCACGAAAATATCCCAAAAATTTAATGAAATTTTTACATAGTGACAGGAGCCACGTATCCAAATTTCTTGATTTGATATTTATTCAATACAAATAAGGGCTACAACACACATGGACCTATATGCAATAAAAACTAAGTTCCGGGGCTGAAAGCATAACAAGTGCGAAACTATAAGGGTGTCTGTGCAAAAATCACTTCAATTTCCACACATGTCGAATACAACACGCACAGGGGCATAAGTGTAATTTTTAAAACATAAATTTCATTCCAGAACACCCCCAAACTCCAGCCCAGATACTGCAAATATCCCAAAATGTCACGTGCCCAGCACGTGGTTCACATTCACAGGGACCAAAATGTAATTCTAATAAATAAACATGCAAGTTGTAACACCATAGAACTACAGGATCAGAGTTGCAAAATGTCCAAAAATCACATGTCGACGCACGTGTCTCACACAAGCAGGGACTAAAAAGGAAATAAACTAAACTGGAGGTCCAAACATGCAAATAACCCAAGAGTGCAAACCTATTTAATAGACTAAATAAAAACTAAATAAAACTGTAGGGGTATGGGCACAATTACCCAGCCGAGGCGCGTGAGGGGTGCACGTGAGTGCCAGGTGTCGATCTATGGCTAGTGGTGGATGGACGGTCCTGATGACGCCCTCTGGAGGATCCAACGGTGCTGGTGCAGAGGCGAACGTGGGACGCACATGGCCGTCAGATCGTGGATCTAACGGCCTGGCAGGAGCAGGCTACGTGCAGTTGGGATCAGACCTGACGTAGAGGGTCGATCCGAAGACTACGAAAGGATGAGGAAGAACTCCTCCTGGGCCAGCTTCCCCGACGATCCGGAGACGATCCAGACGACCGATGGATGATCGGAGAGGTGGGTCTGCCTCGCGATGGCGTTCCGCATCGGGTGATGGCCTCCGATGAAGGCTCCAACGGTTGGATCCTCCGGCGAGGGAGGAGCAACCTGGAGCAGCTCCGGCGAAGGGTGGAAAGGGCAGCCAAGTGGGGTACCTGCGGTTATTGACCCGCAAAACAAAGCTCCTGCTCGGAGGGATGCTCCAGAGAGGGTTATTGGCAAAAAGAAGAAGCGAGGCGGCGTGGATGGGCTATGGGGGGTTCCGACGAATGTGATAGATGGAACCCAACTCGATCTGGGCTTAGATGGCCCAGCTCGAGGTGATCAGGTCGCGTAGGGAAGGTGGCGATGAGTCGGAGTATCGATTTGTACGGATAAGATGGACTGACGGAGCTCTGGCCACTAGGGCGGAGCTGGCGGAGCTGGAAGGTGAAAATCGACGATGGACTACTGACTAGAGGTTAAAGGAGTTACTTGATGATCGTGGTCGACTGGGGATGAGACACTGGTTCTCCGATGATCGTCGCCTCGATGGAGCATCGCCTCCAGAGGCTCGAGCTTCGCCGGCGGCGGAGCACGACGACGAGGGTCACCGGACCTGGGCTACACACCTCCAAACTCTCTCTCAGACACCCTCCACACTCGCTGTCACTCGAGGAAAACGATGAAGGTCACATGAATCAAAGGTGGTGGCCAAAGGTGCGTGAAATGGCGGAGGAGGCGAGACTAAATAGTGATAGGGGTCCGGCAAAGATGGAATCGGGCAAGGAATTCAGATGCACGGATCCCTAGGATGATCCCCGTGCATGAATCTCGGATGTAAGATCTGCAAATGGAGCCCGGGGTTTGGGTGAGAGGGTGATGGATCGGTCCAGGATAATTGGGTGAAATCGGGTCGGGGCGCTGATCCGTCAATTGGGTGGTCTTGGGGGGAGAGTTGACCGGGGGTCAACAATCCCCCGTGGACCAATGAAAAAATTCCATTGGAAAATATTTTGAAAAATCAAAATAAAATAGAAAATGACCTTATTTCAAAATATTTACAAAATGAAAAATATTTATTTATTTTCAAAGAATTTTTAGTGATATTTATTTATTTTTTTGAAAAATAAAATACGTATTTACATTATATTATTATTATATACATGTATGTATACCTATGTGTTTTTGATTTTTATTTTTAATATTTTATTTATGTACATTTATTACCATTTTATATTTTATTTATTTACACCATAAAATATGGATTATAAAGTGATTTTTATTGGATTTTTATTAATTATTTACAAGGGAAAATAAATAAGTATTTTATTTTATATACATGGTCTATGTATACTGATGACAGAGAATTTTATTTATTTTTATTTTTCTTTTATTTTCCCATTTTTATTTTAGTTTTATTTTTATAAATATGTACAAAATATAGGGAACACATAAATATTTTTATCTTTAGAAAATAAAAGATTTACATAAAGAGGGGTATTTACACCATGTTGAGTCACCCTATCTCTCTCTATTGATTTTATTTGCGGTCAGGCCCTTGTGGAGCCCTCCCTTGGGTTCAGGTCACTCAATATTTATTCTAAATATTTCCCTCTTTTTCTTTATTTCTTTATTCTTTTATTTTTGCACGAAAACATGCTAACTATTAATATTTACACAATGCATGCTTTTTGTCTATTTATTTTATTTACACAAATATACATGGTGTTTTGCACAGATTTTTATTCAAAATAAAAGAATAAAGAGTGATGAATGAGGATTCATCAATTGGCAGGACTTTGATGATTATTTATCATATCTGATTTCCTCAGAGCCAACAACTAGGACGGAGAGCGAGCCAGTAATGTTGACAGATATACCAACAAGACCGTCTTCGTCAGATTTGCAGATTCAACGAAAGTTCTCACACACAGATCTGGTAGCCTTCACGCAGACGTTTCAGAGGCTAGATTTTCCAACTCCCACTTGTCCTGAATTGAAGACCTTACCGTAGAGCATGAAGTATAGATTCCTTGCGGGTGAGATAGATATGTTCCTAGTTATTATCTCAACAGATTTGACTGAAGATCAAGAATCTCATTTGATGGAGGTTCTTGAAAGAAACTGCAAGGTAATAGGATGGAGTGTAGTTGATCCCCAAGGGATAAGTCCAGCCCTGTGCTCCCACCACATATATCTTGAAGAGGACGCCAGACCATCGCGTGAGTTCCAGCGAAGGCTGAATCTGAATCTTCGAGATGTGGTCATGAAGGGAATATCGAAGTGGTGGAGCGCCGATTTTATCTACCCCATCTCCGACTCCATATGGATTAGTCCATTGCATGTGGTACCCAAGAAGACGGGTATCACCACAGTTGTGAGCGAGTCTGGAGAGGAGATAGCTACTCGAGTACCTACTTCTTGGAGGGTCTGTGTGAACTACAGACGTTTGAATCATGCCACCAAGAAGGATCATTTCTCGCTACCATTTATTGATCAGATTATCGAGAGGCTAGTTGGGAAAAGTCACTACTACTTTCTTGATGGGTACTCGTGATACATTCAGGTGGATATAGCATCCGAAGACCAGGAGACAATGACGTTCACATGTCCATTCGGAACGTATGCTTTTAGACTGATGCCCTTTGGTTTATGTAATGCCCCGACTACATTCCAAAGGTGCATGCTTTCCATCTTCTCGGACATGGTGGGCGAATGTTTAGAGGTCTTCATGGATGACTCTTCAATCTACGGTGATGGATTCGATGCTTGCCTTGACTGCCTAAACCGAGTACTTCAACGCTGCATCGAGGTCAACCTGGTTCTATCATAGAAGAAGACTCATTTCATGATGACTCAAGGGACGGTCCTTGGCCATATCATCTCCAATAGAGGCATGGAGGTCAATCCGGCCAAGGTGGATATCATCAAGAAGCTCAATCCACCGTACAATTTGCGAAAGTTGCGGTCTTTTCTGGGGCATGTCGGTTTCAACCGAGGATTCATACAGGACTTCAATCGGATTGCCCGACCGCTTACTGATCTGCTAACAAAAGGCATCGAGTTCATTGTAGATGATAAGTGTCTTGCGTCATTTGAGACTCTCAAGGGATTAGTTGTGCAGGCTCCTGTCCTTCAGCCACCCGTTTGGTCTCTCCCATTTGAGATCATGACAAACGCTTCTGATTTTGCCATAGGGGTTGTACTTGGACATAGGAGGGATGGATTACCTTTTGCCATTCACTACGCTAGCCAGACTTTGGATGCCGCTCAACGGAATTACACCATGACTGAAAAAGAGATGTTAGCCATAGTCTTTGCTTTGGATAAATTTCGGTCTTACATTCTTGGATCTAGAGTGACTATTTATAAAGATCGCACCGCCATCTGATACCTCGTGGCAAAGAAGGATGCCAAATCCAGATTGACAAGATGGATCCTTCTACTCCATAAGTTTGATATAGATATTAAGGATAAACTCGGAGTCAAGAATGTGGTGGCGGATCACCTCTCCCAATTAGAGCATCTTAAGGATTCAGAGCAGACTACACCCATCACAGAGACTTTCCTAGACGAAGCAATTCTTGCTATCACATTGCTTTCATGGTACACTGACATTGTGAACTATCTTATCATCAAGAAACTTCCACAAGGTTGGCCTAGACAACGATTTGAGACCTTCCTTGCGAAGGCCAAGTCGTACCATTGGGAGGATCCCACCCTTTATCCATGAAGGGGGGATAGTGTACATCAGTGTATTCCTTAGGAGGAGCACCATAACCTCCTCACCTATTGTCACAAGCTTGAGGCAGAAGGACATCACTCTGGGAGACAGATACCACAGAAAGTTCTCCAATCTGACCTTTGGTGGCCTACCCTATTCAAGGATTCAGATGAATTCGTGAAGAGGTGCATTGACTATCAGAGGATGGGCACTTGTGAACATCATGATATGATGCCTATGCAAACCATTCACTTTTGTGAGGTTTTTGACGCATGGGGCATCGATTTCATGGGTCCATTCCCTAAGAGTCAGGGGGTTTGAGTACATTCTACTTGCTGTGGATTATGTTAGTCGTTGGGTTGAGGCCATCCCTTCCGAGCCGCAGATGCTAAGACTGTTTGTAATTTTTTGAGGAAAATATCATTTCACAGTTCGGGGTACCTAGGGTTTTGATTTCTGACAGGGGACTCATTTTATCAACGATAAGGTAAGAGCCCTTGCTAACGAGTTCAGCATTAACCATAGAGTTGCCACTCCATATCATCCTCAAACGAATGGTCTTGCTGAAGTATAAAATAGGGAGATCAAGACTATATTGCAGAAGGTTGTCCGTCCAGACCGAAAGGATTGGTCACAGTTTTTGGACTCGGTCTTGTGGGACTATAAGACTTCCTTCAAGACACCTTTGGGCACATCTCCCTTTTGGCTCGTTTATGGCAAGAAATGCCACGCCCCAGTGTAAATCAAGCACACATCATTTTGGGCAGTTACAGAGCTACTATTGGATCCCAAGAGTGTAGGAGATCAAAGAAAGCAGATCTGGCAACCCTGGAGGAGTTAAGAGACACAACCTTCTAAAGTAGCCTACAATATAAGGATAGACTGAAGATATGTCATGATTCTCACATCAGACATAAACAGTTTGAGCTAAACCAGAGAACATGGATATTTGATGCTAGGTTAAGATTATTTCCAGAGAAGTTACAAAGCAAATGGAAGGGACCATACTTGGTCAGAAAGGTGCACGATATCGGAAGCATTGATATATTTGAGTTGTCATCTGATCCACCTTTCGAGTTAACGGTTTGCGCCTGAAGCCATATCTTGATCATGATCCGCTGGTCGTTGACGTTGGCCCTATTCATTTTGTATGAGATGTGATCTCGACTCACATCATTTGCATCTCATACATGATTATCACTTCTTCTTCGCAGCTGTATAAATCCAGATTGTCCATATCATTCATTCTTTTTGTCTGACACCCTGTCTTGATCTTATGATTGTGCTATACTTAGGGGACACTTTGCCCTAAGTATATGGGGGGTATCAGACCTGTGATTATTCATTTGATTCCATTACCTCTGCTTTGCTACCTATACTTAGGGATATTTTACCCTAAGTATAGGGGATGTAATATTTGTACATCCCATTCTGTATTTTTTATCCTTGTGTACAATCTTCTACTCTGAGGATTATTTGATCCTAAGTATAGGGGGATCACCGACCTCTATTCATTTGATTCATGATATTCTTTCATTCGTCGTTGTAGTATAGTATTCTTTTCACTTCTCCGTACTCAGCACGAGTTATGTCTTCCTTCATCGCTCTTTGATCACTTCGAGGATATCGTTCGAACTAAGTATATGGAAGGTCTCGTTATATTGTATATATACTTCAGGCATAACTCGTACTTTATGTGTGTTAATAATATGGCTAAAAATTGCAGAAATTTTAAAATTTTCTCTCACATAATGGTTGTAAAAGCCTTTTTGTAAAAATTATTTTTGTATAAATATTTGCAAAAATGATGTTGGTTGTAAATTCTTTGTAAAATTTTTGTATCAAAATTATGTATATAGTACAAAATTTTACAAAAGAAAAAATGTATGAAAATAAATTTTTGTAAAAATTTATTTGTAAATGTTTGTAAAAGTATTTTGCAAAACTTTTCATTCTTTCTTGCATTAAAAAATTTCCATAAAAATTTGCATATTTTGGAAAATATTTCCACAAAAATAGTTTTTCTATATATGAGTATTCTTCTGAATCATGGTTGACATTTAAACTAATCTGGAATTAAATTGAAAAATGGAGCTTGGTTAAGACCTTAATCTACTTAACTTTAGAGGAACCTTATAGAATTTGGGGTTAAGACTTTTCAGGTCATTAGTGACTTAATTCTTTGAGTCCACTAGGCTATGTTCACATGTCATCTTGATGAGCCTAAGTAGAATACTTGACAATGCACGCATGACTCCAGAGACAATGGCTTGACTTGGACACGCACCTTATACGTAGCTCAACACGGATGAGGTGGTGAGGAGGCACAAATCCTTTGGCTTTGGGGTAGCATACAAGGTTAGTACTACTAGCTGGAACCTCTCGTCTTCCTCTAGGGAGGGATGTGTGCCTCAACCCGGTCTAGTGGCATTGAGTCTAAAGACTTGAGTCTGTGGGTTACTATAATGCTTCAAAAGAGGGATAGTCTACTGGCTCAAGAAGAAAAACTCCTTATGTATATGCTGCACCATGTAGATATGTTGTATATATGCACATTAAAAAATGCAAAAATATGAAAAACTCCAAAAAAGGGGACATGCCTGATTGAAAATAAAATGCCTGCCGCAGTGTATATAGTGAATACGCAAAGCTTATGTATTCTACTGTTTCATCTCATGGAAGCTTGCAGCTGGAGACTTAGCTACAACTAGTTAAGCTCCAAAGGATACATGGCTACACTGGTCAAAATCCATTCTCTTCTTTCCCCTTTTCTTGAGCTATTTGTACTTGAACTTAGAAGGGAATACCCCGCTCCTCGAGGAAAGAGCTGCTAGACTGGGGGATTAGAGTTACCTCGTTGAGGGAGGCTGTTTCTTTACCATGTCTGAGGTGGGGAGCTACATATCACTTACACAGTACAAGAAAAGATGCATAGTCATTAGAGTTTGCGTATATAGACTTGTTATGACCTAGTTATTAAGGAAGTCCTGGTTATAGAACTTTGGAACTTGGAGGCTGTTGAGTCTTAAACCTATTTTCCAATAAGGTTTCCGCTAACTTATAATCCAAAGTCTGACTTAGCTCCATACTCCAATTTAATGAAGATAAGTTTAATAATCAACTTTGGTTCTTTTTCTTTTCTTCTCTTCTTTTTCACTTATTTTTTAAATAAGTGTTTGCTAAGGGACTAACGAAGGTAAAGTATAGGAGGATGATGAATCTACGATTCTCATTCTTTATTCTTCTATTTTATCTTTATCTTTCTAGCTATAAATACCTATAAATATAATAAATCAACTTTGTGCATGTCATTGTTAATGTTTCATAATTAACACCTATTTTCAAAAATAAAAGAATAAAGAGAAAAGAAAAAGAAGGATGTATTTATAATAAATATAGAGTGATCCAAACCCAAGAGAAGGTCAAATTTTGACTGATCGCAAAGAAAATAAATATAGACAGATAAGGGTACACTATGTATTATACATACCACCTATACTTGTATAAATAATTATTTATATTTATTTTGATAAAATATAAATATCTTATTCTTTTTACATACTTGTATATAGCCTTGAAAATAATATAAAAATAAAATAAAAATCATAAAAATATAATAAAAATAAATAAACAATTCATTGTACAAAAGATACATGTACATAATAAAATACCTATTTATTGTACAGCCTTAATTAATTTATAAAAATCAAATAAAAATCATTTTATACTCCTTACATTATTTTGTAAATAAATAAAATATAACATCAAAAGTATTTTTGTAAAAATAATAAAATAAAAATACTTATACATAATACATAAGTATAATATACCTGTATATAACACTCAATACTGTATATACCCTACATATATTTTTTCATAAAAATAATTAAAAATCTCAGAAAAATAGTTTATAAAATAATATTTTTTTTATTTTATACATTTTTAATTTTAAAATCATTTACTATTTTATTTTTATTATTCTTTCATTTTTGTACATTCTAATTTCTGATTAATCCACGTCTGATCCTTGACCCGGTTCAAAGTCTCCTCCCCAGCCGGATTGACCCGATTCCTGCTCGCCGGAGCTTTTTCTCGGATTTTTCCTGATCGCACCTGACCTCCTTCTGCCTCGATTCCGCCTCCCGACTGCACTCGAAGGATTTATGATCCTCGCGGATCCCTAGGTGCAGTCGGATCTGCCTAGGTTTCGCTCCACCGATCGATCTTTTCAGACCCTCGAGCTCACGTATAAATACTTCCTTCTGCTTCTCCAACTCCTCAGCTTGTACCTCGCCACCCTTCTGCCCCCTAGCCACCTCCAGCTGAGTTTCAGCTGCCTGGAGCAACCTTCGGAGCTCGGATTGATGCTGAATCAACACAGCTCAAGCTACGTGGACGGACCTCTGCCGCCTTTAGCCTCCTTGGCCCGTCGCAGCCCGGTTGAGGCCAAAACCTCCACCTCCTCCTTTCCTGACATTGCTGAATCCTTCAGGACCATCATGTATCACCCTTCTCGCCTTTACTTTTCATTTCGATTTGAACTTTCCATTTCCGCCACCGTTCGTCCTTTTTGCTCCAACCACCGAGGCTGGAGCCTCGTTACCCACCTTGATCCGCACAGATCGATACCTCGACTCGTCGTCCATCCTCCTACGTAGCCTGAACCCCCTTAGCCTCGCTCATCAGAGCGAGATTAAGGTTGGACTTCCTTCCTCCATGACACCAGAAATCAAATCCCATTCTCCGTCGCTTCTTCTTGTTTTGCCATGCAATAACCCGACCAGAGAGACACCTCCGAGTCGCTCTACCTTTTGCAGGCACTGGTTCGTGTTAGGAGACCCGTTTAGTACCCCAGCTGCTCCGGTGGAGCAGCTCCAGAAGGAGCATCGCCTCGACGCCAATCCGACCGTCCTCCCTTTCATCGAAGCAACCCACTCGATGCGGAGTACTTCCACGAACCCGGACCCTCAGAGGATTCATCGGAGCGTCGGATCTCAATCCTCGCTCAGTTGAAGTTCGCCGTGGCCGAGTTCGTTCAGGACCTTTTTCAGCCGTTCGATCAGGAGCTGCCCCCATATTTGATCAGAGCCATATGACCACGCTCGATTTCTAACGATCGATTAGATCCTTGGGAGGATCTGACACACACATCCGCCCGCTTTCCAGAGCCGTCAGATCACTTTTTAGAGAATATCAGAGCCACCCACCTTCGCCTCCACGAGCATGCGCCACGTATCTGCAAGGGTAACTTTTGTTTTTTACCCTATCCTTTATGTTATTTGTGTTCAGTCCAATAAATGTAATAAATAGTTAAGGATATTTGCACTCTGACCCTTATGCTTTTCATATTTGCATTTCAGTCCAATTGAGTCGAGTCCACATGCGTCCCCACGCGATTATCTGGGATATTTATAGTTTATTTCCTAAACTTTTATGCTGTTATGAAATGTTTTGAGATTTGTATTTATACCCCTGTGTACCTGGATCACGTGTAGCGCACAACTTTTCTGGAAGAATTGCATGTTTGGCCCTGAACTTTGTTAAGTTGTTATTTACCAGGCCCTAGGAATTAAAGTACTTACGTTTGGCTCCTTGTAAGCTGTTTTTAACTTTTAGTCTCTTATTGAATGAAATAAATAGCAAATTAGCCTTAAAAATTCTACAAAAATTCCATGTGACTCCTGTTTGCAGGTTATTTTAGTAGAAATTTTGGCTAGCTAATTTCTTTGCATTATATATTATTAAAAATTCAAAACCCCTAAAAGGTGTCCAGTTTGTCTTTGGAAAATTATAAAAAAATTGAAAAAGTCTTGAAAAAATCCATAAAGATTTATGTAGTTGTATTTTGTTGTCTTTTGTTTCCAGTATTAGTTTTGTTTGAAAAATCGTTATAAAAACCCTACAAATTACAAAACACCTAAAATCTTATAAAAATTTTATAAAATCAAAGAAAAATTTAAAAATAGTATTTTTAGTTCCTGTTTGTAGGTTTTCATTCATTTTTTATCACAAAATACCATCCGGGAACATTGGACATTTTAAGTATTTTTAATTTGCAAATTGGTCCTGGCTGTGCATTGTTTAGTCTTTTTACCACTGATTTTTAGAAAATAAAAAAACATTTAAAAATCCACAAAATTATCAAAAAGAATTTAAAATCTACAAAATCCAAAAAATATTTTTATTATAATTTTCGAATTATTTTTGACTGTTAAAACAGACAAAAAGTGTGTGGTGTGTGTCTTTTATTTGTTGTGCTTGTTTTTGTTTTATTGAAAATAAAAAAATTGAAAAATTAAAAACCACCCAAAAATACTTTATTTTTAGAGATTCGACTACTTAGTTCTTAAATCGTGCTCCTTGTGTTCGAACCTGTTAGCTATACCAGGTAAATAAAATAGCGAGACAGCTTACATTCTTTGTTGATTTTTTTGAGTGGGTTGATTTTTCTTGCGATCGGTTTGGTTGATTAAGGACAAGGACATTTGCCTTATTTATTCCACCTTAGTCGATCAGATTTCCACGTCAGCACCTACCCTTATTCTACCTTATTCTCCTTATTTATATCTTTCTAACCGAACAGAGAATCCTTGTTCTCCTTATTTCCCATCCTTATTCCCGAACCAAACGCCCCCTTATTTTCCTTGTTCCCCATCCTTATTCCTGCTTATTCCCGAACCGAACGCCTCTTAAAAAGTAATGCGATTGAAATAAAGATCATATTGAAATCCTGATTTTTTTACAATAGATAATGATGGCATTTCGTTTCAAACATGTCCTTTTGGTCAAATTTATGATGACATTTTGATGAAACCTAAATACGCTCTAGTAAAAAATCAGAAATTTAATTAAAATTAATATTTCAATATTATACAGAGGAGGAATCGGTGGACTACTCCCTGTAAGTGTATAGTTTTGCCTTTTGAGCTCCTGACTTTCTCATAAAATTGCCCTCTTTCCCGCCTGTTTGGAAAATGATACCAGTCCAATACATCGAGCCTCAATCAGAATGGAAGAGCATATTCGACTGAACCGATGATTAATCATCCAGAATTGTTTGTTACATATCGATTTCATGAAAGAACCACAGAGATGGAAAAACATATACTATTTGGAATCACTCCCTGATAACCAAATGCCAAATTATGGATTCACAAAAAGATTGAAGATTTCTCACATAGCTTGCATCCTTGATTCCTACACTTCCATATCGATTATGCACCGCAGACCTTCGCCCCTTAGCATGAGGTCGAATGCCTGATCGATTTTTGAGAAAGGAAGATGGTGCCTGATGAACTTCTCGAGCTCCAGCTCCTGCCAACACATCACACACATACATACACAACGGTTTATGTTCAGCAGATAGTTACCATTCAAACAAGAATAATGTCCAAGGATGGGATGGATACCTTCTTCATGTACATATTGACAACAGATGGAAAATCAGTACGAGGCTTGTAGTTCTCGAAGATAGCATGGATCCTCTGCAGTACTACAGAGGCCGCCTGTAAAGGTAGGTGCGGCATGAACCGCTCCATCAAGATCGGGCCGCTCACACGGTAAGGGCTGAAAATAACCCTGATTTCGTGTGAAGCACTCGATCAAGATCGAGCGGTTCACGCCACACCCTCTTTTACAGCCGGCTTATGCAGTACTGCAGAGGAACCAGTCCTAACGAAGAACGTGCCCTTGAGCGTTCGCTCGTTCAGTAGATTTATTGGTTCGGTCACGAACGTTGCTTCTTTGTTGGGCACCCCGACCAGCACAGCGACACCCATTCCTGATTACATACAGAAAGACAGATCATCACACAGGAACATGGCAGCAGCAAAGATGATAAATCATCAAGGCTCTTACATCGTGGACGCATTCGAATGCGGACATCATAGCATTGATGTTTCCAGTGCACTCTACACTCCGATCTACACCTCCATCAGTCATCTCAGCGATTACCTGGTGTCTGTGTGTGTAAATAAAAAAAGCGACAAAATCACGCTGAAGTGAATATTATGCTGCACATTCAATACAAAAACAGATTTGCACCTCCTGCACACACCGGTCTGTCGTGATCCATTGTGTTCATGAACTCGGTGACACCAAATCTTTTGGCTGGAATTCAGATAAGGAGATGAATAGTTTAGCATCAAAAGAGAGTGATCTTTATAAAGCATTCTTACTGTTCTTGTGCACATCTATTTATAAGGAAAAATATATCCTACAGAAAATCGGAGCCTCGTGCATAAAGCTCCCCACTAGGGCTGCTAGCACAACCCGAATATCATACGGTGAGAACTTCCACCGCAACATCAGGTTTTGTTTAATTTCCCTCCAGCTGATTTATGCACTCAAAATTACAGAAAAAAATCCATGCATATTGATCGAGATCAATCAAATTCTAGATGCGCAAAATGCATCGAAAGAGGAGATTGGTCATGGCGGAGAAAAAAGGTACCTTCTTCAAACCTGTTCGATGATCCTCGAAGCCCCTGCAATTCTTACAGCTTCTGCAGCCTAAAGTATCTGAAGAGTTTAGAATATGGAAGAAAGTGGAATGTCGAATGAAATAGTTGAGTTCGAAAGGTTACCGCCAATCCTACAGCTCCTAATCCGAAGATAGCAACACTAGATCCTTTCTTTGGTTTGGCCACATTCAAAGTAGCCCCAAGACCTGAATACGCAATGTGTTTAATCTTTCAGTCAACCACACAAAAAGGAATCCTCAATAGGTATTTGAAAAAGAAATATTCTTTATTTTACAATTTGGCAGAAAAATACAGAAATGCCTATTAAATTCTCCATTAGATAAGGCTTTCATAAATTTGAGTGTCCTATCAATTCATATTGAATGAATATGAATTGATAGGACACTCAAATTTATGAAGAGGACAAGATGTGAGGAAATCGCTTAAGACGATTTGGTCATTTGCAAAGATGGTCAGTTGATGTACCAGTTAGGAGAAGCGAGTTTTGAGATGTCGAACCGGCTAAGAGAGGGCGAGGATGACCCAAGAAGTGTTGGAAAGAGACTATACAAAGGGATCTTAGTTTTTGGATATAAGACTGAGATTGACCCAATATTGATCTAAATAAAGGCAAAGAATCCATGTAGCCGACCCTATGATTTAGCCAAAATCCACGGAGTCTAAAAATGGTATCTCACACAAGGCGGAGACAATCATCGCTGTGACGACTCACAATGAACTCTGGACTAAAGTCAACAATTAACCCACACTAAAGATCAATAAATTAGAAATAATGTGGAGTTAAAATTTATTTTTAACTCTGCACAAATGATGTATAGGGACAAGTATGCAGAGAGTTCGAACACAGGGAGCAAACAGGGTAGTTCAAAATAATGTGCACAAGTGAATGTGTGTGTGTGTCAAGTGTCTACACTAAGCAAGCAATCAAAGGAATTTTTGTGGGTTTTTGACTTTTTGATTTTTTTATTTTTAATTAATTTTTAATTTTGTATTTTGCTTTTTAATTTTCTGATTTTTATAATTTGATATTTTATATTTTTTAATTTCTTTTTCAATATTGGAATTTAAAACCAATGTAATAAAAGACAAGATAAAATATTTATAAAAATGTACAAAAATATCCAAAAATTCAGAAATAAAATGTTTTTGATATTTTTAGGTTTTTTACTGTTTTTGTGATTTTTGGGGATTTTTCAAGGTGTTTTTGGTATTTTTAAATACTGAAATAAGGGAAAATAGTGGGCAAGCTACTGGCTGGAGATAAAATTGGAATTAAAAAAAGAAAATAGCCACAAAATTTGTCCACACTATTTTTCAAATAAAGAGAATAAAATCTAGAACAACCAGAAACTAAGTTTGTAATTTTTGGAGTTTTCTTTGATTTTATATTTTTTTGAAGTTTTAGAGTGTTTTTAATTTTTTAGTGTTTTTCTTTTGAGATTTTTAGTGATTTTTAAACTGACAATAAAATATGGTAAAATAGACACTAGGGAATTTTTGTGGAATTTTTCGAGAGGTTTTAGTATTTTTTTGGTATTTTCTAAGCTAGACAGTGAATAAAGAGCATGTTTTTGATTTTAATAAATATAAAAATAAAATAAAATCAAAAACTAAATTGATGGCGTGGAAGAGCAAGTGCACAGGAGCTTAAGTTCAAAATTTGAGAATTTTTGGATCTAAAATGATGCCTTAATTAATTATACCAAACAAGCAAAAAGTAAAGGCCTGGCAGGGATATTTACGTAAATAGGCAAAATCCCAGGGACTCCTCTGCAATTTTCACACAAAATTTGAACTGAAATAAAATACTTTCTGGGCCAAAAACCAAAACCAAAAGCCGCAGGGGCTCCTACATAAAATAGCCACCCACGCGCGCGCCTGGGGAGGACTTAAGAGATATTATCCAAAAAGTGGAGGGGCTCAATGCAATTACACCAAAAATTTATACTGTAATAAACTAATATGTGGACCAAATGACAATGCCCAATATGATGGGGGTTCCCTTGCAAAATCGCCAGACCACGTGCGCGAAGCACGTGACCTGGCGAGGGTCAAACTGCGATAAAACAACGACCCGAGGGGTATAATGCAAATATTACACAAATATTTCAACTGCCCATGAAAGATTCTGTACTAATGAAAAATTACAAAAATGCGCGGGGGAAGAATGGCAAAATACCCAGGCGCTTTAATCGCACGGCCGGGAAGATCTGACTTGTGCCACGTGGCGTGCGGACGATGCCAGATACCCCTTCGATTATAACGGCCAGGATTAGATCCTGGCCAGCGATCTAACGGCTGGAGGGAGGCGAGATCGGACGGTAGGTGGATGCCTGGAGGAGCTGGTGTTGATCGGACGGCGCAGAGGTACGCTGGAAGAACACGGAAGAAGGGCCGCCGTGGCGACCTTCCTCCGGCGAAGGCTCCTTGCTCCGGCAGTCAACGGGCTTCAGGATGGGTCCAGGCGATTACTGCAGGTCCCCTCTGTCGTCTGGAAGCATCGGAATGGCACGGAGAGCGGCGGAGCTCTTCCACGGTGAGGAGGAAGATGCGCAGCTCCAGGAGCTCCGGCGAGGTCCCAAAAACGCCCCAGATGCGTTGGGATGCCCAAGTACCTGCACAGAAGATGGGTGATGTAATCGGGGGCAAAATGCCCCGATCACGTGGCGCAAGAAGCGATGGTTTGCAGAGGCGTATGGCGCACAGAGAGACGGTGGCCGGAGATGGTTCCGGCCAACTATCGATTTGGCGAATCGACACACGATCGAGACAAATAGATGGGGGGGGGGGGAAGTGGAGTGCTGAATGCCAGGAACAAAATGAAAAGGAAAACGAAAGGGATAACACGGCCTCGAGCCCAGATCGGGCGAGGGAAGGGGTACCTCGATGGGGGAAACCACCGGAGGTAGGGGGAACACCCTAGCCACTGATCGGCCGCCTGAAGTGGTCGATCCTGGAGCTATCACCTCCAGGAGACGATGGAGGTATCCAAGGGCGCGTAAGGGCCAACGTTGAGGTTCAATTTTCGAATGGAGTCAAGGGGGGTCGTTTTGAATGGTTGACGCAGGAGGTCCCTTGATCGAGGTGTATCTGAAACGACAGTGATCCAATCACCGAGAAAAGATATGGGCGAGCCTCCTCGATCATCGACGAACAAAAGTCAAGAAGGCGCTAGCACGAGATGATGTACCTAGCGCCCTCGAAAAAATCGAGAAAACGGCCCAAAAACGAGCCTCTGACACAGCTACAGGGGGTAGGTCAGACTGTTGACCTTGGTCAACAGTTCTGACCTCCTGGTTGGTCCACGTGGACCAACCAGGAAAAACCCCTAAAAAAATGTTTTATTAATTAATTTAAAAATAGTAAATGGCATTTTTAATTTATGATTATAAAATAAAAAATATTCGTTATTTTATGTATTATTTTATTATGATTTTTAATTTATTTTATGAAGTATATTTTTATAAGTTTGCTTTTTAACCCTATATAGGTATAATACCTATGTATTTAAGTATTTAATTTTTATTTTGTGTATTTTAATTTCATTATTTTTATTTATTATTTTCTAAAATTATAAGATACTTTTATGTACACAAATTTATTTTTATTTTATTTTTCTGATTTATTTTGTATATTTAATAAAATGTAAGAGTGTTCTGTACAGGTATAGGTATAGGCAGTATACCTATGTATTCTTTATACAAGTATTTTTATTTTGTATTTTCTTTGCATTTTTATTCTGATTTTAATGCACATATATATTATAAGTAATATTTACATAATTATAAAAATATAAAAATACAAAAATAATGAATAAATAATAAATTGAATATTTTATTCAGTACAGGTATACAATGTGGGTCCAAAACTCAACTTTCAAACCGTAGCTCCGCCAAATGCGAAACCACCTCCATTAAATAGATTATTTTATTCTATATACAATTAAAGGTGAGTATGCTGCATTTGAAGTTGTCAGTTGTGAGATACGGGTCTGGGAAGTTGGGATTCTAGATTCTTATTCAGACCATAACTTTTTATCTGTACATTATTTTTCAGTGAAATCAATTTTGTAATTTTCCTTGTAATATTATCTACAACTTTCATGTACAAAGTTTCTTTATTTGATGTATAAAAAGTGGAACCAAAAATAGGTCCCAAATTGAATAAAGACTGAATAACAGGTATAGGTATTTTATCTGTATTTTGGCCCTTATCTCCCCCTACTTTATTCCTTATCGACCTATTCATCAGGATGCCTAGGTCTCAGGGTTTCGGGTCATAAAAATATTTACAATATTTTATTCTTTTTCTTTTCTTTATTTATTCTATAATTTTGGCTTTAATTACAGCATTTTATACACTATATAAATGCACATGCATGAATGCTAAGATGCTCTATTTAAGGGTATTTACAGGCATTTGCTAGGGTTTTTTGGGTGCCAAAATGATAGAATAAAGATGATGAAATGTGGATTCATCATCCCCCTATACTTTACCTTTGCTAGTCCCTAGCAAACACTTATGCAATAAGTGCAAAAAGAAAAGGAAAGAAAAGAAAAAGAAGAACTTGGATTTTTATTTGATTATCAAACTTGTCTTCCACAAAATCAAAGTTTGGAGCTTAAGTCGGACCTTTGGAATTTTAGTGCGGGCAGAACCTTAGTGAGAACCGAATTTGAAATACAACCAGTCCTCGAGAATCCCAAAAACTCTGTCCAAGTCTCCTCAATAGCCAGGTCAGAAATACTTCAATTCATATGCAAACCCTTACGAATATGAATCTGACTCGTACCGTGTAAGTGATGGTGGCTCTCCCCAACTAGAATGATAGAGAGACTAACTTCTCCAGTACGACAACCCATTGATTCCCCAATCCAGTAACTCCATCCTCGAGGAGCGGGGTATTCCCTTCTAAGTTCAAGTGGCAACCAGCTCAAGAGGAGGGGGTGAAGAGAGAATGAACGGTAGCCAGTGTAGCTACCTATCCCGGGATGCAAGACCAGTGTAGTCAAGTCATCCTACTGCAGGCTCACATGATATGACTTTGGAACTCAAGCTTGCTTATTGACTTTACACATTTGTACATACTTTGCAGGCTTTTTATTTTTGTACATGCCTGAACTCTCTTCTTTTTTTTTGAAAAATTATTCACAGCAACATTTACATAAGGAGTTTTTCCTCTTGAGCCAGTAGACTATCCCTCTTTTGAAGCTTTATTCGCAACCTGTCTTTTAGACTTCCTCATCACTGGACGGGTTGGGGTGCACTTCCCTCCCTAGAGGAGGACAAATGTTTCACTTGTGTGCGTCTCATACCGGCAAATCCAATCCCTCACCACTCCAACTGAGTTGAGCCATGTGAAGGTGCAGGTGTCCAAGTTAGGTCCATTATCAACAGAGTCCTGCGTGTGCTCCGAAATACTCTACTTAGGCGGTCAAGAATCCATTGAACCAAGTCCTGTGATCCTCAAAGAATTAAGTCATCTAGACCTGCAGTACCTCAACAACCCAGTTCCTATAAGGTTCTTGTTATTAGGTAGATTTTAAGGTCCAATCAAGCTCCACTCTCCGGATTTTACTTAGACTCGTTCAACTATCAAACTCAATCCGAAAAATGCTCATGCTATGCAAATGCCATGGAGAAAATATTTTTTGTGATGCAATTTTCAAAGATTTTGATCTTTTTATGAATTTTTGAAAATATGATGATGATGCATGCATATGCAGATGCAATTTTTTTTTGTATTTTCAAAGAGATTTTTCAGATGGTTTAGGATTTTAATTTTGCAAATGTTTTGGGCTTTTGAAAATAAAAAGATTTGGCTAAAAACTAGGGTGAAAATATTTACACGGGAGTGCTTCTTATATATACAAGAAGTGGATTTTAAGGATTTACAAGGGTAAGTGATCAATTTTATACATATATATAGGTAGTGGATTTTGGTGTGATGTATGTATTCCTCAAACTTATTTGACACAAGCTTTTCACACAATTTTTGAAAACTATAGTCCAAAATAGTTTTTACAAACATTTTACAAACATGTACACACATTTGAAAATCATTTTTGCAAAGGTTTCAAAACAGTATATATAGGTTTTTCACAATATTTTTGCAACCATTTTTCAAACCATTGCAAATCATTTTTCAAACATTTTATTTCACACAAAAAAATAAATTTTACAAACCACACATTTTACACAGGTCGAAAACATGTAACAAAACATTTTCAAAATAGTTTTCAATAGATGTTCACAAGATTTTCCAACTATTTTTCAAACATTTTGCAAAAAACATTTTCACCTGATTTATTAATCAGTAAATACAAGAAGAATATGAGGAACCAGAACCCTTTTTATAAAGATTTTTAATGCATTTTAAAGAATTATTAGCCATATTATTAGGAAAATACGAAAGTACGAGTTATGGCTAAAGTATATACGACCCCCTATACTTAGCCTTGAGCTAGTCCTCATAGATCGGAAAGAGAAGAGAAGACATAACTCGTACTAAGTATAGCAAGTCTAAATAATAAAGAACTAACGAATGAATCAATGAATGAGAAGTTGACCGTCCCCCTATACTTAGGATCAACTAATCCTAAGTATAGCAGACTGAACACAAAGCAGGGAGGGTCAAGGGTGGGAATGAACAGATCGTACTCAGATTGTCTCCCCCTATACTTAGGGTAAAATATTCCTAAGGTATAGACAAGAAGAGGAGACAATGGAGAGGATCGAAAAAGAGAACTCGAGGTGACGGCCCCTATACACTAGGACAAAGTACGTCCTAAGTATGGAAACTGTCTACAAGGGCGGCACCTTTTTTGAATAGATGAAGAAGATAGAAAAGGAAAAGAAGAAAAGAAAGAAAGAAGAAATAAATCAACAGATGAAAGTGATATGAACAGATGGATCTGTACAACAGAAGATGGAATTGATCACCCATGTATGAGATGCAGATGATGAGAGTCAAAGGACACATCCTCATACCAGAAGAATGGGGGCAAGTCAATGGTCGGCGGATCATGATCTAGATATAGCTTCAGCGTAGACCATTGACGCGGAAGGTAGAAGAAGATGTCGTTCTGGCTATGTCGATGCTGCCATTGTCATGTACCTTCTAGACCACATACTGACCTTTCCACTTGCTCTGCAACTTCCCTGAGAATAATTTCAAGCCTGGAATCAAAACCATACTCTCTGATCTCTGGCTCAAATGTTTATGGCTGATATGCGAATCATGCCATGTCTTCACTTTCTCCTTGTACTGTAGGCTGTTGGAAAGGTTGTATCTCTCAGTTCTTCAGGTGCCAATTCCTCTTCTCTGTCTCCCTCTACTCTCGGATCGAAAGCACTCAGTGACTGTCCAAAAAGATTTGTGCTTGAATCTCCACTGGCAAATGTCATGGCTTTCCATAGACAAGATGGAAGGGAGACTCCCCCAATGGATTCTTGAAAGAAGTCGATAAGCCACAAGACCGACTCCAAAAGCTGTGACCAATCCTTTCGGTCTGGGCGGACAACTTTCTGCAAGATAGTCTTTTTCTCCACCGATTTGATACTTCGGCAAGACCATTAGTCTGAGGGTGATATGGAGTGGCAACCCGATGGTCAATACCGAACTCGTCTGCAGGTCCTAACCTTGTCATTGATGAAATGAGACCCCCCGTCTGAAATCAAGACTCTAGGTACCCCGAACCGTGAAATGATATTTTTCCTCAAGAATTTGCACACGGTTGTAGCATCTGTGGCTCGGGCGGGGATGGCCTCAACTCATCCTGGCTGACATAATCCACATCGAGCAAAATATGCTCGAATCCCTGACTCTTAGGAAATGGGCCCATGAAATCAATCCCCCATGCATTAAAAACCTTCACAAAAGTGAATGGGTTGCATGGGCATCATGTCTCTCTGTCCGCAGGTTCCCATTTTCTGACAGTCAGTACATCTCTTCACGAACTCATCAGAATCCTTGAAGAGAGTAGGCCACCATAGGCCTTATTGAAGCACCTTCTGTGCTGTCCTTTTTCCAGAATGATGTCCTCCTGCCTCAAGCTTGTGGCAGTATGTGAGGACGCTATGATGCTCTTCTTGAGGAATGCACCTCCTCCAGATACTATCCCCTCCTTCATGATAAAGGACGGGATCCTCCCCAATGGTAAAACTTGACCTTCGCCAGGAAGGTCTCGAGTTTCTGCCTGGGCCAACTTGTGGGACCGTCTTGGCTACAAGATAGTTCACAATGTCAGCATACCACGGGAGCGAGGTGACAGCCAAGATCGCCTCATCTGGAAATGTCTCTGAGATAGGTGCACTGGGCTCAGATTCCTCAAGATTCTCCAATCTGGAGAGATGATCCGCCGCCACATTCTTGACTCCAGGCTTGTCCTTAATCTCAATATCAAATTCCTGGAGTAGAAGGATCCATCTGGTGAGACGTGCTTTGGCATCCTTCTTAGACATTAGGTACCGGATGACGGTGTGATCAGTGTAGATGGTTACTCTAGATCCGAGAATGTAAGATCGATACTTATCTAGAGCAAAGACTACTGCCAGCATTTCTTTCTCAGTCACAATGTAATTCCGCTGAGCAGCATCCAAAGTCCTGCTGGAGTAGTGAATGGCAAAAGGTAATCTATCCCTCCTCTGTCCGAGCACAACCCCAATGGCAAAATCTGAAGCGTCCGTCATGATCTCGAATGGGAGAGACCAATCGGGTGTCTGAAGGACAGGAGCTGAAAAACCATATTTTTGAGAGTTTCAAATGATTCAAGACACTTATCATTGACAATAAGGTCGGTGTCTTTTGTCAGCAGTTAGTAAGCGGTCGGGCAATTCGACTGAAGTCCTGGATGAACCGTCGGTAGAAACCGACATGCCCCAGAAAAGACCGCAAACTGACGCAAGTTGGACGGCGGATTGAGTTTTCTGATGATATCCACCTTAGCCGGATCGACCTCCATGCCCCTGTTGGAGACGATATGACCAAGGACCGTCCCCTGAGTCACCATAAAGTGGCTCTTCTCCCAAGATAAAACAAGGTTGACCTCTATGCAGCGCTGAAGCACACGGTCTAGGCAGTCAAGACAAGCATCGAACCCGTCGCCATAGACCGAGAAGTCATCCATGAAGACCTCTAAACAGTCACCCACCATGTCCGAGAAGATGGACAACATGCACTAATGTCACCGGAGCGTTACATAGACCAAAGGGCATCCGTCTGAAAGCATACATCCCAAACGACAGGTGAATGTCGTTTCTCCTGGTCTTCTGGCACAATGGCCACCTGGTTGTATCAAAGTACCCGTCGAGGAAACAATAATGACTCTTCCAGCTAGCCGCTCGATAATCTGATCAATGAAGGGCAGCGGGAAGTGATCCTTCTTGGTGGCCTCATTCAATCGTCTGTAGTCCACACAGACCCTCCAAGAAGTTGGTACTCTAGTAGCGATCTCCTCTCCAGACTCGTTCACAACTGTAGTGATACCCGTCTTCTTGGGTACCACTTGTAGTGGGACTAACCCATTTGGAGTCGGAGATGGGGTAGATAAAATCGACAGCTCCACCACTTAGAAATTTCTTTCATGACTACGTCTCGAAGATTCGGGTTCAACCGTCGTGGAACTCACGCGACGTCCTAGCGTCATCCTCGAGATAGATGTGGTGAGAGCACAGAGCCGGACTAATCCCCTGGAGATCAGTTATACCTCAAACCTATCGCCTTGCGGTTTCTTTCAAGAACCTCCATCAGATGAGATTCTTGCTCTCCAGTCAAACCTGCTGAGATAATGACTGGGTGCATATCTGGCTCACCCGCAAGGAATCTGTACTTCAACGACTGCGGCAGAGGGCTTCAGTTCTGGACAACTGGGAGGCGGCAGATCTGGCTTCTGATATGTCTGTGTGAAGGCGACCAGGTCTGCATGGGAGAACTCTCACTCTGCATGAAATTCTGACGAACGGTGGCCTGCTGATTCATCAATAAACTGCACTGGCTCGCACTCTGTCATGGCTGTTGGCTCAGAAGGGAATCAGACAAGGTAAATAATCATCAAAGTCATCCCAGTCAATGTCTGAATCCGAGGGATCAGAAGAAGATGAACAAGAATGAAAATCATCTGCACCACTCATCACAACACTGTCAGCCTCAGGTATATCCTCATCCAGGGATGTGCTCTCCCGGCTCTCGACTGCCATGAGTTGTAGATACAGTGAATCTGTAGGCAAGGAAAGGGTCGGTGCTACAGGATCTATCCAGTTGGATTCATCATCAGTCATCACAAAATCACACACCTGGTGGATGTCTAGCTCTTCCTCTATCATCTGCGCTGCTTCACTGGACTGCTCTGAGCATTCTAACTCTCTAGCTTTGGTCTCCTCGATCGTCTCTATTTGTATGGTCTCGCCCTATACGTGAAAACATACCTTCCCACTATCATGGTCGGTCACCGCTTTGGCTGTGGCCAAGAATGGACGTCCGAGAATGATGGGGACATCAGTTACCGAATCAGAGATCTCCATGTCCAACACAACGAAGTCCACGGGGAATTTCAGGCCCTGAATGGTAACGACCACATCTTTCAACAACCCCTTCGGCCTCTTAGTCGACCTGTCAGCAAACTGAAGGACCGTCCTGCTTCAAAGAAGAGGACCAAACTCGAATCGGTCGAGTAAGGCTGCCGGAAGAAGGTTAATTGAAGAGCCGCTGTCTAATAGAGTGCGATCAAACTGCTGCTCCTGAATCTCACATCTGACATAGGGAGCTCCTGCATCTGGTCGCTTAGATGGCAGCTTGTTCTGGATGGTACAGCAAGTGGATTGAGTGAGCACATGGATTTGATCTCTGTGATTCCTCCTCTTCCTGCAGACGATAGTCTTCTCTTTCAGGTTCTTCTTGAAGAGGGGGATGTGCTCAATTGCTTCTTGTAGAGTCAGCTGAATGTGGAATCTGTCTATCATCTGATTCCCGAACTCTACCTGTTGCTCTTTTTTGGGATTTTCTCTTTTATTCCCCTTCGCTCGGCGGAGTGCCTCAGGGAAGGGGATGGTAGGGGCCTCCACAGCTGGAGGACTAGGAATAGGTCCCTGTGCTTGTGAAGGAGGAGAATCCATACAATAATCATCATTCACCACATATGGATCTTCAATTTGAACAGAAACCTTTCCTTTATTCATATTTTTGTTTTTCTTTTTGTTTCCACAGTCCATAGGTACAAAATGTGGGAACATCACAGATGGCGGCTCAACAAAAGTAGATGTGGTGGCCTCAGCACCACCACTAGCACCGGTCTTTGCGGCATCAGCACCGCGCTCTGGTTCATCATCCAAAATGGTGGCTTCAGCACCACCGTCTGCATCTGGTCTCACGACGGCATCAGCACCGTCGTCTAGATCTCCATCATTGGTGGCATCAACACCACCGTCTTCAACATCGTCATTAGCGGCATCAGCACCGCTATTCTGCTCTTCTAGCGCTCCTGATCCTGCCTCTGGTTGTCGCTCAGAAGAGGCGCCGCCGGCTGGCATCCTACCGCTCCTAGTAGTCACAAAATCAGCATCATTCAAAGAATAAGACATATCATTCAAATCGTCACTAGGAGAAGTATCCTCTATAAACTCTACCTGCTCAGACTTCCTTTTCAGATTGTTCGGGTTAGGTTCAATCTGAGCGGGTATGGCGGCATTGCCTTTTATTATGTCCCTCATCTCTTGTCGGAATTCATCCATTTCTTGCCTGAAAGATGCCCGCTGTTCAGATAGCAAGCGGGCAAGATCATCGAGAGCTGGGTTCTCAAAAGTGGGACCCTGAGAACCGGATGGTTGTCCCTGCTGGAAATGGGGCTGCTGCTGCTGGTGTTGCTGGTACGGATAGTTCTGGGTTGGCTGGGCATAAGATTGCTGAGGTGGCTGTCGCTGCCTCCACTGCTGTCCCTGATAGGCGGGACGAGGACCACTCTGATACTGTTGTGGCTGGGCATACTGGGGCTGCTGGTGTTGCTGCTGTGGCTGGCTGTTCTGATGTCCTTGGACAAGATTCTGCTGCTAGGAGGAGGAGCCACCGTTGCCCCAACGGAATCCGGGGTGATCACAACGAATCCCAGGCAGAGGGTACCGGTCGTACCAAATCCCATTGACTTCCATCAATGGTTCCTGCTCAAAGGAGGGTGAAGGAAGAACGGCCAGTGGCTGCTCCGGCTGATACACCACCATCTGAGTATCCGTAGATGGCGGCTGCGATGGATAGTACGGTAACAATGGAACCGACTCTGCCTGGATATGGTTCACCTGACAGTTTAAGGTAGAGGGCTGGTTGGCATTGCTACTGCTCGGATCAGCACGTGATCTGGGAGGCTGTTGGGACTGAGTTTGTGCCTCTTGGACGCACAAGATCTGCATCTTCAGATCACTCATGGTCTTGGCAATCTGGTCCATCTGGGCCATGCCTTGCATCTGCTTCTTCTCGAGGATCTCGAGGCGGTCCAGCTTCTCACTGATTATGCCCATGTCGGCTGCGGCTGATTCAGCTTGGGCTGCAGCAGCTGACACTGTATTGGGACCGGCATCGATGCGGGCGATCCTCTGGAATGATCCCGCTCCTTGCGGGGGCTTCTGCTGTGTGTAGACTCGAGCTTGGGCCATCACTGTTGAATTTTCTGCCATGCCCTCGTAGATGGCCCAGACGTCATCTTTGCCCTTGGAGAAATAGGACCCACCGCAAGAGGCGTTCACTAGCCCATGCAGCTCCGGTGTCAGCCCACAGAAGAAACTCTGCACGAGATTGGGCTTGGAAATGTCATGATGTGGACACCAGTCGATGAGCTCTCTGAATCGATCCCAGGCTTCATGGAATTGTTCATTTGAGATCATGACGAAGTTACTGATCATGGCTCTAGCTATGTTGGTCCGGCCGAGAGGGTAGTATTTCTTCAGGTATGCGGTCCGGAGATCTGCCCATGTGTCGACGAATCGCCCAAGGTGTTTGAGCCAGTAGGCGGCTCTGTCAACCAAAGAGAATGGAAAGGCGATCATCTTTATGGTGTCCTCGGTCATCAACCGATCATGGATGGTACTACATATCATCTCGAATTCCTGGAGGTAGAGGTGCGGCTCTTCGGTCGGCAACCCATGGAACTTGGGTAGAAGCTGGATAGTGTGGGGCCGAAGCTCGAAATCTCCGTGAATGGGCGGGAGTCGGATCCAACAATGAGTGAGGGATGCAGCTGGGTTGTGCAATTTCCTCATGATGGTCTGTGGTGGTCTCTCAGCGTCTGGATCGCCTCTTCCTGCATCAGGTCCTCCTCCTCCACCGTCACCGCCCCCAGGTCGGTTCTCTCTCATCTGTGCTATCTCTCTCATCAGATCACCCATGAATGTTCCCTGGTCACGGATCTGTCTCTGCATGGTCTCCAGGGATGCTAACAAGGAGTTGTTGATGGCCACCTGATCAATTATGAACGGAGGGTGATCATGGTCATCTGTGTGCTCGCCTCTACCTGCCATTACTGGATTTTCTGAAAAAGCAAAAGAGGCCATCTCAGGTGCTGTCGAATGAGCTGAACTCTGTGATGCACTGAATTCTGAAACAATTGGACTGAGAGAATGAGAATGGGAAGGGTGGTCGAGGGGAAACAGGGTGGATGTAAACTCAGGCTCGGAGAGCGGACTCTCCGAGGTATTCCTAGATGAATGAGGAGGAGTGCTGGATAGCGGTGCCGACAAGGTCGGCCTAAGAGATCTCCGTCCCATCATCTTGATTATTTGAGAAGAGCGGGGAAAATGCAAAAGAAGAAGAAGAATGAGATGCAACAAAATTGCGCACAATTGTGCTGTGTTTTTGATCTTGACCTAAATAAATCTAGCAACCAAACACAAAGCAAGGGTGAGTTCACCAACTCAACACATGGAGCCGTGAAGGTTCGGCTTTTATCTTGTCAATTTTAGCTTGTTTTCAGGAATTTATCTTTTCATGAGTCCTTAGAACGCTACGCCTAAAGGAGAGAGAGTACTGCCGGGAAAGTGTCCCCGTACTTGTCCTCCTCCTGTGTAACCTATAACTTGCGCTTTTTGAGGTCCTTGTAACCCTTCCTGGATCCCTACTCAGCCAAAGAAATAGAGGGAGGAAGCCGATAGGCGAAACCGATACTTCAGACCTCGCTCGCAACGGAATCACCCGTGAGCGTACAAGGTCCTACTCGGACGCAACCGGTGAGACAGACACACCCGTGAAGGCGTGGCCTAAGCTCGGTACTAAGGACAAGGTCGGCGCTCACACAATAGTGAGTCACCAATGCCGACCAAGCCCTACTCGACTACGTACGATAGTAGCGCCAATACTTCGGAAATCCAGGCGATACACAAGGCAGCCACAAGTTGGGTTTTTGGCTCTAATCCTTACGAAGCGCTCACCTCACTTGGAAGGAGACCTTCCCATGCAACCTGAATACAAGTGAGGGTATTACTCTCCCCAAGCAATGAATCCAATTACCGATTTTATTTTTTGATCAAGTTTTCTTAGCAGTCCCTTTTTTATTTTTTTGGTGTTATCGCTTCTTTTGAGTAGATTCAAACAAGCGTATAACGATTTTTGTATTTTCTTGATCCTACTTTGTTCCAAAAACAGAGGGAGAATAGAGTCGGAAAAGCCGTGCAAGTTGACACCAAGGTGGAAATCTCACCTTTGTGCCTAAATGATGCATGCAAAGTGAGAAGACTTACAGCAAATCCCAGCTCTCTCTCCATGCGGGATGCAAAGCAGAATTTGTAAACTTATGCTATATGGCGATATGCAAAACGAAAATCATCCTAGAGTAGGCAACTGCTAGCGTGAAGAACCATGAGTTAACCACTAACTCTCAATCCTAGTGTCCGGTCTAGGCTCACTCCTCCTCTGCTCAACACATTTGAGTTAGGAGAAAGCGCTTGTGTGGAGTGAGCTCGCGACGCGCGGATCGAAAGCCAATGATCAACTACTTAATTAGTCTAAATCCAACAACGATCTATAGAAACATGCAAAGGTAATTAGTGTGTTTGGACCTATTCTAATCAAGGACCTACAATCTAAGGGCTCAATCCACAAAAGAAAGGAAAAAGGAAAACAAAATCGGAAAATGACAAGCGAGAAAATGCGATAAAAACCGCGGTGAGCCCCCGGGTGAACAAACACCCGGAAATTAGGCCTGGTAGTGTCCAAGAGTCCAAGTGTCCGAGTACCTGTATTATTACAAATTAATAAGGTCACTCTCTCACAAAAATAAAATGCAAGCTAAGCTACCACTCTCTCTCACTCCTCCTGCTCTCTCCTGCCAGCTTGACCTAAGAAGGCCGGCTCCGCTTCCCAAGGATGCTCCAGGTCACCTAAGCGATCCGCCTCGCTCCGCGGTCCGTCGCAAGAAGACAAGAAAGGATGGTCAGAATAGCTCAATCAATATATATCAAAAATGTAAGAGAGATGAAATGAAGCTATGGTAAACAACAATCACAAGCAAACAAAAATGTAAACTACTCGCTGTTGCTCCCCGGCAACGGCGCCATTTGATTTAGCCAAAATCCACGGAGTCTAAAAATGGTATCTCACACAAGGCGGAGACAACCGTCGCTGTGACGACTCACAATGAACTCTGGACTAAAGTCAACAATTAACCCACACTAAAGATCAATAAATTAGAAATAATATGGAGTTAAAATTTATTTTTAACTCTGCACAAATGATGTATAGGGACAAGTATGCAGAGAGTTCGAACACAGGGAGCAAACAGGGTAGTTCAAAATAATGTGCACAAGTGAATGTGTGTGTGTCAAGTGTCTACACTAAGCAAGCAATCAAAGGAATTTTTGTGGGTTTTTGATTTTTTAATTTTTTTTATTTTTAATTAATTTTTAATTTTGTATTTTGCTTTTTAATTTTCTGATTTTTATAATTTGATATTATATATTTTTTTAATTTCTTTTTCAATATTGGAATTTAAATCCAATGTAATAAAAGACAAGATAAAGTATTTATAAAAATGTACAAAAATATCCAAAAATTCAGAAATAAAATGTTTTTGATATTTTTAGCATTTTTTACTGTTTTTGTGATTTTGGGGGATTTTTCAAGGTGTTTTTGGTATTTTTAAATACTGAAATAAGGGAAAACAATGGGCAAGCTACTGGCTGGATATAAAACTGGAATTAAAAAAAGAAAATAGCCACAAAATTTGTCCACACTATTTTTCAAATAAAGAGAATAAAATCTAGAATAACCAAAAACTGAGTTTGTAATTTTTGGAGTTTTCTTTGATTTTATATATTTTTTTTGAAGTTTTAGAGTGTTTTTAATTTTTTTAATGTTTTTCTTTTGAGATTTTTAGTGATTTTTGGACTGACACTAAAATATGGTAAAATAGACACTAGGGGATTTTTGTGGAATTTTTTGAGAGGTTTTAGTATTTTTTGGTATTTCTAAGCTAGACAGTGAATAAAGAGCATGTTTTTGATTTTTAATAAATATAAAAATAAAATAAAATCAAAAACTAAATTGATGGCGTGGAAGAGCAAGTGCACAAGAGCTTAAGTTCAAAATTTGAGAATTTTTGGATCTAAAATGATGCCTTAATTAATTATACCAAGCAAGCAAAAAGTAAAGGCCTAGCAGGGATATTTACGTAAATAGGCAAAATCCCAGGGACTCCTCTGCAATTTTCACACAAAATTTGAACTGAAATAAAATACTTTCTGGGCCAAAAATCAAAACCAAAAGCCGCAGGGGCTCCTCTGTAAAATGGCCACCCACGCGCGTGCAATGCATGCGCCTGGGGAGGACTTAAGAGATATTATCCAAAAAGTAGAGGGGCTCAATGCAATTACGCCAAAGATTTATACTGTAATAAACTAATCTGTGGACCAAATGACAATGCCCAATATGATGGGGGTTCCCTTGCAAAATCGCCAGACCACATGCGTGAAGCACGTGACCTGGCAAGGGTCAAACTGCGATAAAACAACGGCCCGAGGGGTATAATGCAAATATTACACAAATATTTCAACTGCCCATGAAAGATTCTGTACTAATTAAAAATTACAAAAATGCACGGGGGAAGAATGGCAAAATACCCAGGCGCTTTAATCGCACGGCCGGGAAGATCTGACTTGTGCCACGTAGCGTGCGGACGATGCCCGATACCCCTTCGGTTATAACGGCCAGGATTAGATCCTGGCCAGCGATCTAACGGCTGGAGGGAGGCGAGATCGGACGGTAGGTGGACGCCTGGAGGAGCTGGTGTTGATCGGACGGCGTAGAGGTACACTGGAAGAACACGGAAGAAGGGCCGCCGTGGAGACCTTCCTCCGGCGAAGGCTCCTTGCTCTGGCGGTCAACGGGCTTCAGGATGGGTCCAGGCGATTACTGCAGGTCCCCTCTGTCGTCTGGAAGCAACGGAATGGCACGGAGAGCGGCGGAGCTCTTCCACGACGAGGAGGAAGATGCGCAGCTCTAGGAGCTCCGGCGAGGTCCCAAAAACGCCCCAGATGCATTGGGATGCCCAAGTACCTGCACAGAAGATGGGTGATGTAATCGGGGGCAAAATGCCCCGATCACGTGGCACAAGAAGCGATGGTTTACGGAGGCGTATGGCGCACAGAGAGACGGTGGCCGGAGATGGTTCCGACCAACTGTCGATTTGGCGAATCGACACACGATCGAGACAAATAGATGGGGGGGAGTGGAGTGCTGAATGCCAGGAACAAAATGAAAAGGAAAATGAAAGGGATAACACGGCCTCGAGCCCAGATCGGGCGAGGGAAGGGGTACCTCGACGGGGGAAACCACCGGAGGTAGGGGGAACACCCTAGCCACTGATCGGCCGCCTGAAGTGGTCGATCCTGGAGCTGTCACCTCCAGGAGATGATGGAGGTATCCAAGAGCGCGTAAGGGCCAACGTTGGGGTTCAATTTTCGAATGGAGTCAAGGGGGGTCGTTTTGAATGGTTGACGCAGGAGGTCCCTTGATCGAGGTGTATCTGAAACGACGGTGATCCAATCACCGAGAAAAGATATGGGCGAGCCTCCTCGATCATCGAGGAACAAAAGTCAAGAAGGCGCTAGCACGAGATGATGTACCTAGCGCCCTCGAAAAAATCGAGAAAACGGCCCAAAAACGAGCCTCTGACACAGCTACAGGGGGTAGGTCAGACTGTTGACCTTGGTCAACAGTTCTGACCTCCTGGTTGGTCCATGTGGACCAACCAGGAAAAACCCCTAAAAAAATGTTTTATTAATTAATTTAAAAATAGTAAATGGCATTATTAATTTATGATTATAAAATAAAAAGTATTCGTTATTATATGTATTATTTTATTATGATTTTTAATTTATTTTATGAAGTATATTTTTATAAGTTTGCTTTTTAACCCTATATAGGTATAATACATATGTATTTAAGTATTTAATTTTTATTTTGTGTATTTTAATTTCATTATTTTAATTTATTATTTTCTAAAATTATAAGATACTTTTATGTACACAAATATATTTTTATTTTATTTTTCTGATTTATTTTGTATATTTAATAAAATGTAAGAGTGTTCTGTACAGGTATAGGTATAGGCAGTATACCTATGTATTCTTTATACAAGTATTTTTATTTTGTATTTTCTTTGCATTTTTATTCTGATTTTAATGCACATATATATTATAAGTAATATTTACATAATTATAAAAATATAAAAATACAAAAATAATGAATAAATAATAAATTGAATATTTTATTCAGTACATGTATACAATGTGGGTCCAAAACTCAACTTTCAAACCGTAGCTCCGCCAAATGCGAAACCACCTCCATTAAATAGATTATTTTATTCTATATACAATTAAAGTGAGTATGCTGCATTTGGAGTTGTCAGTTGTGAGATACGGGTCTGGGAAGTTGGGATTCTGGATTCTTATTCAGACCATAACTTTTTATCTGTAATTATTTTTCAGTGAAATCAATTTTGTAATTTTCCTTGTAATATTATCTACAACTTTCATGTACAAAGTTTCTTTATTTGATGTATAAAAAGTGGAACCAAAAATAGGTCCCAAATTGAATAAAGACTGAATAACAGGTATATGTATTTTATCTGTATTTTGGCCCTTATCTCCCCCTACTTTATTCCTTGTCGACCTATTCATCAGGATGCCTAGGTCTCGGGGTTTTGGGTCATAAAATATTTACAATATTTTATTCTTTTTCTTTTCTTTATTTATTCTATAATTTTGGCTTTAATTACAACATTTTATACACTATATAAATGCACATGCATGAATGCTAAGATGCTTTATTTAAGGGTATTTACAGGCATTTGCTAGGGTTTTTGGTGCCAAAATGATAGAATAAAGATGATGAAATGTGGATTCATCACCCTACTTAATTGTGGGAAAAAGCTTTGTCGTCGTCGTCGTTGTTGTCTATCAATTCATAGAAGTGGAGAATCAAGCAAACAAGCAACATGCCGAGACACATGGATTGACGTGGAAACTTCTCAATGGAAGAGTACAATCAGGAGTTGGGCATCGAGATCATACAATGCCCAACTTATCCTCACTCTTCTCAAATTTGGTCATGGAAAGTTCCTTGGTGAAGACACTGATAATTTACTTTTTTTAATGTTTACATGGAAGCACAAGTTCCTTGAATTATCCTTTTTACGAAGTGGCATTCAATCTCAACATGCTCGAATTTATCATGCAAAATCCTTTTGTCCTAGATAATCTAATAAAAGCTAAGAGGAAACCGAGAAAGACATTACGATAAAAATCAGTGATGACCGCAAAGTAAGAAGAGGTCACCTTGCTTCCAATAATCCCCACGTGTTATGCAAGAATGAATTGAAATTACACTTATGAATGCAACGATGAAAACATCATGGGGCATGGACTTCTACTAGGAGGATAGAATCACATTGCTTTGCTCTAAGTCCAATATGCCTATTGGTTTTTAAAGTTGATTAAATCCTACAATTTTAAGTTCTAATACTCAAATCAATCCTACTTAAGTCTATACATGCACACAAAATAAAGAAAAATAACATTCAAAAAACTCAAATCACGGGAAAGAAATTAACGAAAGTATAAAAAACTTGGTCAAATCATGATGAGGCCCTAATTGCTCTGCATGAGTTTAACCATGCCTTAGACAATTTTCAAATATTACAAATAACTATAGAGCTATTATAATAAAGAAATGAATAGAAATGAGATCTAAGCTAGTTATACTAATGCAAAACTAATGATGTGCTCCTGTCAACCATTGCTGCTCCTTGGCAATCGAACTACCTGAAAATCGGCTCTATCAATGAGATACTAGGATTTCATGATTTTCGAGAAAATTGATCAAGTCACTCAAACCCTGTGTCAATGGTCAGTCCAAAAACATATAACACAAAACAAATGTGAAGACAGAAAATGGAAAACCAACATGAATATGTGAAGAATCAAATTTGACCTGATTACTAAGTCAATAATCCTTACCCCAGATAACCTTGCCTACACAACAATGATGCTATTTTTGATGCTATATTTCCTTCAAGTAATAAGAACAAACTCTTATCTAATTGGTATGGTATGGCAGAAAATATCATTCAAAACATAATAAGAGATATGAGTGAAGCGTGTGTGATGTTTGTGTTACTTGGACAAACACAAGGTCGAACTCAGGAGATAGACTTAAAAAACCTACAAAAGTATGTGTAGGACATGTGAATAATTGTAGGTGTATGTATGTCAGAAACACTATGAGTGAGATATACTTTTGTGGTTTCTATGGTATTTTTATTTTTATTTGATTATTTTAAATTTTGTTTTCTCTTTTAATTTATATTTTTTATATTTTCTTTTTATATTTTCGATCTTTATATGATTTTAGAAAAAAAATAGTTTTTTATAAAATGATTTTTTATTTTAATATTTTTAGGGTTTTAAATAGAATCTAATGATGTAAAATATATGTAAAAATAGATGAAAATAATTTTAGGTTTCATAATTTTGAAAAGGCGTGTTTGGAAGTGTTTTGTGTTCTTATAGTTTTAGGACAGTTTTATGAAAATATAAATAAAGAACATACAACTAAGTAGACGAGGAGATGAAAATTGGCTAATAAATTGGTCATTAAAATTGGCTAATAAAAATGAAATGACCAGAAGAAAATAAGCTAATAATTAGGAATTGACCTTAAAAATGCGTAAGGGTATTTTTAATAAGCAGAGGAATTCAAATACGTTGAACGAACTTCTATTTTTTTATTTTGACTTTTGTGTATTTTTATAGAAAATAGAAAATTTTGTTTTTGGATTTTTAGAAAAATACAAAGAATTTGGAAAAGTTTTTTGGAGGGCTTACATATATTCTAGAGATACAAACTCCCTAAAATTTTGGTATTTTTTGATAAAAATTGGAATTATAATGATTTTTCTACCGAAAACAAAGAGTTTTTTATTTTTACTTTTTTTTGCAAAATATTAAATATACATACTTTGCCAACAAAAAATATGTTGAATATCACATATATAAGGGAATATATTTCTAAAAGATTAGGGAAGATGTTTCTTGGGATCTTAATAAAAATTGGTTAAGAAAAACCTAAATAATTTTGAAGCATGATAAACAAAGGATTTTTCCAAAAGTGGAGGAGTGTTTTGTTTTCGAAGGATGCAATCCTTGTGCAAATTTTCCCTGCCAAATATCCACAAAGCAAGCCTAAAATAATTTTTTGATCAAAATGTATAAATTTCACAAAACATTTTTTACTTAATGTATGCAAATTATCCAGAAAATATAAAATAAATACATATTAGGTTATTTAATGAAAGCCCACTAAAATAAAAAGAGTAAAAAATAAGCAACAATGAGCATGATATAAAAACTTTAAGTTTTAGGGACTAATATATAAATATAGTTAGTTTTTAATACAAAACAATATATTATGGAATAAAATGCAAATACGAAAAAAATAATATTTTCATGTTCCTGCGTCAACCAATACTAGCTACTTAAGCTACACCATGTAGAGGGAGGGGCACACCCACTAATGTTCTACCCTTCACCATCAATGAGGTTAGAATATGTGGTGTATGGAGAGGCCTTCTTCCTTGGTGAGGATGGAGGAGGGCAATGATGCTTAAGAAGATCTCAAGCGATCTAGGCGTAGCTCCTCTAGGATCTATCTTCTATTCCCATTGTCTAAAAAATGTATGGTTGCTCTAATTGATTTTGTCTTTGTGTCGCCTCACTATTCAAAGAAGAAGTCGAGGGATACAGTGCTCGAATCGTTTTGTATGTGGAGGCGAACATAGGTGCTCTCGAATTTTGACCATTGAAGATGGAAGGTGATCTACGCGTCCAATTTCCTTTTCAAAACTTGCAAAAAATCCCAAAAGCTCATATAACCAATATCCAATGGAAATAACTTGGAATATACCAAGGAAAGTGGGTATATGTAGTGGTTCTCATTGGCGATCATAGGGCTCTCTTCCAAAAATGGAGATGAATTATGGATGGAATCCGTCGAGTGGGGTTAACCTGAAAAAGGGAGAGGTCCTTTACCTAGCGAGGAAGAAGAGGAGTGGAGATTATGAATGATAGTGTTATATTTGTGGAAGAACAATGATAGACTGGAGTGGATACCTTAGCATATAACTCAAAATATACAAGTATAATTGATGGAATGTCATGGAAGCGGGGAATAACAAAGAGAACATGCCAATCTACAACTTCTAAGGATAAAATAATAAGGATGGACATGTGAAGGAGGCACTACACATCTCCGATCGTAGATTCTCGCTCCGCATGGATAGCGGAAGCTCCACCCACTAATGTCATGGGTTGTAAACTACAATAAGATGGCCTGTACTCTCTCTCCACTTGCCTCATATTGCTACAGCTCCATGTCTTGGCCTCAACTTCTATCATGGGAAGGGACGCTCACCAGAGCATGATCATACTTAGGATTGCAAAATAGGAGGCAAGGCTCCGACAATGACTTTGGTGTGAATATATATGCATATAATGGATGAGATGGTCAAGGTTAGGTGTTAGGTTGAGAGAGGAGGCGAAGGGATATTGATAGTGTGTTGGATGGATATGAGGTGAAATTGAGAGGGAGAAAATTGAGGTTAAAGGTCGGATTGCACCATGCATAGAGGTTTAAATGATACATGGCCCAAGGTAGTGGAAGCCCTCTCAAATGTTGACATGTTGCACAAACATAAAATTTAAATTTGAGAATATTTTTTAAATATCTTAAAAATAAAAGGTGACCTCAAATGAAAAAGCATAAACATGAAAATTGTTCAAAATTTTGAGATCTATAACTTTACAAAGAAGCACATTTGTAAAAGCGACTTATATTAGAAGATATGGATTTATGATCATATTTATATGTACAATATACCTGTTTTTTTTATTTTCATTTTTTTGCTTTATCATTAGTACTATATGTCTTAATATTTTATTATGTTTGTAGACTATTTTAGACATATAAATATATTTTTGTTGAATTTTGATTTTCTCATATACATTAGCTAAAAATTTAGGAAGTCAAAACATATGTCCATTATCATATTTGCAGTGAGTATCTTCTCATATCCTTTTCATTTTGCAATTTTCATTTTGTTTTGTATTTTTATAAGAAAATAGGCCATACATTTAAAATAATAAATTAAAACCAAGTAAAAAGGAGCTCATGAGCACTTTGTATACGATATACTAAATGTTAATATATTAGTACAATAGGTCATGAACTGACTTTCTGCATATAATTTTGGTTAAACTCAAAGAATTTTTAAGATTTAAAGTATTTTAAATGATGAACTTTAAATGTGAATAAGGTCAAATTGGAGTTTATATGCAATATATAGAAAAATCTTGATTTCATGCATATCAGAAATTAGGGTATGGTTTTTATTGACAATAATATGCATCAATATTTTATGATATTTTATATTTTTCTACATTATCCAATAGAATTCATGCAAAAATAATTAGGTCAATTGATGTTGTAAAAAAATAGACATGTCAATTTATATGTTAATATATGTTGTGTACAATATGTGCATTTGTCATTTATATATATATATGTATCTTTTACATGTTTCCTTATTTTTCATACTTTTTATTGAGACGAGTCGTAGGTCCTCAGTATCTGGGTGATGGACATAGCTAGTAGACCTTACAGACCTATACCTTGTCTTTCTTAGCTAGTTTGCATACATAACCACTCCATCTTTCTTTTATTTCTTTTTGGTTTTTCTTCTTTGCATATTTTTTGTGTTTTTTAGTGTTAATGTTTTCTTAATATTTAAGATAAGTATTTATAACAATCGATGTAATGATTCAAATGCATGTATTTGTGAAGTAGATTTGCTCATTTTCATGTCTTAGGTGGATGAAACTTGGGCTCATCACTTGTATACACATACCACCATATTGTATGACGGTTTATCTTTGAGTTAGTTTTAGCCGCAAACATAATTTCATGCAGTAAGGGTCTGTCGTATGCCTTCATCTTGTGTCGGTTTCATACATTCTCACTCTATGGTTGGACTTCTAGGGCTGATCCCATTCTCCTCCCATGACCCATACAAAACCCAAAAGCATTGACTACCTTGACCCAATTTCCAACCCTCTAACCTTGTCCCATTTCTGACTCCTTGATGAGCGGCCCGAGCGACTAAGGTTAAGTGATATCAAAGGTTGTTGCGACCTCAACCATTTGAACCGGGCTCAACGAGAAAATGTAGACCACCAACGAAATCAAGCAAACATAAAAACCAAGGCAAGCAGTCTTGCTACTTATTTAACATGGTATAGCCACCAGGGTCGAACACAAGGAGCACAGAATGAAACCTACGAAGTAGTCAGGTAATCAAGGAAATAAATGAATTTTTGGTGGTTTTTAATTTTTAATTTTTTAAGATTTTCTATTAAGAAAAGAAATCAAGAAAAATGCAACAATTGCACTTAAACTATTATTTGAAGGCCTAAAATTACTCAAAAATTCAAAATATTTTTATGTTTTTAAGATATTCAGATGCTTTTTGGGAATTTTGTGGTGTTTCTGATTTTCATATAATTTTCTAAAAATGAAAGAAAGAGAAAAATGCAAACAGTGTCCAGTCGAAATGAAAAGACACTTTAAAAATGTCTAAAGTGCCTATAAAATTCTGGCAACAATTTTAAGTGAAAGTATAAAATAAAAACTATCTACAGAAATTGAAAACTAATTTTTTTGATTTTTAATAATTTTTTATAAAGTTTTTAGTATTTTTCAATTTTTTGGTGTTTTATAAAAGATAATGAAACAAAAATCACAAAGAAATTAGAGCAAGCCAAAACAAATAATCAGATTTTTTTGGAATTTTTAAGGCTATATTTATATTTTTAGTTGATTTTTCAAAACAGATAAAGATACTTTTTAGGGTTTTTGAATTTTAGAAAATACCAAATAAAATCAAAACGCATCGCAAAAATTACCAAAAATACACAGTAGCAGAAGCTACGTGAAAAGTTTTTGGAATTTTTGAAGTAGTTTTGATATTTATTTGATTAAAAATAAGACACAGACGTTATAGGGACCTAAACATAAATTATTTAAGTTTCAGGACTAAATAATAACATGTAATAAAAGTCTAGGGTTAGAAATGTGATTTATCCACTAAAATACACATATGCACCAAATCAGCGTTCACAGGGGCATATATGCAAAATTGAAAAACATTCATTCAATCAATAACACGAGAAAAGTTCAGGACAAATAATGCAAATAACCCACTATTCACGCGACCAAGCACGTGTCTCCAAACTGTAAGGACTAAACTGCAAATATCTAAAACTACAAGGACTAATATGCAAAAAAGTCCAACTATAACTTGTATTTTACAGACTAAAACAAAACTAAAATAAACACACGGTTAAAAGAGAAATATACCCTCGATGACACGTGAGTCGCGCGTGGGGGGGGGGGGTTCACGTGTCGGCCGCTGATGGGGGCGAGATCGTGCGGCTCTGCAGGTGTCAGGTGTCAGATATGACGGTCGGGGTCGTGGCACGTACGGGACCGTTAGATCTGACATCTAACGATCTGACACCTCGGGTGGATGGACGCTCGAGATAGGATCTGGAGGGTGTCGTCAATCCGACGACAGAGAAGACGTCCGGAAGAACCGTACCTGGACGAACTTCATCGGAGCCAAGGATGAGATCCTCGGCCTCGATGAGAGATCAACAGGTACCGGTGAAGTCGTGGGACGGTTTTGTGTCAGGTGAACGTCTCAGATGGGTGCTCCAACGGTCTGATCGGCGTGACAGTAGAGGGGACCTGGAGCTGCTCCGACGAGGTTGGGCGAGGGTGGTTTGGAGGCCCTCCATGCGCAACAGAACCTGCAACGAGATGCTCTGACTCGGAGAAATGCTCCGGTCTGGGTTATTAGGGATGCAAACCGAAGAAGCGACGGGGAATGGAGCTCGATCTCCGACGGTCACGGTAGAGGGAGATCTTGGACCTAATCCTGGCTATGTAGGCTAAGATTAGGGTGATCATGTCGCATAGGAGGATGGAGGGTGAGCGTGCAAGGGTATCGAAACAGACGGATGTGTGTGACGAAGCTCCGACCGGCTGGTCGGAGCTGGCGGAGCAACGATGACGAACAATGGAGATATTTGATAAAATGCGGAGCTAGGAAAGACTAAGGGGTTACCTGAAGGTCCAGACACGTTCCTGAGCTCTAGGCAAAGATGATCGGCGGGGTTATGGCCTCGACAAAGTAGCGACAGGCGAGGGAGGCTTCTCGCAGCGGAGGTCCGACCACGAAGGGGGAGCATCGGCGACAATGCGCCAAATCGACCACCAGATGGCTCCTCAGATGACTGTCACCATGTTGAAGGTTTCTAGGGTTTCGAGAGGGAGTGAGGCGCGAGCTATCGACCTGGGGAGCGGATGAAAGACTTTATAGCAGTCCCAGGTGGCAGGAAGAATCGGGTAGAAATGCGCGAATCGAGAAGGATCCGCGCTTCCCTAGGGATCCGCGAGGATCTTGGATCCATGGGGAATGCACGAGCGGAGTTTTGGAGCAAACGGGTACGCGGTCCGGCCTAGTGAATTTCGAGAAGGAGGCCCGACAGAGAGATCGGGTCAGGTCAAGCCCTAGAAGAGGGGGTTGACCCGAGTCAACGTTTCAGACGTGGACCGATCACAAGCATGCTAGAATAAGGACAAAGCCTGCTACACGACAAAATAGCTAGGAAAATGAAGGATAAATAATTTAAAAATAGTAAATGAATTTAAATTTAAAAATGAATAAATGAAAAATGTTTGTTATCTTTAAGGGATTTTCTGTGATTTTTATTTATTTTTATGAAAAATAAATTATTCTATATACAATATATGGTGTTATATACATGTATAAAATACCTATGTATTTTGTACAAATAATTTTTTTTATTTTTTTTACAAAATACCCCAATTTATATTTTATTTATTTACAACATAATTTTTGTAGTATAAAATATTTTTTATTTTTATTATTTATTTATAGGCATAAAATAAATAGAGAAGAAAATAAATATACATGTATTATGTACAAGTGAGTGAGAGTTTTATTCTATTTTTATTTTATTTTTCTGATTTTTATTTTATTTTTTAGAAGTATATACAAGGAGGTAAAAACACATTTTTATTTTTTTTAGCAAAAATAATTTATGTACACCTGATATATATATGTACAAACTAGAGTGTCCCTATCTCTCTCTACTTATTTTATTTGACGATCATACCAAAACTTAGCCCTCCCTTGGGCTCGGGTCACTCAGTATTTATTCTAAATACTTCCTTCTTTTTATTCTTTATTCTTTATTCTTTATTCTTTATTCTTTATTCTTTATTCTTTTATTTTTGCACAAATACATGCTAATTATATAATATTAACACATGCATGCATATTGCTAAGTTATTGTATTTACACCTATTTACATGATGCTTTGCCAAGATAATTAGCTAAAATAAAAGAATAAAGAGTGATTAATAGGGATTCCTCACCCCCTATACCTTACCTTTGCTAGTCCCTTAGCAAACACTTATTTGAAAAAGAAGTGAAAAGGGAAAGGAAAAGAAAAAGAAAGAGAATCAAGATTGATTATTAAACTTGTCTTTATTAAATTGAAGTATGGAGCTCAGAAAGACCTTTGGATTATTAGTTTGACGGAACCTTATTTGGACCTGGGTTTAAAGCTCTACAGCCTCTAAGTTCCACCAATATATAGTCAAGACTCCTCAATAATCCAGATCAGAACAAGTCTACATACACAAACTCTAATGATCATGAATATTTTCTTGTACTGTGTAAGTGATATGTAGCTCCCCACCTCAGAGATGGAAAAGTAACAACCCCCTCAACAAGCTAACTCTAATGCCCTAGTCTAGCAGCTCTTTCCTTGAGGAGCGGGGTATTCCCTTCTAAGTTCAAGTTCAACTGGCTTAAGAAGAGAAGGAAGAAGAGAATGGACCATGACCAGTGTAGCCATGTACCCTTGGGAGCCCAACCAGTGTAGCTAAGTCTCCCTGCTGCAAGCTTCATGAGATGAGAATGTGTAACATAAGCTTTGCTTTATTTGTCTATGTACTCCAGTGGGTATTTCATTTTCTATCAGACCCACCACTTTTTTGGAGTTTTTCTTTCTTTTGCTCACTTTTTTTTTTCGATGTGCATATGTACAACATGTCTATATGGTGCAACATGTATACATAAGGAGTTTTTCCTCTTGAGCCAGTAGACTATCCCTCTTTTGAAGCATTATTACAACCCACAATTCCTGTCTTTAGACCTCAATGCCGCCAGACCAAGTTGAGACACACTTCTTTCACTAAAAGAAGACGAGAGGTTCCTCCTAGAAGTACTACCCTCGTATGCTACCCCAAGCCAAAGAAGACTGCCTCCTCACCACCTCATCCGTAGAGAGCTATGTGTAAGGTGCTGGTGCTAGTAAAACCATTATCTGTGAGAGTCACGTGTGCATTGTTAAGTGTTCTACTTAGGTTCATCAAGATGACATGTGATCATAGCCTAGTGGACTCAAAGAATTAAGTCACTAATGGACCTGAAAAGTCTTAACCCTAAGCCTTATGAGGTTCCTCTGAGAATTAGGTGGATTAAGGTCTTAACCAAGCTCCATTTTCCAATTTAATTCCAAGCTAGTTTAAATGTCAACTATGATTCAGAAAAACTGTACAAGTATACAAAAATCTTTTTATGCAAAATTTTGAAAATGTGCAAAATTTTCGAAAAATGTTTGAATGAACGAATGCATGGATGCCGAAGTTTTGCAAACTATTTACACATTTACACACGAGTTTTTGCAAACTTTTGTTTTTTAAACATTTTACAAAAAAATTGTATTATATACATAATTTTTGATATCAAAATATTTACAAACTCTTTACATACAAAACATTTTTACAAACATTTTTACAAAAATAATTTTTATAAATAGCTATGTATGTGCAAGAAAGAATTTTATGTACAGATTTTTTTTTAAATTTTTATGGTTTTTAGATCAAGGATTTTAGCCATTTTGTTTATTAACACACTCACACACAAAGTACGAGTTATGGCTAAAGTATATATGAAATATATACGACACCCCCTATACTTAGCTCGAACAATGTCCTCAAAGTGGATCAAGAGCGATGAAGAAGACTTAACTCGTGCTTAGTGTAGGGAAGTGAAAAGAAATGCTATACTACAACGACGAATCGAAGAATGGAATGAAAAAGGCTCGGTGTTTCCCTCTATACTTAGGATCAAGTAGTCCTAATTATAGCAGACTGTACATAAAGGGAAATCCGAGTGGAGGAATGTACAAGGTCTACCTCCCCTATATTTAGGGTAGAATATCCCAAGTATAGGCATCAAAACCGAGGTAGAAAGAATCAAAAGAGAAATCAAAAGTCTGACACCCTCTATACTTAGGGTAAAGTACACCCTAAGTATAGCATAATCATAAGATGCAAATGGGGTGTTGGACTGAAGATAGTATGATATGGACATCTGGATCTATCCAAGGTGGAAGACGGTGATAATCAGGCATGGGATGCAATAGGTGTGAGTCAAAGACCACATCTCACACAAAATTAATAGGGGCAACGTCAATGACCAGTGGCTCATGATCTAGATATGGTTTGAGCCGCTCCCCGTTAACACGAAAGGTAGAATCATATGACATTTTAGATATGTTAATTCTCCCATTGTCATGTACCTTTCGAACCAGGTAGGGTCCCTTCCACTTGCTCTGCAACTTCCCCGGAAATAATCTAAGCCTAGCATCGAACAACCATACTCTCTGATCTGGCTCATACTGCTTGTGGATGATATGAGAATCGTGCCACTTCTTCACTCTCTCCTGGTATTGTAGGCTGCTCGAAAAGGCTGAGTCTCTAAGCTCCTCCAGGGTTGCCAATTCTGCCTTCCTCAAATCTCCTACACTCACTGGATCCAATAATATGTCTGTGATAGCCCAAAGTGACTTATACCTAATCTCAACAGGTAAATGGCAGGGCTTGCCATAAATGAGGCGAAAGGGAGATGTCCCCAAAGGAGTCTTGAAGGAAGTCCGATATGCCCACAAGATCGAGTCCAAAAGCTGTGACCAATCCTTTAGGTGAGGGCACACTACCTTCTGCAATATAGTCTTGATCTCCCTTTTCAACACTTCAGCAAGACCATTGATCTGAGGATGATATGGAGTGGCTACTCGATGGTCTATGCTGAACTCGCTAGCAAGGGCCTTTACCTTGTTGTTGACGAAATGAGACCCCCCGTCAGATATCAAAACTCTAGGCACCCCGAACCGTGAAATTATATTTTTCCTCAAAAATTTGCAACCAGTCTTAGCATCTGCGGTTCGGGTGGAGATGACCTCAACCCAACGACCCACATAATAAACGACCAACAGAATGTACTCAAATCCCTGACTCTTAGGGAATGGACCTATGAAATCGATGCCCCATGCGTCAAAAACCTCACAAAAGTGAATGGGCTGCATCTCCATCGGCATCATATCATGCTATCCACAAGTGCCCATCCTCTGATAGTCAGTACACTTCTTCATGAATTCATCATAATCCTTGAAGAGGGTAGGCCACCATAAGCCAGATTGGAGCACTTTCTGTACCGTTCTCCTCCCAGAGTGATGTCCTCCTGCCTCAAGTTTGTGATAGTATGTGAGGACGCTATGGTGCTCCTCCCGAGGAATGCACCGATGCCAGACGCTATACCCTCCTTCATGATAAAGAATGGGATCCTCACAATGGTAGAACTCGGCCTTCGCAAGGAAGGTCTCAAGTCGCTGCCTAGGCCAATCTTGTGGAACTTTCTTGGCAATAAGATAGTTCACAATGTCGGCGTACCATGGGAGCGAGACGATAGCAAGGATCGCCTCATCTGGGAAGGTCTCAGAAATAGGATCGGTCTGCTCAGATTCCTCAAGATGCTCCAATCGAGAGAGATGATCCGCCACCACATTCTTGACTCCAGGCTTATCCTTAATCTCAATGTCAAACTCCTGGAGTAGAAGGATCCATCTAGTCAGTCTCGCTTTGGCATCCTTCTTTGCCATGAGGAACCTGATGGCGGTATGGTCAGTAAAGATAGTCACCTTTGATCCAGTGATGTATGACCTAAACTTATCCAAGGCAAAAACTACAGCTAGCATCTCCTCTCAGTGACGGTGTAGTTCCTCTGTGCGGCATCCAATGTACGGCTAGCGTAGTGAATGGCAAATGGCACTCCATCCCTCCTCTGTCCCAGCACGACTCCTACGACAAAATCGGGAGGCATCCATCATGATCTCGAATGGGAGAGACCAATCAGGCGGCTGAAGGACAAGAGCCTCAACAACTAGACTCTTGAGAGTCTCAAATGACGCAAGACACTTATCATTTACAATGAACTCGGTGTCTTTGGTCAGCAAATCAGTCAACGGTCGGGCAATCCTATTGAAATCATGAATGAATGGTTGGTAGAACTCGACGCGCAACAGAAAAGACCGTAACTGTCGCAAGTTGGATGGTGGATTGACTTTCCTGATGATATCCACCTTGGTCGGATCAACCTCCATGCCCCTGTTGGAGATGATATGACCAAGTACTGTCTCTTGAGTCACCATGAAGTGACTTTTCTCCCAGGATAATACAAGATGGACCTCGATGCATCGCTGAAGGACGCGGTCTAGGCAGTCAAGACAAGCATCAAACCCGTCGCCATAGACCGAAAAGTCATCCATGAAGACCTCCAAGCACTCACCCAACATGTCCAAGAAGATGGACAACATGCACATTAGGAATGTCGCTGGAGTGTTACATAGACCAAAGGGCATCCATTTGAAAGCATATGTCCCAAAGGGACAGGTGAATGTAGTCTCGTCTTAGTCTTCGGACGCAATGGCCACCTGATTATATCCAGAGGACCCGTCAAGGAAGCAGTAATGACTCTTCCCAGCTAGCCTCTCTATAATCTGATCAATAAAAGACAACATGAAATGATCCTTCTTGGTGGCCTGGTTCAATCGTTTGTAGTCCACACAAACCCTCCAAGAAGTAGGTACCCGAGTAGCTATCTCCTCTCCGGACTCGCTCACAACTGTAGTGATGCCCGTCTTCTTGGGCACCACATGTAATGGACTAACCCACTTGGAGTCGGAGATGGGGTAGATAGAATCTGCGTTCTACCATTTCGAGATTTCCTTCATGATAACCTCTCGAAGGTTCGGGTTCAGCCGTCGCTGGAACTCACGCGATGGCTTGGCATCCTCTTCGAGATAGATATGGTGGGAGTACAGGACCAGACTTATCCCCTGGAGATCAGCTACACTCCATCCTATCTCCTTGCGGTTCTTTTCAAGGACCTTCATCAAACAAGATTCTTGCTCTCCAATCAAATCTGCTGAGATAATGACTGGGTGCATCTCATGCTCGCCTGTAAGGAATCTATACTTCAACAACTGCAATAAGGGCTTCAATTTGGGCAGCTAGGAGCTGGAAAATCTGGCCTCTGAAAAGTCTGAGTGAAAGCAAGCAAATCTGCATGGGAGAACTCTCGCTAATCATGAAAATCTGGTGAAGACTGCTCTACTGGTGTAGTTGCACTCTGTATAGGATCAATCTCCACCCTAGATGCTGGATCAGTAGGAATCAGACATGGTATCAACTCATCAAACTCTGCCCAATCAATGTCTGACTCCGAGGGATCTGAATCTGAATCATAAGAAATGTCAACTGCCTCGTTGTCCTGAATGTGGTCTACAACCTCGAATGTCTCCTCTGTGGGATCTGAGTGTGAGAGGATGGCTCGTGAAACAGAGTTAGACCAAGCAGCTTCATCATCTGTAATCACAAAATCACACTCCTGGTGGACGTCTCGCTCTGCCTCTGTCATCTGCTCTGAATCACTGAGTTGCTCTGAGCAGGCTGGATCTCGTGCTCTAGTCTCGTCGATCGTCTCTATCTGTAGACTCTCGCCCTCGACGTGAAAGTATACCTTCCTGCTATCATGATCGGACACTGCCTTAGCTGTGGCCAAGAACGGACATCCTAGAATGATGGGGGTATCTATCACAGACTCAGGGATCTCCATGTCCAACACAACGAAGTCCACGTAAAATTTCAGGCCCTAAATTATTACGACCACGCCCTTCAACAACCCCTTCGGCCTCTTGACATATCTATCAGCAAACTGAAGGACTGTCCTGATCTGTCGAAGAGGGCCAAACTCGAATCAGTCGAGTAAGGCTGCCGGAAGTAGGTTGATGGAAGAACTGCTGTCTAATAGAGTTCGATCGAACCTCTGCTCATGGATGTGACATCTAACATAGGGAGCTCCTGCATCTGGCCTCTTGGCTGGCAGACGGTTCTGAATGGCAAAGCAGGTGGCCCTAGTGAGCACATGGATCTCTGCATGGTGGTTCCTCTTCTTCCTACAAATGGTAGTTTTCTCTCTAAGGTTCCTCTAGAAGAGAGGGGTGTGATCAAGGACCTCCTATAGAGTCAGTTGAATCTGGAATATGTCTATCATCTGCTGGCTGAACTCTAACTGCTGGGATTTTTTTGGATTTTCTTTTTTATTCTCTTAGCCAAGCAGAGTGCTTAAGGGAAGGGGATGGCTGGGCCCTCCTCAGATGGAGGGCTAGGAATGGGTCCATGCTGCTGAGACAAAACAGAATTCATACAAATATCTCCAGGCATCGCAGATGGACTCACAAATAAAGAACCCTTTCCTTTATTAATTTTTTTAAATTTTCCTGAACAGTCCCGAGATACAAAGACAGAAGGAAATGCAACAGGAATAGAATGCGTGGCTTCAGTACCACCCGCGGCATTGGACTCGCGACATCAACACTGCTATCTGGCTCAGCATCAACATGTCTGGTGGCATCAGAACCACCTCCTGCATCTGGTAATGTGACAGCCTCACTATCGTCGGCTGGATCTACATCCTTGGTGGCGTCAGCACCACCGTCATCGTCATCATCATGAGCGGCATCAGCACCACTCACCTCCTCATCAGGCGCTCCTGAGTCCTCATGGTGTTGTTGCTCAAACGAGGCACCACCAGCTGGCATCCTACCACTCCTAAGTGTAACAAAGTCGGCATCAAAAGTATAGGAAGTAATATCACCCAATGAGTCACTAGGAGTGGTAACCTCTGTAAACTGTACCTATTCAGACTTCCTCTTCAGGTTGTTCGGATTCGGCTCGACCTTAGCGGGTATGGCGGCCTTTCCCTTTACTATCTCCCTCATCTCCTGATAGAACTCGTCCATCTCCTGCCTAAAAGTGACCTGCTGCTCGGAGATCAGGCGGGCTAAGTCATCATGTGCTGGATTCTCATAGGCTGGCCCATGAGAACTAGATGTGTTACCTCTCTGGAAGTGAGGCTGCTGCTGCTGGGAAGGGTGAGGGGGATACTGGTGAGAATACTTCTGAGGCTGCTGCTGCTGCCTCCACGACTGTCCCTACTGATAGGGATGAGGACCCTGTTGGTAGTGTGGCTGTGCCTATGGGAACTGGGGCTGCTGCTGGCTATACTGGATACCCTGAACTGGAGGGTGCTGCTAGGATGAGGCACCTCAGGTCGACCATCGGAATCCGGATGGTCTCGGCGGATCCCACGCTGAGGTCGGTCATACCAAATCCCGTTGACTTCCATTAACGGCTCCTGCTCGTAAGGGGGTGGGGGAGAACTGCCAAGGGCTGATCCGACTGGTATACCATTATCTGAGTGTCCGGAGATGGTGGTAGATGGACATACTGCTGCTACTGCTGGAATGACTCTGCATGAATGTGGTGCACCTATTTGTAGTGGGCGGAGGGCTGGGTCGAGCTACTGCTGCTGGGGTCAGCTCGTGACCTGAGACGGGGATGAGAAGCCATCTGTGCCTCCTGGAGATACATGATCTGGGTCTTCAGGTCACTCAACATCCGTGCCATCTGATCTATCTGAGACATGCCCTGACACTGCTTCTTTTCAATGATCTCGATGCGGTCCAGCTTTTCGCTGATGATACCCATATCAGCGACCGACGACTCTGATTGTGTTGCAGCTGCTGAAGATGTGGAAGGACCTGCATTGACCCGTGCTATCCTCTGATAGGAAACAACCTGTGGTGTGGGCTTCCCCTGTGTGTAAAGGCGGATCTGGGACATGACTGTATAATTCTCTGCCATCTCCTCATAGATGGCCCAGACCTGATGCTCATCCTTGGCAAAATAGGAACCCCCACAGGATGCGTTCACTAGCCCCTGCAACTCCGATGTCAGCCTGCAGAAGAAACTTTGAACAAGGTTGGGCTTGGATATATCATGACGAGGACACCGGTCTATGAGCTCTCTGAATCTGTCCCATACCTCATGAAACTGCTCGTTGGGAAGCATGGATAAATTGTTGATGAGGGCTCGCTCTGCATTCGTCCGACCGAGTTGATAGTACTTATTCAAGTACTCGTTCTGGAGCTGTTCCCATGATGTGACGTATCTCCCTAGGTGCTTCAGCCAATAGGCTGCTCTGTCGACGAGGGAGAATGGAAAGGCCATCATATTGATGGTATCCTCATCCACAAGTCGATCGTGGACCATGCTGTAGATCATCTTAAACTTCTGGAGATGGAGGTGCGACTCCTCGGTGCCTAGCCTGTGAAATCTGGGCAGTAACTAGATGGTCTAAGGAGGGAGATTGAAGTCTCCCAGAATAGCTGGCAACTGGATCCATCTGTGTGTTAGAGTCGCACCAGGGTTGTGCAACTCTCTCATCGGACGTGCGGGTGCTGCTGGCTGCACTGGCTCATCTGGCTCTCCTCCCTCAGTAATGTCTCCTCCCCCACCGGCTCTGTTCTGCTCCTCTCTGTCCGCTCGCATCTACGCCATCTCCCTGTGTATATCGGCCATGAAAGCCCCATGGTCTCTGATCTGACGCTGCATGGTCTCCAGGGAGGCTAAGAGGGTGTTGTTGATGGCACCCTGATCAAGTACGTAAGTGTGGGTCTGGCCGGGTCAATCGGTGCGCTCCTCGCTGCTGGCCATGGTCTCTGTAAAGGCAAAAGACCCAAACTCAGGTGTCGTCAAATGAACAAACATCTGCTGCGGTCTCTGCTCGGGCACCTCAGGACTGGTAGAAGGGTGGTCGAGGGGGAACAGAGCGGATGTCAAACTTAGGTTTGGAGAGCGGGTCTGGGCTCTCGTGAACCAACCTAGATGAATGGGGCGGAGTGCTCGAAAGCGGTGCAACCAAAGGCTGCCTAAGGAACCTCCGACCCATCATCGTGATGTGGAGAGTGAAGGCAGATGAGATTTGGAAACACACAAGATCAGGCAAAGCAAACCCCCAATTCACCTACTCATGCTGAGCTGATGACCGTAGAGGTTTGGCCTTTTATCTTATCGATTTTATTAGGTGATAAATCAATCTATCAGAGCGATTAAGTGAGATGTTAGGAATCCAACGCTCTCAGGAGACTGTCCCGATCCCAAAGCTAGATCTTTCCCAACCAGTACAAGTTGCAGACCGTTTACCTGCTACCCGATCAACTCGCTCTGTTAAGGATATAGCGGCCCGCTTTACCGAAAACCAGAGCGATCCTCACTGGAGAACGACTATCTCGAAACTAGTAGTCTGAAAAGAGGTCAGATATGGCTCTAGCCTAGTGTGCGGGTCACTCTCTCGCTCATTCAAACCAAACAATGAGGGGATTGCTCTCCCAAGATAAATTTCTGAATGAGGTGTTTTTTAGGGTCAAATGTGTTTAGTAGTCCCAATTTTATGGATTTTCTTTTTTAGATGTTTTTTAATACACCCAACGCCTAACAAATTTTTCGATTCTCCTAATTATTTTAAGTCCAAAAACAGGGGGGGGAGAAGTCGAAAAAGCCGATGTGCGGTGAAACACTATGATGCATGCAAAGTCAGAAATGCGTACCTGACGTCAGCACTCTACATGCATGGTGATCCGTGCATACAATAAAGACAGAATTAAAACTACCTATGTGACGCACGACGAAATCGGCCTTAGACAGAAAATTTCTACTCGAGAAGAACAATAGCTAATAGGTCAACAAGAGAGGTTGGGGTCCGATCTCTGATGCCGATCGGTGTCTGCCACAACGGATCCTGCCAGTGCTGTATACGCCCTCTAGCGGCACGTGACCTCTTAGGTGATTAAATTAGCTTTTTCTTTGTGATTTAATTAATTAGGTCCACTTAGCGATCTATAGATAATTAGGGCTATGGCCTTAATTAGTTACGTCACAATCAAGATAAAATCCTAAGTCTAAGGTCCAAAATCTTTGAGAATCAAAATAAAAGAAAATTTGAAGAAATCAAAACCGGCGTAAAAACCGCGGTGAGGTCCCCTGAGCACACTGGTGCTCGGCGAAACAGACCCCGATAATAGGCCAAGTCCTAGTGTCTGATTCCTGTATTATTACAATAATAATGGAATAAACTGAAAATAAAACTGAAAATCCTCCAAGTATCCCGCTCCTCCTCTCCTACGCTCTCCTGCGGCTCGATGCGGAAACGAGCCGCCTCTGCTTCGCTCGGGTGCCTCGGCGCTCCTAAGCCGCCCATGCTCGCCGGGCCCTCGCAAGAAAGAGAGAAACATGAACTGGTCAGATCACAGTTAAAATAAAAATAAGAATACCAATAAAAAATAAAAATGAAGAAAAAATAAATAAAACAAAAACAAAAATAAAAAGCAAATAAAGAAAAAGGGAAAATCAAATAAAAAGAAAAAGAAAAAGAAAAATGAAAACAAAACTCAAAAACGAAAAACTATCTACTAAGCCGTGCTCCCTGACAACGGCACCATTCTGATGAGTGTCCCAAGCGACTAAGGTTAAGTGATATCAAAGGTCGTTGCGACTTCAACCACTCGAACCAGGCTCAATGAGAAAATGTAGACCACCAACGAAATCAAGCAAACATAAAACCAAGGCAAGCGGTCTTGTTACTTATTTAACCTGATATAGCCACCAGGGTCGAACATAAGGAGCACGAAATGAAACCTACAAAGGATTCAGGTAATTAGCGAAATAAATGAATTTTCGGTGGTTTTTAATTTTTAATTTTTTATGATTTTCTATTAAGAAAAGAAATCAAGAAAAAGGCAACAATTGCACTCAAACTATTATTTGAAGGCCTAAAATTACTCAAAAATTCAAAACAAAAATATTTTTATGTTTTTAAAATATTTTGATGTTTTTGGAAATTTTATGGTGTTTTTCTGATTTTTATATAATTTTCTAAAAATACAAGAAAGAGAAAAATGCAAACAGTGTGCATCCGAAATGAAAAGGTACTTTAAAAATATCTAAAATGCTTATAAAATTCTAGCAACAATTTTAAGTGAAAATATAAAATAAAAACTATCTACAGAAACTAAAAACTATTTTTTTTGATTTTTAATGAATTTTAATAATTTTTATAAAGTTTTAATTCTTTTTCAATTTTTAGGTGTTTATAAAAGAGAATGAAACAAAAATCAGATAGAAATTAGAGCAGAACAAAACAAACAATCATAATTTTTTTTGGAATTTTTAAAGCTATTTTTATATTTTAATTGATTTTTCAAAACAGACATAGACACTTTTTAGGGTTTTTGAATTTTATAAAATACCAAATAAAATCAAAATGTGGCACAAAAATTATCAAAAATACTACATAGTAGCTGGAGCTACGTGTAAAATTTTTGGAAATTTTGGAGTAGTTTTGATATTTAGTTGATTAAAAACAAGACACACAGGTTATAGGGACCTAAACACAATTTATTTAAGTTTCAGGACTAAAAAATAATAGGTAATAAAATTCCAAAGCTAGGAATGCAATTTATCCACTAAAATACGCACATGCGCTAAATCAGCGTTCACAGGGGCATATACGCAAAATTGAAAAACATTCATCCAGTCAATAACACAGGAAAAGTTCAGGATAGATAATGCAAATAACCCACTATTCACGTGACCGAGCACGTGTCTCCAAACTGTAACGATTAAACTGCAAATATCTAAAACTACAAGGACTAATATGCAAAAAGGTCCAACTATAACTTTTACTTTACAGACTAAAACACAAACTAAAATAAACACAGGGTAAAAGAAGCAATATACCCTCAATGGCACGTGAGTCGCGCGTGGGGGGGTTCACATGTCGACCACTGGTCGGGGCGAGATCGTGCGGCTCTGCAGGCGTCATGTGTCAGATCTGACGGTGTCGACTGGTCGGGGTCGTGGCACGTATGGGACTATTAGATCTGACATCTAACGGTCTGACACCTCAGTTGGATGGACGCTCGAGATGGGATCTGGAGGGTGTCGTCAATCCAACGATGGAGAAGACGTCCGGAAGAACTGTGCCTGGACGAACTTCGCCGGAGCCAAGAATGAGATCCTCGGCCCCGATGAGAGATTAGCAGGTATCGGTGAAGTCGTGGGATGGTTCCGCGTTAGGTGAACAACTTAGATGGGCGCTCCAACGGTCTGATCGGCGTGACGGTGGAGGGGACCTGGAGCTGCTCCGGCGAGGTTGGGCGAGGGTGTTTTGGAGGTCCTCTGCACGTAACAAAACCTACAACAAGATGCTCTGACTCAGATCTATGCTTCGATCTGGGTTATTAGGGATGAAAATCAAAGAAGCGACAGGGAATGGAGCTTGATCTCCGGCGGTCACGATAGAGGGAGATCTTGGACCTAATCCTGGCTATGCAGTTTAAGATTAGGGTGATCAGGTCGCGTAGGAGGATGGAGGGTGAGCGTGTAAGGGTATCGAAATGGATGGATGTGGGTGACAAAGCTCCGACCGGCTGATCGGAGCTGGCGGAGCAACGATGACGAACAATGGAGAGATTTGACAAAATGCGGAGCTAGGAAAGACTAAGGGGTTACCTGAAGTTCCAAACACGTTCCTGAGCTCCAGGAGAAGATGATCGGTGGGGTTATGGCCTCGACCAAGCGATGATAGGCGAGGGAGGCTTTTCACGGCAAAGGTCCGACCACGAAGGGGGAGCGTCGACGACACTACACCAAATCGACCACCAGATGGCTCCTCAGACGGTTGTCACCATGATGAAGGTTTCTAGGGTATTGAGAGGGAGTGAGGCACGAGCTACCGACCTGGGGAGCGGATGAAAGACTTTATAGCAGTCCCAGGTAGCAAGAAGAATCGGGTAGAAGTGCATAAACCGAGGAGGATCCACACTTCCCTAGGGATCCACGAGGATCTTGGATCCATGGGGAAGGCATGTGTAGAGTTTTGGAGCAAACATGCACGCGATCTGGCCTAGAGAATTTCGAGAAGGAGGTCCAACAGAGAGATCGGGTCGGGTCAAGCCCTGGAAGAGGGGGTTGACCCGAGTCAACATTTCAGACGTGGACCAATCACAAGCATGCTAGAATTAGGATAAAGCCTGCTACACGATAAAATAGCTAGGAAAATAAAAGATAAATAATTTAAAAATAGTAAATGAATTTAAATCAAAAAATGAATAAAATGAAAAATATTTATTAGTTTTCAAGGGATTTTTCTATGATTTTTATTTATTTTTATGAAAAATAAATTATTCTATATACAGTATATTGTGTTATATATATGTATAAAATACCTATGTATTTTGTACAATTATTTTTATTTTATTATTTTACAAAAATACATTAATTTTATATTTTATTTATTTACAACATAATTTTTGGAGTATAAAATAATTCTTGTTTTATTTTTATTATTTATTTATAGGCATAAAATAAATAGACAAGAAAACAAATATACATGCATTATGTACAAGTGAGAGAGAGAGAGAGTTTTATTCTATTTCTGTTTTATTTTTCTGATTTTTATTTTATTTTCAGAAATATATACAAGGAGGTAAAAACACATTTTTATTTTTATTTTGGCAAAAATAATTTATGTACACATGATATATATGTACAAACTAGAGTGGTCCTATCTCTCTCTACTTTTATTTGGCGATCAGGCCAATGCTTGGCCCTCCCTTGGGCTCGGGTCACTCAGTATTTATTCTAACTACTTCCTTCTTTTTCTTTTTATTCTTTATTCTTTATTCTTTTATTTTTGCACAAATATATGCTAATTATAGAATTTTAACACATGCATGCATATTTCTAAGCTATTGTATTTACACATATTTACATGATGCTTTGTCAAGATAATTAGCTAAAATAAAAGAATAAAGAGTGATGAATAGGGATTCATCACTCCTCAATCTGAACAATAGACTAATATCACTCCTAACTCTTAACCCGGCCTATATCTGGTTCCCCACATTGTTCTTATATATTCTTCACCTTCCAAACTACGAGTTCGCTATCACATACCTCACTTGCATATTTATCTCCTTCCCTACCTTTGAGATAACCCTAAAACCATATTCTTAAACTCACACCCAAAGTGCTACCCTCACTTCACCTAATTCGTCCTACGGGAGCCAAACCTTTCTCTCCAATCATGCATCTTTCAAGAAATATTCTCATATAATGTTCAACTCCAATCATACACCTTTCTCTCGATGAATGGTCCATCTATCAAATGAGAATTATTGGACATAAAGAAAAATAAGTCCCGAGCAAGTTTTTTGAAGCAATGATGAGGTCAACCATATGCACATGGTGCCTAAATTGAAAGGACAATCAATTTTCAAAGGAGAGGGGTTACACGACATGGAGGTATAAGAACAAAGAAACTTAGACAAGTAAGAGGAGCCGAGGTCCATGTTCTGCTCCTCGGTGTGGAGATGATCTCATGTTCTGAATGTAAAAACCATTGACAAAGGGAATTAGGTGCGATCACATAACAACATGGGTGCACCTCCATGGTCGATTTCATAGTAAGCTTGGCCTATATATCCGCGAATCGATCCACAAGAGCCTCTCCATATTTGCACTCCTACATTCTGTTTTTATATTACGTGTTTCTTTCACCCCTATATAGGTTCAATGTTATCCTTCTTTTTGAAAGTGTCTCATTATTTCCAATTTCCTTTGCAAATCAGTGTATCACATTAACAATCCAAATAACCTGAGTTAGTTGTAGAAACTCTGTGTATTACTTTCATCTTTGTTGTAGTGAATGCCATGATGTTTGGTTGTACGTGCATGGTTAATACCTAACAGAAGGTAATATCACAGTATCTTCTTTACTTCTCCGGCATTCTACAGGCATGCTTCAAGCTTTTACATTGCAGTCATCCAAACCTAATCACTTGTTATAATGTTGTTTATAGATTATATCATTACTAAAGTAACATATGTTTATCTTATTCCTATTGATTCTTTTAAGCTTTGATGGGCACTAAAATTAGAGAAATCCTAACGTCCGATTTTGGAGGGTCTGCGGTGCCAGACAAGACGAGTCCAACAATTGTTGTGTCGATCATTCTCTCGGCTATCAATTATCCTCAATCTAGTGTCTCATTCAACAACTAACCCACAATGATGCTCAAACACTAAGTATAATGAGCTAAAATTTATGATATCCTACAAAATGGTATGTAAAGTATGCTAGTATAGGGGTCAAACTATAAAGGAGCAACAGGGATATCCAAATTGACAAAAATCAATAAATGTTTTTTATGTATTTAATAGGGATTTTTATTTTTATGTGTTTTGAATATTTTTAGTTTTTATTTTTACTTTATATATTTTTTGGTTTAAATTTTTAATTTTTTATTTTCTTTTTATATTTTCTGATTTTTACTTTACTTTTTAATACATATGTAATATATATAAGTATATATAGGTGATGAATCTCCATTCATCACTTTTATTCTTTCATTTTGGCCTTAAATCCCAAGATAAATGCATGTATATATCATTAAGTTATCAAAATAAACATCTAATAAATTATACAAAATACTGTATAAAACTGTTTGTTTATTGTATTTAATTCCAAAATAAAAGAATAAAGGAAGAAAAGAAAAAGAAATGAAACACTGTAGGTGTTGAGCGACCCTAAACCCTTAGATCCAGTCATCATGATGACTTGGTTGACAACAAATAAAGTACGAGGAGATATGACAGAAGAACTGTATAAAAGAAACACAAACCATACATAAAACCCTAATTTTAATTCAACTATAATTTATTTTTGGGACATATTTTATTTTATGTTTTTTACACTCCAAATAACAAAATCCTCAACAAGAAAATTGTAGATAAAAATATATAGAAAAATACAAAATTTATTTCACATAAAAAAGTGCAAATTGTGCTTTCTACTCAAAATATAAATCCAAAATCCAAACGTTCCAGACATGTATCTCCTCCATACGAACTCAAAATTCATCAAGATCACCTTTAATATAATTTTTATTAGCTATTTAATGAAGGTGGTTTCATTTAATTTGGATTTAAGATGCAAACGTTAGGTTTTAAACTCCTATTGTACACTATACTTGAATAAAATATTTATTTTAGTTATACTTTATATTCTTTAATATTTTATATTTTCATAATTTTGTAAAAATTATTTAAAATACATATCCATATTTAGAATGAAATAAAACCACTAAAATAAAATAAAAATAAATAAATCTATTTCAATACATAGATGCATACCCTATACATATACATATATAATAAATATACATATTTATTTCAAGGTACAAATAACTTCAGAAAAATACAATAAAAAAATATTTAAGTGTTTTTAAATACGTTATAAATATATAAATTATGTGTACCAATTAAAAATAAAATATGCAATATATAAGTAAATATACCTATGATTATACATGTAAATATTAACTCCTATGTAATAACCTCAAAAAAATAAATAAAAATATGTATAAAATACTACATAAAATTAGGAACATTTTTAATTTTATAATAAAAAATAAATAATTCATTTAACATTTTTATCGAATTTACAAATGAATTTGTACTGTCTTTTTCCTGGTTGGTTCACGTGTAGAGCATTCCATTCGTTAACCTAAGGTCAAATGTACTGCATTCTCTGCAGCCCTTGTTAGATTTGCACCACCCCTTTCTTATCCATTTTCTCGAGCTTGATTCACGGCTCGAAAAGTCTTCATTTCTCCGAGGAATCAAGTTCGACATGATCACCCATCTCACTAGGGAATTAGATCCATTGCACGACCACTCCATCTTCAACAAACCCGTGACCAATCTCACCTACCACCTTCTCTGCAAATCTGATTCCTCCGCCCCTTTTGTTATTTGGATCACTTTTCTTCCACTTTGATCCCTTCAGATCAGGACCCAAGGCTTCGTGTTGATGACATGAATATTGGGATGCTGATTTGCAACGAGCATGAGTGAAGGAGAAGGAGGTCCGCCCATCTTTGACGAGCTCTCCACCGTGAGGTCCAGCTCCTTGATCCGGCTAAGCCGAGCCATCTCCTTTCATTTTTAGGTAATATCCCTAGCTTAGATTTTATTTCTATTCTTAGTTTTAGGTTTAATCGTTAGGTTTTTGCTTAAATCAAATCTATTCGTAAACTTAGAGCTTGAGCTCTAGGTTGATTTCACTGTGAAATATCCCATGTTCCGATGCATACACACCTCCATCTCGATTCTCATCATTTTCTCCATCTGAACCGACCATCTTCCCCTTTGAATTCCCTCGATTTAAAGTGAATTGAAGCTTGCTCTGTCACCTCCGCTTGAGCTTCGTACCCAGACCACCCACACATCCTCAACTACTCTTTTTGGGCCAAGGATCGTTGCCTCGAGCCGCTCAATTTTTTTAGCAGGTTCTAGAATCCAAGCAACACTTGGGGGAGTCGAATTGAAGCTCCCCTTTGGCCCTCAGGTTGTCGGAACCTAAAAAATTCCCAGGTCCCATTCATGGAGACTTGGAACTATTTGGAGCGCACCTGCAGATGCAGAGTGGCGTCAGAAAGGAGTAGCTCCCGTCGAAGTGGAGATTGCTCGCTAAATGATGAAGAAATCCTAGATCGAAGCTGGCTCTGCACTGAGTTTGTTCGTGTTCTTCCTTCAAGCCTCACAACCATCCGATGAAGATCAAGGCCATGTCTAATCCTAGTCATTGGAAATTTGGAAAAGTGTTGCGTCCCTTGATGAATCTGTGATTCATCACTCTAAAAGTTGAAAATAGAGCCTTGTTCGTGAGTAATTAGAGGCATATTTCCACCTATATTCCATAATTAGCATTTATGCATGCATTGATAACATCTGCGTTTTAGCATTTACATCTGCATTAAATAAGAAGCCAAAGTCACTTGTAAAAATCACTCATTTGTATATATTTTACACTAACTCCAAACTCCATAAATTCAACTCTATACTGTATATATTACTGACACTAATACAAGAAAAATACCAAAAAAATGCTAACTTGTAAAATTGACCAATAAAACCCCAATCCAAGTTTGAGACCATGGACCTTAAAATACAAATATCTCTCTCATACAATCTCTGATTTAGATCTACTTACTTTTAAAATAATATACATTTAGATACCTTTAAAATAAGACCAATTTCATTAAAATCGGAGCTTGTATGCAAAACTTTGGTTTTGGGCCCCCATTGTATAACGTATGTATTTATATTTGTACCCTTGTATTTTATTACTTCATTTGACCTCATTTCTGTTTTTGGTCAACATATCTCATCGAGGTCTACAACTTTTATGTTTTGAGTTTTTCGAAATTCAACCATTTTCCCTGTCTTATTTTACTTTCTTTTTTATAGTAATCTGATTGGGCCACATGGTGCCATCTGCTTGCGCCACGCAACCCAGTCCCTTGTGCACCACGTAGCGCACTCCATTACCGCCTAATCGTCTCCATCAGAACCATTTATTCCAGCTTCGTCCGCAACCCTCCGATCAAACTCCAGATTCAATCCCCACCGTCCTTCAATGCCTCCACCACATCCCGCCACGTAGCTCATCCATCGCCCTTCGATGGTGCTGCTGGGATTTAATCCTAACCGCTCCCTCGTGCCACGCTTAGAGCTGTTGGACCACTAGATCCAACGGTCAAGAGTTCGTCTCCTACCTCTAAAAAGGCCTCGCCCACGTCACCCCACCTCGCGCTCCATCTCCACCCTTTCTATTTTCTCCGCTTCGTCAGCCACCATCTCCACTCCCCGATGAGCCCACGTCCAAGACCCGACTTCCACCTCCCTCGCGGGAGCCCACTCTCTCCATGACTTCCTCTCCCTCGCTCCAAAACTCCCACGTAAACCACTCCCACCAACATCGGACCACCTCCTCCCCTCTTTAAATACTCCACCTCTGGTCACCTTCAGCTCTACCCGCCCTTGCATGAGAGTTCCTTGAGCTCGACTCCACCTATCAGTGGCATTGATTAGTCCTGAATCAGAGCGAAGACAGAGATCCTCTCCGGCGAGAACCACAACGAAGCTTTGCCGTGCCAGCAGCTCCTCCATTGAGCTGCTAGAGCTTGGGCTTCTACCGAACCTCGAGCGACGACCGGAGACTCCCCCCTTGAGCCTCCATTCCCAGGTAGCACCCTCCATCTCCTCCTTCGATCTTCATCTTCTTCCTTCTGGACCTTCTCCTAATTTATTAGGCTCCCTCGCCCGACATCACCATCTGCTGACCATCGCCTGAGCTCCGCCTTGGAGCTGCCATCATCACGCACCCCTTCATTTCTCTTCACGACCCATCGAAGCACTTCCGACCACCGCTTCACCCCTCCCAACAGAGGAGTACATCGACCACTTCACCACTTCGCCCCTCAGGCCTCACATAAGTCACTTGCTTCACGCAAACACGAGCACCATCTTTTTGGCATCCACTAACACTATAGGTACCATCTTCGACACTGGTCGGACCTTCGACGGAGCTGCTTTGAGCTTCTTCTCCTCCGGCCTACGAACCACGACCGTCGCTTCCAAAACATCCGACGGCTCCACTGCACCTCCACGATCACTTCCAGCTGCTTAAGAGTCCCCAGGGATCAGCATCGAGCAAGAACTTGGGTGGTGGAGCTGCGGACCCTTCACCGGAGCTCTGAAGTCGCCGCCACCGCAGTGGCGGAAGAGGAGGAACTCAGCCTACAACAACAGTTGGATTCACCCCCTGGTGATCATCCAATGACCATCGTTCATCCACGTCGCTATCGCCAGGATCTCCAGATATCGTCGGATCGATTGCGATTGGATGGACCTCAGGAGGACATGTCGCCCGCTCCTGCCACCGTTTGATCATCTTGATCGAACAGTCCGCCTTTCGCCACGTCTCCAGCTCCGAGCCTCCTCCCGAACCTTTAGGCTCGGAGCATCCGAGCCAACTCCGAAGCATGGCCGAGCCTCCAGTGCTTCCCGAGCCTAGCACCTCACGTGGTCCTCACATGATATGGTATTTTACACTGAGGCCCCTACAAGTTTTCCAAATTGCATTCCAGTCCCTGCAAGACGTGTCACGTGAGGTGCACGTGTTTCGTGGACAAATTGCATGCATATCCCCTGCATTATAGATAATTGCATTTTAGTCCCTGTATGCATGTTTTGATTTAATCAATTTTAATTCCTATTTGTATTTTGGTCCCTGTGTTTGCACGTTTATTTTGGCAATCATGTAGGATCATTTTTAAATTCCAAAATCTGCATATTGTAGAGAAACTTGTGCTTTATCATTGTAGACACTTGTTACATTTTTTTGAGCTTCGAGGCATTTAATATTATTAATTTTGTGGAAAATTTACATAGTTTTGCCACTGTGTGCTTTAAATTCCATACTAAAGTATTTGTAGTCCAAAAATCGCAAAAAATGACAATAGGTTTAGTTTAAGTTGTTATACATCGTGCCCAAAAATCACATCATTCACACGCATAACGAGGCATTAATAAATTAAATAGTATTTTGCTTAATTGATTTTTAATTAGGTCCAAAATTCATCATTTTTGAGGTCTATCAATTTTCCTGGATTCATCTCACATAGAAATATCTAGGATAATATTTGTGTCTGAAAATGAAGTGCTTTGGTATTTATTAAAATTAATTTTGCAAAAACTACCATGCACTCATATTTAATTCCTATTTAATTCATTTAAAGTCGAAAAATTATAAAAAAAATTACAGTAGCTTAATTTCAATGCATTTCATATTCTGGCCAAGCTTTATAATTTTTGGACTTAATTTGACCATACTTCAAATTTAACCTTCAAATTTGGCTTGAATTTCATCGCATTTTCCTAATTGCATAAAAAATACAAAAAAAAATTTATTCTCCTGAAAATCTAACATCGAAATTGACTTCAAATTAACCAAAGGAAAATGCTGCCTCCCTGAGTTCAACCTTGGGGTTGCCTAAGTAAATTAGAAAAACCACCGCTTGTGTTTAATTCGATATTAATCTAAGTGGTTTTTGATCAGTCTTGATTTACTCGACTACAACGAATGCACATTGAATTTAATCGCTAATCCGATTGAATTAGGTAGGGTGATTCGAGCCTCTTCATACCTCCACCATCCGTTCATCCACGTGGCAGCGCGAGAATGGTTTGATCCAAGGCGTTTAAGGGGTAATTTACAAATACCCCCTCTGTATTTTTGTAATTATTAAATAACTTTGTAAAATTTTAATTATGTTCAAAAAGTAATGGATAAATTGCATGTATCCCTCGATTATTCTTAAAATTACAATTTAGTCCCCCGCCATGTCACCTCACGTGCTGGCCCACGTGCGTGGGTATTTTGCATGTAAACCCTTTTAAGTTTGTGTAATTGCATTAATATTAAAAATTAGAACTTCAGTTATAAAATTTTAGGTATTTTATATTTTTGTACCTGTCTTTTATTTTAATTGCAAATATACCCCTGCGAGTTCACTTAATTTTTGTGTTAGGTTTCTATTTTCTAAAAGTATCATCCATGCTCCAAAAATCTGATAAAGTAGGTTAAGACACCTGCTTCCATACTCTTTGATGTTATATAATTGGATTTGCATTTTATCACTTATCCAATTTATTAAAAATTAAAATAGCACAGTTTATTCCCTGTTTAATTTAGAAAATTCCAAAAAATATAAAACCTTTTCCAAAAATCACAAAATTCACCTACTGCTTATTATAGTATTTTATAACTTCAAAAAAATCTAAAAATAGAAAAAGAAAATCATAAAAATTAAAAGCTCCAAAATGCTCATAAAAATTATAAAAATTTAACAAGAACTCCAAAAATATTAATTTCTATTATATTTTATATTACTAGGTATTAAAATTAGTTTTGAGAATTTTTAACTTTATTTAGTATTTCTAAATCTCAAAACAATTCAGCTTATTTAAAAGGTCTCTAATTTTATGTATTTATAACTTTAAAAATACTTAAAAATTAAGAAAAATCTCTGAAAAATCAGAAAAAAATTATAAAAATAATAAAACACATAAAAGTACCTTTTCTACAAATTTTGGTTATTCTTAGTTATAGTTATAATTATATTACCATATATTGTATAATATATATACGTATCTTATATATTAAAAAAAGGAAATTAAAATTCAGAAAATTATAAAAATAAAATAAAAGTTATTAATCTAAAACTAAAAAATAATATAATATATAAAAGTATTTTATTTAATAAAACCTACAAAAACATTAATTAACTAATTTATTTAGTGAATAATTTACAAAACACAAATTATTTATTTATTTATTATTTATCTATAAATAATAATTAGTGCTACTATGTATTACCCCCGATGTTCGATACTTTACCATACTTACACCTATACTCATTTATAATAGAGTTATAATAAATTTTGACTCACGTACAATGATCACTTGAATTTCTCTATGGGTTGATTGTTGATTAGAGACACACTTGGTTGAGCAGCGATTGCTAATCACGTCTGATTAGCAGACCAATGCGTAAACACCTCTACTAAATTGCATCGCTTCATAGGAGCAACATAGTGTAGCATTTTATTGTAGATATTTTTATATTATCTTACCTCTTTATTTCTCTTTTATATTCAATAATTATTTTGACTATTCTAATCCATATTTCTTTGTTGATCTTTCTTGTGAGGGATCGCATTGACACGACCGCTTCTTAGGAGGAGGATGCTTCCGAACCACGCTTGGATTGGCCTCTTTTCTGGATAGGACAATTGTAGAGAGCAAGAAGGAGACACACACAGAGAGAGAGGAAGAGTAGTTAGTATAACTTTTATTTTTACGTTGTACGAGAGTAATTTTCTTTTATTTTTGCAAATTCATTTGTAATTAATTTGGACACTACCACACTTATCGAGGTCCATTGCCCAAGTTTCTGTTCATCTGGGGGCCTCGTCGTGATTTTTCGTGTTTTATCGCCTATCTTTTATTTTGTTTCACACGTTTTAAGCTTTCTGCCTATGTTTTATTTGTTTTATGTGATTGAGCTCCTAGATCTAGGATTTACTTTACTCGGTAAATTAGGTCCAAACACCTAATAGAAGCATGCCCTATATTAATATATGTTTGGACTTAGTCAAAAATTAATTGCTAATTAATCGAACTTGGTTCCACACCGTGAGAGGCTCCGTATAGCGTTTGCAGGACTCGTTGTGGCAGGCATCGAGTCTTCAAGACCGGACACTTGGAGCCATTTTTGAGAAATTAGAACTGGTTCTTCCCGATAATAGCAATTACTATCTAGGGCACTTTATTGATTTGCATACCATGCATGTAGTATATGTTTATATATTATGTTTTGCATCATGCATGGAGAGAGATGGGAAGCACTGTAAGTAATTCTAACTTTGCATGCATCATTAATCACTAAGGTGAGATTTCCATCTTAGAGACAACTTGCATTGCTTTTCACCGTCTCTCTCTGTTTTTGCACATATTGGGATTCAAGGAAAATACAAAAAATTGTTAGATGACTTGCTCTGAGAAATACTCAAAAATAATTGAAAACCCAAAAATTTTAAAAAGGGGATTGCTAATAAAACTTTGACCTTAATAAAAATCATAATGGACATCATTATTTTGGATTCATAAAGCCCTCATTATTTTTAGATATCTTCCAGACCGAGTGAGGCGCAACCCCTTAAGGATTAAAGCCAAATTCCGATCTGTGGCAGACTTGATTATCACCTGGGGTGGCGAAGTATTGGCGCTTCTATCGTACGCGAGCGAGTAGGACCTTGTAGACAATGGTGTTCCTACCTTGTACAGAACATTCTACTTGGTCCGAAGTATTGAGCATAGGACACACCCTCACAGGGGTTTTGTCTCATTGTCTTGCGGTCGAGTACCTCGCTTGCGAGGAAAGTATTAGTTTCGAGTATTGGCTTCCTTTCTCTATTTCTTTGGCTGAGTAGCCTCCCAGGCACAAGATCAAGGACCTCAAAGTGTGCATATGATGAGTCTCCATTTCATCACCTTTATTCTTTCATTTCGGCCTTTAACCCTAGCTTAATGCATGTATATATCATTATTCTGCATGAATTAACATTCATTATTTATGTAAAACTATTGTATAAATTACATTGTTTAAAGCCAAATTAAAAGAATAAAGAAAAGAAAAAGAAATAAAATGTCAAAGATATTTTATGACCCTAAACCCAGAGACCTAGGCGTCATGATGACTGGGTCAACAAGGAAGTAGGTGGAGATAATGATCACGGACACAATAAAAACCCTAATTTTTAGCCTTTAATATTGTATTTTTTGGACCCATTTTATTTTTTATTATTTATACATCAGTAAAGAAACTTTGTAATGAAAGTTGTTGATAAAAATACATAGAAAAATACAAAATTGATTTCACACAAAAATATTACATAGTGCACATTTTATACTCAGAATAAAAAGCCAAAACCCAATTTCCTAGACCCATATCGTCTCCATATGAACTCAAAATGCACTAAAATCACCTTAATTGTATATAAATTTTTATTAGATATTTAATGAAGGTGGTTTTATTTAATTTGAAGTTAAGATGCAAAAGATAGGTTTTGGACCCATATTATACTATATACCTGAATAAAATATACATTTTATTTATTCTTTAAAATTTTGATTATTTTATATTTTTTATAATTTTGTATATTATTTATAATATATGTATATATTTAGAATAGAATAAAATAAATAAAAATATATTAAAATTAAATAATATACTCAGTTACATTGATAAATATACTAGGCTTATACCTATATAACAAATATACAGATTTATTTAATTTTACAAAATACATCAAAAAAATACAATAAAAATATATTTTTGTATATTTAAATAGGTTATAAATATATAAATTAAGTGTATAAAATTATAAAATAAAAAATAAAAAATACATAATATATAAGTAAAGATACCTACAAATGGACCCTTCAAAAGTTACTCATGATAAATAAACTCATAGAAATAAATAAAAATCATATTAAAACACTACATAAAATAATGAACACTTTTTATATTTTAACCAAAATTTAAAAAATCAATTACTAATTTATTTTGAATTATTTTTTAATTTAAATCTAGTTTTTTTTGCAGGTGACGTGACCCAATCAAGGCATGTCCCCTGTTTACTTGGGTCAAATTCTGACCCAAGTCGTAGGCCTGTCAGACCAAGATTTGACCCATTATTCCTCGATATTTCCTGCTCGATACTTGCATTTGTTACCCGATTCCTTCTTCGACTTTTCGTCTCGATCATCCACCTTTCACGCGCATGCATTTCCTTGAGCATTGCGTCACTGCATCGAGCTATTCACCTTAATCTTCTCAGCCATGTACATAAGCCCGAGCTCCTCCATTATTTGAGGGGGGGGGGGGTGAGGGGGAGGTTCCTCTTTGCTCAGTCTTCATCCCTCATCTTGTACCCTACGAATCAAGCTTCATGACTCTATAGCCATTTTGCAGCGAGGTCAGGCTTTGTAGAAGCAGTTCCCAACCTCGTCGGAGCTCTGCTCCTAACGACTCATCTCACGGCCCTCCAGCCATTTAAGGTTTGCTTCTTTCACTTTTCAGATAATTTTAGTTATATTTTTCATTTACATTTTTATTTAGTGCTTTAATTGCTTGCTTAGTGTAGATATTATATTTAAGCTTCATTGGAGCCTTTGAGATCCGGCCATTGGTCTCGCCGTACCCACCTTGTCTCCGACAACCACAACCACCTCACTTACTTGCCCCGATGCTTATCCATGCTTTGCACCACCTAGCTCATCCAGATCCATGCTTGATCTGGATTTCGGGGTTCTCCTCCGCCACCTCACCGAACCTCACCGCCCCATCTCCATTCCACTTCCAAACTTGCCAATAAAGCCCAAATGCCTCACCTTTGCTTCACCGATCTTTCTTGCAGGAACATCAGATAGAAAGGGGCATCTGAGCCCCACTTGATATTCAGGAACGCCCTCCAGGCTACGAAGCACTCCGGGGCTTTATCACTGAGCCCCAGACATTTTTGAGGGTTTCTACACTTACTGGAAGGCTGCAGGAGCAAGAAGCAATCGTTGGAGGATTCCCAGGAGGTCTGAGGAGCGTGCATAACCAGATCTAAACTCGCTAGTGGCGAGTTCATCTCTAGTTCTTGCACCTGCCTTGTGAGACGTCTGATCAGAGGCAACCTCCAAATCGAGCAGTTGACATCGGATCAATGGAGCCTCAGCCATAGGATCCCCATCCAGGATCTAATCTTGGATGTCAAAGCCCAACGGGTATCGTACGACCAGAGCCCGACACGTGTCAAGTTGAAGATCTAGCGATGCACGATCATGCCTATTTTGTGAGGTAATTGCATAGCCAACCCCGTCTTTTTGTATATTAGTATTTAGTATTTTCATTTACACTGGTAGTTGTAAAGTTTTTATAAAAATTACAAGGAACCCTTGGAGCTTCATTATCATTGCATTTGAGTCCTTGCCAGGTCACCTCACGTGCCGTCGCATGTGAGGTTGCTGTTTTGCACATAACTAATTGTGGGTTTTTGTATTTTAGTTTAGTATTTGAAGTTATGGGTAATTTGTATCGTAGCCCCTAACTTTTATTTTAATTACAAGTATACCCTTGCTAGTTCATTTAATTTTGCATTTGTTTTCTATTTTCTAAAATATCAAACTCCCTTCGAAAATTATGAAAAATAGGGTTAGATGACTGATTGCATGATCTTTCATGCTACATATTTTTTTGCATTTTGACACTTTTCCTATTTAATAAAAATAAAAATAGCACGTTTTATACCTATTTGAATTTATAAATATAAAAATATAACACCTTTTTGAAAAATTCTAAAAGAAGTACATTTTGTTTATTATAGACCTTTATAGCTCCAAAACAAAAATCCCTAAAATTAGAAAAAGAAAATACTAAAAAGTAAAAAGCTCCAAAATCCTTATAAAAAATCTTTTAAAAATCTAAAAAATTTTATTTCTATCCTTGAATTTTATTTTTATTATATATTATTAATTAAAAATATTTTTTGGAAAATGTTAACTTTATTTAGTATTTTTAAATTCCAAAACCATTCAACCTATTTATTTAATCCTTGCTTTGGGATATTTTGGAACTATCTAAAAAATAGCAATAAACTCCCCAAAAATCACAAAAATAGTACAAGAATACATAAAATACAGAAAAACTTTATTTGGTTATCTATAGTTGTAATTATAATTATATTACTCTTTATTGTATTTGTAGTTCTATATACATGCCTTTATTTTATATTAAAAAGAAATAAAAAATCAGAAAATTATAAAAGAAATAAAAAAATATAAAATTAAAAAACAAATAACAATATATACAAAACAAAATCCATATATATAATTAAAATCCACACCAAAAATACAATAAAAAAGACAAGAGAAAAGGAACAATTTCTGCATTCATTTGCACAGTCTATCACGTTTGCTACCTGACTTACACCTATATACACATTTTGTAAAGTTATAAGAAATTTTAACTCCACATTTTATTTTTCATTGCTTGATCTATATTGCGAGTTAATTGTTGAATTAGTAGGGTTTCTTGCGAGTCGCCAAAACAACTTTGTCTTCGCCTTGTGAGGACATATCTGACCCATGAAAAGCCCTCCTTTTCAAATGACACCGTTGTCAGGAAGCAACGCCATATAGATTGCATTTCCTTGTTTCTTCTCTCTTATATGTTTGTTTATCTTCGTTTATTTATTTCTCATTTTATTTTATATTATTTGTGATATGTCTAACCCCCTACCTTGTTTGAATTTATTGTTGTGAGGGACCGTGGATCGAGGGAGGATCTCTTAGGAGTACGCACCCACATGAAGCGGAGTCGTCTTTTCTCCACAAGCCGTCAGGAGAGAGCGACAAAAGAGGACTTGGAGGAATTTTGAAAAGAGAGCCTTTTGTCTTTCATTTCATTTCATTTTATCTTGTAATTTAGGTGAGAGAGACACTTAATTGTAAAAATTTGTACTCTCAGAACACTTCGACACTTCACGAAGTCCATTACCCGAGTGATTATTCACTTGGGGGCCTCATCAACGTTTTTGTATTGTCTGACTTTCTTTTATTTTGTTTCACGAGTTTTGAGTTTTCACCTTTCTTTTATTTGTTTTGTATGATCGAGCATTAGAATAAAATTGCTTGATTGATAGAGTAGGTCCAAATCCCTAAGTAATTTGTATGTGCCTATAGTTCGCTTTTGGATCTAGTCAAATTTAATTGCTCTTCACTTAGACTTGGAACCGCGTGCCGTGAGAGGTCTCCCTAAAATTCTTGCAGGACCCACTATGATGGACACTAAGGAGCCTCCAAGACTGTACCCTTTGGTTCCTTTCTAGGTGTTTAACATCTTGTTCTTCACTCTAATAACATATTTTTCTTTAGGGTACTTTCATTGGCTTTTATTGCATATAGATATGTTTCAATTCTGCTTAGCATCCTGCACGAAGAGAGCTGGAAACAAGGTGAATATCTCTATCTGAGCATACATCATCGATTTACACTTGCATTGCTTTTCTAACTCTCTCCCTATGATTTTGGCCACTTAGGATTCTAAAGGAATTTATCCCTCATTAGGACTCGTGCACTTTTATTAAAAATCTAAAAAATGATAACCAATAAAATTGGGACTGTTAACTTTACTCGACCATAAAACCCAAAAAGAAAATTATTTATCTTAGGGAGAGTAAACCCCTCATTGTATTCACATTTTATACTTGATACGTACATACTAAGGATTAGTGCCCCAATCCCATGCCTACCTACTTGTCTGTGCAACTTTATGAAACTCACCTAACTCTAAAATTAAAAAGATAAAAAATCGAACTTTCACTGTCAACACTGTGCTGAGTTGGTGAATTGAGGGGTCTTTGTTTGTTTATATTTGTGTTTGTTTGTGTGCATACTGGATCTTCTCTATGCATTCGTGCTTTTTTCTTGCATATCTTGATTGACTTTTGTGCTCTCCCAATCCCTGTCTTTTTATTTTGGAGATGGCTGACTGGAGAGATTTTTATCCGCACTTCACAGATTCCTCTTCCTCTCCAGCTGGTCCACCTCCATTTTATCAGGAAGACTTTGCTCCTGACTTTTTTTATTGTACATATCCATCTCATCCACAGTTTCAAGCATCAGACTTTTACCCACAATCACCACCTTCACACTACCCGCCATCTCACCCCCTAAGTCTGAGCTATTGGAGTCACCTCTTATGGGTACCACTCTTGAGTACATAACCCGGATGATGGAGCAAATGAATCAGAGGATTGATGACCTCACTAGCCTAAATAAGAGCCACACTGTCGCTTCATCACCTGATTTCATGGATTCATTTGAGGACTCCTATGAGAGCTTACAATTACCCAAAATACAAAAAATGAGAAAAGCCTAAAAATACAAAAAGAATTTGGGAGACATCTTATAGAGTCAGCTTGTGAGGAGAGGGCACCTTTGCCAGACCCTCTGACCACACACACACACACATACTCCACAATCCCCATCTTTGCCCCCAAGGATGATACTGTACGGATTGCTTTTAGTCGCCCTTGTGTAGATGATGATTTCGATCTCCTCCCTTGTATGGAGGAGATCCAAAATCTTAAAATTTTTTGACTAAACCAGAAGTGGTGACAATTATTCATGAGATTATTAAGGCCCCACTTCGCCAGGCCATGAACCGATTATCTGCTCCCACACCCCAAAAAGAGAAAGTGATGATGCAGATATGAGCATCACATTCTGACCATGGTCACTACCTACTTGACCTACTGTCCACACATTAGGAAAGGGAACACTGTTACACCTCTTGTGAGATGCATCATTTCTGACCATTCTTATGATCATATTCTCCTTAACGGCGGTGATTTGATTAATATAATACCCTTCTCATTAGTACAATCTCTTCACCTAGGGCCTCTCAAGAAGACCAAGTTGATTTTCTAGATTGTTGATGGATCCATAAAGAGACCAAAAGATATTCTAGAGAACACTCATGAGCTTCACTGTTGATTTTGTCGTATTTCCCATGGAGACCTCCATCCCTGTGGAGCTTCATCTAATCATCATGGGACAACCTTTCCTCTCCTTGGTGAGAGCTATTATTGATTATGGATCTGGAGAGATTCGCTTTCATTATGCTGTTGAGAGCGTTGTCTTGATCATCGCACCCACCACTGACCAAAGACCTGCATCTGATGAAAGTGTGCCAGTGTTGGCCGACCCCGAGGATTATGACCTATATGCTGAGAGGTTTGCTTTTTGATGGATGATACTGAGATTTGAGAATTCCTCTTCAGGTAGGAAGACTCAGAAAGCATAGACCTTGAAGTTCCCCCTTCCGGTGAGTGACGATGCATTGATGAAATCCACGATATTTACACTATAGACACCTTAGCAGGGGGAGCAGACTTAGGAGAGACTGCACAAGATGAATTCGACCTTACTACTTTCATAAACAAGTTCGAGCCTTTCTGTTGTGACCTAGCGGAGACTTCCCAAGCCAAGCATGACCTCACTACTTCCACTGACTAGTTCGTGCCTTTCCGCTTTGAGACCACTGTGGATCTTCATCAAGTTGATCCTGATCGGGTTGAGTCAACTGAGGACCCCGATATCGATTTGCACCTTGTTAGATCCATTCCTCATCAGTCATGCAAGAAGGTACGCTTTCTACCTTTTTGATCTATGTATAGCCTCAACTTGTGTATCTGCTTTCGTTTTCTTTTTTCCATCTACCGTTTTGCTCATCCACCCCATTCCATTTGTTTTCCTTTCTTAGGACGTACTTTGTCCTAAGTATGATGGGGGTGGACGAGCCGAGTGTTCATTCTTCGTTTTATTTCATCGCTCTTGTTGTTGCCTATACTTATGGCTCTTGCCCTATCTATATGGGGAGTGATGCGTACATTCTCCCCACATATATTTCCTTTTATTGGATTTTTTCTTGATCCCATCAACCGTCTCCTCTCCTTGTCTATACTTAGGGATATCTCACCCTAAGTATAGGGGGAGACAAACTCAGTTGTGATCCGTTTATTCCCACCCTCATCCCTCTCTGCATGTAGATACAACCTGCTATACTTAGGATTATTTCATCCTAAGTATACGGAGGATGGTTGGCTTCTCATTCATTGGTTCTTTATTCGTTAGGCTTTTCTATACTCAGTACAAGTTATGTCTTCTTATTTTCTCTCTGATCTATGAGAACATAGCTCGAGCTAAGCATGGGGGAGTTCGTATATACTATGTATATACTTTAGTCATAACTCATACTTTTATATTTTTAACATGGATAACAAAAAAATTAGGGTTTTTATCATTTGTGCCCCTCCGAGATATTGTAATATCAGTTATACCCCTCCCTTTTTAGGAATATCAGTTGTGCTCTCGACTTCTTGTCGTTCTATCACTTGTGCCCCTCGGGTTAGTGACCGTCCATAACCAGCACAAACTGACGTTAACTTTGAGGATACAAATGGAATTAAATTTTAAAAAGAGGAGTAAAAAGTCCTCCTCATCGTCTTCCTCCTCCCTCATCTTCTTCCTCTTCCTCCCTTCTTTTCCTCCTCCCCACTCCTCCCTCTGCCCCTGCGCCTCCCCCTCTGCCCCCGCTCCTCCTCCGCCCTCGATCTCCTCCTCCTCCTCACCATGTGCGACCACTACCATCGCGTTGTGCTGCTCCTCCTCCGGCCAGTGCTTCAGTCTGTGCTCTGCCCCATGCTCCTCCTCCTCCGCCCCTGTCCTATGCCGCTTCTCCTCCGTCCAGTGCTCCCCCACCTTCTTCCTCCTCCCCACCTCCCCCATCCTCTTCCTCCTCTCACGTCGCCCTAACTCCTCCACCCCCATTCCCTCTCCAACCCCAGCTCCTTCCCCCTCCGTCCACGCTCATCCACCACCGCTGCCCCAACTCCTCCACCCTTGCTTGCCCTCTGCCCCTGCTCCCCACTCCACCCCCGCTTCTCCTCCTCCTGTCTTCTCTGCCCAGCCTCTCCTCTGCCACCAACCTCCTCCTCCAGGTCCCTTCCTCCCCCTCCGCCTTCTCCCTCCTCCACCACCCCATCCTCCTCTGGCTCCCCTTCCTCCCCCTCCCCCTCCACCCCAACATCCTCCTACAGCTCCCCATCCCTCTCCTCCTCCGTCCCCTCCTCCTCCTCCGCCTCCAACATCCTCCTCCTCTACCCCCTTTTCCAGAGCCTCCTCCTCCTCATCCACCCTGCCCCTCCTCTAGTCCCTAGCACGACCTTCGCGAGAACCCACAAGCCCACGACTTGCATCCAAGTGACTGTACAATCCCTCATGCCGACTACGTATTCTGGCCACACGCTCTGCCAAATCCTCCCATCTCCCAGCTGTTGCCATCTCACACGACCTTCACCACCTCCACTCCTTTAACAACGTAGCCACCTGCAGCAACATCTCTGGCCACATGTTTCGTGCATCGACAAGAACGACGAAGGAGGAGGTCGGAGGTCACGTGAGACAGAGGAGGATGGGTGGAGGTATATTTGGACAGTTATGCCCCTCTTAACCTAACCATCGTTTGAAAAAACCATGGTTAAGTTCAACTTATTGACGTTAAAGTAACAGAGGGGCATAAGTGATAGAACGACAATAAGTCGGGGGCACAACTGATATTCCAAAAAAAGGAAGGGTATAACTGCTATTGCAATGTCTCGTAGGGGCACAAATGATAAAAAACCTAAAAATTAAAACACACATTAAAATTCTTTGTATATACTGATTAATAAATCATGTTAAAATGTTTTTTTGCAAAATGTTTGAAAGATATTTTGAAAATACTTTTGAAAAACCTTTTGAAAACTATTTAGAAAATATTTTGTTAATATTTTCAACCTTTGTAAAATATTTTGTTTGTAAAATTTTTTCTTTATTTGAAAAAAAATCTTTTGAAAATCTTTTTGCAAATGGTTTGGAAAACAGTTGCAAAATACTTTGAAAATCTATCTATACTATTTGAAAAATCTTTGCAAAATAATTTCCAAAACTTGTAATTTTTTTTTTATAAAATTTACTTGTCATATATTCCTTTAAAATAAAGTTTTCAAAATATTTGTCAAAACCTTCATAAATTATTTTGAGAACTATAGAAATTCTCTACACATTTCATAATAAAACTTGTAAATAATATGTGTAAATTCCTCCCTAAATCTTGTAAATACCAAGAAGCACTCCTATGTAAATATCTGCACGTTTTTCTTTGCCAAAACCTTTTGCTTTTGAAAATCTCTAAAAATTTGTAAAATTATCCAAAAATATTTGCAAAAAGCTTTTCAAAAATTGCAAAAAATGCAATTTTTTTCAAAATCCAAAAAGGTCAAAATAAGAAAATTGCATCACAAAAATATTTTCTCTGCATTGTACATAGCATTTACATTTTTTGGATTGAGTTTGATAATTGGATGAGTTTAAATAAAATCTGAAGATTGGAGCTTGGTTGGACCTTAAATCTACTTAATCACAGGAAGCTTATAGAAACTGGAATTGAGATACTTCAGGTCTGCTAGACTTAATTCTTTGAGAACATGAGACTTGGTTCAGTGTCGTCTTGACTGCCTATGTAGAATATTTTGAAGCATACACACGACTCTTATTGATAATGACCTAACTTGCACACCTACACCTTACACTTTGTTTGCCTTAGTTGAAGTGTTAGAGGACTGGATTTGCTGGCATGAGACACACGCCAATGGAAACATTGGAAGTCACACATTTGTGGCCATTGCACCCCAACCCGATCAAATAGCAAAGAGGTCTAAAGACAACCTTGTGGGTTGCAATAATGCTTCAAAAGAAGAATAGTCTACTGGTTCAAGAGGAAAAAGTCCATATGTAAATGTTGTTGTATATAGTATTCAAAATAAAAAAATAAAAAAAAATAAAAAACTCCAAAAAGAAAAGATAAGAAAAATTCCAAGAAAAATCAATTTCCGTCAGAGTATGTATATATTTGTATAGTAAATAAGCAAGCTTGAACTTCAAAGTCAAATATATGTGAGCCCGCAGCTGGATGACTTGGCTACATTAGTCAAGCATCCTAGGATATGTAGCTACACTAGCTACCATCCATTCTTCTCTCAACCTCCACTTCTTGAGCCGGTTGCACTTGAACTTAGAAGGGAATACACTGCTTCTCGAGTAATGAGTTGTTGAATTGGGGAATTAGGGTCACCATACTGAAGAAGGTTGACCTTTTGTGCTTTAGTCGAGGAGAGCTACATATCACACACACTGTCCAAGATAGATTCATAGTCATAAGGGTTTACATATGAGTTGACTTTTTCTAACTTAGCTATTGAGGAGACATGAGCAGAGTTTTGTGATTCTTAAGGGCTATTATGCTTCAAGTCTGATTCCCAATAAGGTTCCAACCACACGTAAAATCTAAAGGTCCGACTTATGCTCCAAACTTTGATTTTAGGAAGAAAAGTTTAAGAATTAAAATCAATTCAAGTTATTTATTTTTCTTTTATTTATTTTATTTTTTGTACTTATAGGCATAACTGTTTGCTAGGAACTAGCAAAGGCAAGTATAGGGGGTGATGAATTTCCATTTCATTACCTTTATTTTTTCATTTTGGCATTTAAACCCTAGCTAAATACATGCATATATCATTTTTTGCATGAATTAACATTCATTATTTATTGTATAAATATTGTATAAAATACATTATTTAAAGCTAAAATAAAAGAATAAAGAAATAAAAGAAAAACAAAAAATGCTAAAGATATTTTATGATTCTAAACCCCGAGATCTAGACAACATGATGACTGGGTCGACAAGGAATAAAATAGGGGGATATAAGGGTCAAATACACAATAAAAACCCTAATTTTTAGCCTTCAATATTGCATTTTTTGAACACATTTTATTATTTATTATTTATTATTTATACCTAAAAAAACTTTATACATGAAAGTTGTAGATAAAAATACGTAGGAAAATAGAGAATTGATTTGACACAAAAATAATACACAGTGTAAATTTTATACTCAGAATAAAAAGCCAAAACCTAAATTTCTCAGACCCACATCTTCTCCATATGAACTCAAGATGCATCAAAATCACTTTAATTTTATACAAATTTTTATTAGCTATTTAATGGAGGTTGTTTCATTTAATTTGGAGTTAAGATGCAGAAGTTAGGTTTATGACCCCTATTGTACTATATACATGAATAAAATATACATTTTATGTAATCTTTACATTTTTCATTATTTTATATTTTATAATGTTGTAAATATTAGTTATAATATATCTACATATTTATAATAGAATAAAAGCAGCAAAAATACATTAAAATAAAATAATATACAAAATTGCATAGATGAATATACTATACTTATACCTATATAATAATTATACATATTTATTTAATTATAGAAAATACATCAAAAAATACAATAAAAATATATTTATGTAGATTTAAATAAGTTATAAATATATAAATTAAGTTCATAAAATCATAAAATAAAAAACACAACATAAAATAGTTAATATATAAGTAAAAATACCTTCAAATGGACCATGAAAAAGTAATTCATAATAAATAAACTCATAAAAATAAACAAAAATCATATTAAAATATACATAAAATAATAAACGATTTTTATATTATAATTAAAAATTAAATAAATTTATTACTAATTTATTTTGAATTATTTTTAAATTTCAAATCTGGTTTGTCTTTTTGTGGGTGACATGGCCCAATAGGGCCTGTCCCCCATTGACTTGGGTCAACTTCTCTAACCCAAGTCGTAGTCCTGCCAGACCAAGCTTTGACCCATTCTTCCTCGATTTTACTACTCGATACTTGCATTTTCTTTGGTCGATTCCTTCTTCGACCTTTCGCCTCGATCATCCACCTTTCACGTGCATGCATTTCCTCGATTATTGCATCACTACATCAAGTCATTCACCTCAATCTTCTCAGCCATGTACATAAGCCTGGCTCCTCCATTATTTGAGGGGGTTCCCTTTTGCTCTACCTTCACCCCTCAACTTGTGCCCTGCGGATCGATGCTCATGACAAGAGTCCTCTCCAGCCATTTTGCAACGAGGTCAGGTGTTGTAGAAGTAGTTCCCAACCTTACCGAAGCCCCGCTCCTAGTGAATCATCTCATGGCCCTCAGGCTGTTTGAGGTCTGTTTATTTTGCTTTTTAGATAGTTTTAGTTATAGTTTTCATTTTAAGTTTTTTATTTTGTGCTTTAATCGCTTTCTTAGCTTAGAATTTATATTTAAGCTTTGTCAGAGCCTTCGAGCTCCGGCTACCAGTCTCGTCGTATCCAACTTGTCTCCGACCACCGTAACCACCTCACTTCCTTGCCTTGACGCTTCTCCCTGTTTTGCACCACCTAGCTCATCCAGATCCACGTTTGATCTGGTTTTCGAGGTTATCCTACGCCATCTCACCGGAACTCACCGCCCCATCTCCATTCCACTTCCAAATTTGCCAATAAAGCCTAGTTGCCTCTCCTTTGCTTCGTTGATCTTTCTTGCAAGAACAATAGTTGGAAAGGGGTATCTAAGTCCCACTCGATATTCAGGATCACCCTCCAGGTGACGAAGCATTATGTAAAATTATTATCTTATTTAATGTTGATTTTATAATAATTGAAATAAGGTGTTTCAACAAGGTTGGTATGCAGGCAATAAGAGTTAGTTTGGTTGAATGAGCTCGTATAATTGAGTCAGGGTTGACATGTATCCACAGTTGGCCCAATTAGGCATGCTAGTGGCGGTCCCCAACCTTGCTATGACAAGACCCTTATTTTTTATTTTAAACTAGTATTTAGTGTTTATGTGTGTTAAGCGGTTTGCTAATACAAATCCACTTAGAAGGTTACGTGTATTCCTTAGAAACCCCCACCATAAAGGAACGTAGTTGATGGTTGAGAAACACGGATTCTCCCTTCTTCTTTTGTGAGAATTAATTAATGCGTCGTTTCATTATAGGCGGGTAAATCACAATTTCTCAAAAAGATCAATTAAATGATTTTGCTTGGGCAAGCCCAAGGTTGAACCCAAGGAGACCACTATCTCCTTAGGATGATTTTCAGATAATTCAGGTGTTAGGTTTTCGAGGAGATTTTTTTTGGTATTTTCTATGCAAGGTTAATGAGTGTAAAATGCAAATGAAATGGGATGGATTCCTTAAGAAAAATAATCAACTTAAACCACTTAATTTTAATCTAAATCAAGATAAAATAAGCCAATTTATATTTTTTAGGGAACCTTATGCAATGATCAGTCCAGAACATATTTTTAATTTTTAAAACATGATATGCATTATTTTAAAGCTAGTTTGACCTTTTTCTTTTGAGATATTGTGAACTATTTTCATATATGCAATGAATTATTTGTGAATTTTTTGAATACAGGCTATGTGTTGTGATGATTATAGATTGATGAATTTCATAGATTTTTGTACTCTAAATAAATTATTTTGTGAATTCAATATTTTAGATTTTTAATTAGACCTATTGTCAAATTTTGAGAAAAATTCCCTTAATTAATACTTTTTTCCATACATACTTGAATATTTTTATTGAAATTAATGAAAATAATTTTACGGGCTTAAAAATTCATTTATTATAATTTAGGGACCTGTCAATTTTAATTTTTTTATTTCCATACATTGTAATCCATAAAGTCTAAAAAAAGTTCATTAATTTAAACATAAAGTGCATATCATGTTTTTAATTTTGTAAATTATATAATTTTATTATTAAAATTGAAAGATATAAAAAAATATTTGTCATACATATTTAATTTATTCTTCATCTAAAAAGCACAAAATAGGATCTAGATTCTGCATGAAATAAAGTTTAAAAAATTCTACATAGATTTGAGGGCTAATTTAGAAAAAAAATATTTTGCAAAATGCCTTTGGTTCTCTTGAGTTGTTTATATTTAATTTTCTTTTGGAAATTTTAAAAATTACGAAGTAAAACAAAAAAATATATAAAAAAATAAATTTCTTGCATTGTGCACCACCTAATAATTGACACATAACACAAAGTTTAGATACACTGAATTGACCCAAGTTACTCAACTAGAGACTTTCCTGCCTCATGTCAACATACATCTTGCCCAAGTTGAATAAACAAATTGCCATACTTCTCATTGAATTAATCTGTGTGGTTTTGATCACCACTTTTTATCCGATACATACCAATTCGATGAATTAATTAGGGTAGAAAGTTTGTTATCACTTGTGCCCTTACTTTCTTGCAATGCATTAACTCTTATGCCCTTCCTTTATTAAGTCGTGTATTTAATAAATTGTATCATTGTTTGTCCAAACTGAAATCTAGTTAAGAACAAAATCTATTAAACATGCGCCATTCTATATTTAAAATCAAAAGGATGACATGTTCTTCTTTCTTAAGTCTGACATGGCTTAGGAGGTGAGCGACATTGGACGACGTGAGCAAGAAGATGGCATAAAGGACCGATGGAAGGAGTGGATATGGACATTCAGGAGGGGGACTGGGTCTTATGTTGGCAGGTGACTTGATGACAAGACCATGCAGTGGTGGAGGGTGACATTGTTTCCTTTGAGATGGATGACAAGTGATGAGAGAGAGAGAGAGTGAGGATCCAGATCACTGAGGAGTATGGCCAATAAATAAAGGGCATTGGTGGTGATCGTGCTTAAATGCAAGTAGGCTCAGATGGTATCTTTGTTAATAGAGGAAACATTAACCTATTATAAGCTATAGGAGACTATCATACCAAAGTGGGAGGCCGCTGACAATCATCTCTACTGATTAAAAGGAGGGGACAATCACTGCTATCCCTTTTTGTTTCTATTTTACTTAACGAAGAGGAAGGTCACTGTAATCATCCTAGTCATCATCAAAGGAGACAATCTTCCTTATGACCATCCTAAATATGCACTAGGAAGGTGAAGGATATGGGAAAATCCTTAAGGGCATCACATACGTGTGGAGATTACATCATATACGATCGGGAGCGACTAGTCGTACTAGTTGCTCGAGGTAGCGAAATTTAAAAAATTTTGAACGATGAAGCCACATGATCTAAGAACACTTCTTGGACCATTTCATCTAAATAACAGACAAGTATTATGTTTACCACTTGAAGCATAGTTGTGATCGAGTCTTTAAATGAAGAGGCCTCCTGTCTCAAGTCCAATCCAACAGAGGAGACACTTGCGAGCGTGTTGATGAAACACGTGCTCATCACAATCCATGTTGATGACCTAGCGGCAAATCTCCTGATCTCATCTCACGAGATCCGACATCTTCTTCACGAGCCAAGTGCATCGAAGAAGATGGAGATCCACAAGTAGTCAATATGACAACACAACATCGTCGCGATGACTACGACCCTCTCTAGGGCTTAGGGTGGATGACTACTCAAAGGAGGGAGAGAGGGGGAATGTATAGAGAGAGGTCGAGAGAGTTTAATTCCTCTTGGAATTATGTTTTTTTTTAAAAGAAAGTGCTACCCTTCCCTTTTTACTAATTGGATGCATATTGATCTCAATCCATGCACCCTCTTAATTCAATGGTTTAGATTAAGAGGTTATCAATCAATGATAATGATTAGTTGCTTTCCAAAAAAAGCAATAAGTAATTAATTAAAATAAATTACTTATATCCTTTATCAAGATAACAACCAACTCATTTTAATTTTAATAAAAATACATACATAATATGGATACAACAACACTCGCTAAAATAGGGTGGTCGCCACCCTCCTTGAACAAGTCAAGGTGGACGACCACCTTTTAGGTGGGATTATTTCCTCCATAATATATATGTATTATATATTAATATGCAACAACCATTATTTCATTTATATTCACAAAAATAATACCAAATTAAATTTGTGAAAACTTCAATCATGCCATTGACAAATATGAATCATATTCATATATCCAACATAATATGAAATTAGATTTACAATTAATTATTTGTTGTGAATCCAATACACAATAACATATAGTTTGTAATTCTACTTACAATTAATCTCTCCAACATATTATAAATCATATTTATAATATCCATGATTATTATGGATAGAGATATCCACATTAATTGTATCTCTTATAATTAAATCACATTTAATTATCCAAGATGACTCTTCTCATGTGCCCAAATAACATGGATCACATTCACATTATTCACATCTTTGATATTTAAATCAAATTTAATCATCATGGATTACTCTCCTTATATGACCCAATAATATGTATCATATTCATATTATCCATGATAATTAAATCACATTTAACTACCAATTTCCTCAACGCTTAGACACATTATCAACAATGAAATTATCCGTGAACTCTTTCAAGAATAATGCGCTTTCTCCGTAGATACTTGGAGAAAAAGGATACGGTGATTGTACGTTGCACGTATAGTAACTTGGATGTTGATATCATATCTCAAATTCAGATCCCGGGGACCTCCCATAGATGTTTGATTAAATCAAATCCGTAGATCTAGTATTCTCATTATATCTGAATCACATTTAGATCAATGTCCAACATTTGGACTAGATCAGATTACTTCTCTATCAGAGGAGTCACTAAAATCTATACCTGTTTCATTTCTTCCTTGGAATAGAAGAGTCATGGTTATACAATCTTTTATGATCACATCACCCTTAGGTATTCCTAATACATGTACATCCTGCATACTGTAAGACCTAGAATAAACCCAAAGTTTTAAATCTATTTAGACTATCTTCTTCAAGGTTTTATCATTAACTTTCTCATTTGATCATTGAGAGTTGGTATCGATCTTACACTTCCCCAAAACATAGATCATACCTAGGTATTGATCACATACTTTCCAAAAGCATATATCAATCCCACAAATTTAACCAAGCTTCCAAAGCGAGATGGCCGTGCATGGAATTTGATTGCACGGAATTTGATTCTCAATATCTCATGAGTGAGATCATGTCTTCCGTTCAGTAAATGAACCTATGTGATCTTTTGAGGGATCATATTACTCGTATTCCCTTGTATGCACACCAGCACGCTGGTGTATAGACCTTAATTAGATCATCAACCTATCGGTAGGCCAAATGTACATACTCAAACATATAGTAACACATCTATCTTCAGTCAGAGGATGCATGCCTATATTGTGATATTATACGGCATAGGTCTTTGGTTATCTAAATCTTGTTAAGTCAACTCCTAGACGTAACTTATCTAACTCCTTTGAATCTCTATTCTTATGCAAAGGACCTGTATCAAGAGGTTGGTTAGATATAGTTGGAGATCATCTCTTAATAAACATTTGACGGTGCTTGATGAGTCCTCAATCTAACTCTTTGATTATTCATCCAAGCACCATCCTCTACGGTTCAATAATTGAATCAACAGATGTATGATCATCAAGATGGCCATGGTATGTAATCCTAATTGCACTAAGGGACCTATTATGCAAATTAATTATTCTTCATTTCAAATCAAGGAGCGATATTTGCAATAACATTTATTTCATAATGGCTCGTTGTGGTCTCGCATGTCCAACAATCTCCCACTAGCCCAAAGAGCCATTAATGAGTTAATCTTTAAACTCACACTCATGTGTTAATCATAATCTATTTGGAAAAATAGCTAAGTAAGCTGACTAGTCACTATGTTCTCGAGTGACTACATCAAGTCCTTTTCCGCTACTTGCATATCTCCTAGTAACACTGCTCGCATCCAATGTGAATGTTGCATCTTATGCAACCAATATTTAATCTTGTTAAAGTAGAAATAATCATTATAACCACTATGTAACTTCTATTATCCTTATCAGAATACCCTTAATCCTGGAGATCTCTATCTCATAAGGTATATGCAGTTAAGATCCTTTTAGATCACTATCTATAAAGTCTTAAGTTCTTGAATATAAGACTTAGAGATCACTATCTCTAAAGTCTTGTCATCTTTGAAGATATTTTTATTAATGCAATTAAGTATTTTATCTCCATAGTAGGATTAGTAACAGCATACTACTCCCACTTCATGGCAGATATATGACTTTTGTACACATCTAGCATACTAAGCTTCTCAAAGGTGATGCATTATGGCAAGTAGCTTTGGTATTCACATCCTCAACTTTTTGAGGTGTTATCCCTTCAGATAGGTCAGTACCATATCTTAAGGGAAAAAAGCCTTCTTTGGAGTTTTTCCAAAATTGGAATATATCCAAGGTGTACCACTAATGTGACGGTTCCAATACCCTTTTCTCTTCGACTATGAACATTTTCAAAACTAAGATCTTAAGAGATATGCTTGAGATCTCATCTCAATGGAATAATCCGATTATAAAATACTTATTATCGTCCTTATATCATTCCAAATGATTATGATATCATCTACATTTAGCACGATGAACACAATGACACTTCCACTAAGCTTCACACGGCTCATCAAGAATCTATCTGAAATCATAACATTAATAATTTTATCAAATCTAATGTTCCAACTACAAGAAGCTTATTTGAGTCCATAGATGGAGTTTCTTGAGCTTGCACACCATGAATTCCTGATCCATGAAGCCATAGGGCTACTTCATATGAATATTCTCGATGAGGAATTCATAGAGAAATGAAATCTTGACTTCCATCTTGAAGTTGTCATAGCCAAGTTGTGTAGTTATAGTTAGCAATAATTTGATGAGTTTAAGCATGGTCACTAGAAAGCAAGTCTCATCGCAACTGTGTGTATCTTGGTGATACGGCCGTACTTTGAAGGTCCCTACCTTCTCATCAGGTTCCTTCTTTCTCTTGAAGATCCATTTACACCTAACAGGTCTTACCCTTATAGGTGGATTCTCGAGGGTTCATATACAACACTTATATATGAAGTCTACTTTAGACTTTATTGCTAACATCCATCCTTCCATGTCATGATCCTTGAAAGCTTCATTATATGAAGTCAGATCATTGTCTGACTTAACTGACACATGGAATACATCCTCAAACTCATTTGAAGAGGTATGAGTGTTTCATCTTTAATTGTCCTTTTAGTTTTCAATTTCATGAGCATCATTATCTTCTCAAGATTAAATGAGTTCCTTCATTTTATATTCATCTTGATTCACAAGAAAGTCATCCTCTAAGAATTATATCGTTAGAGATGAAATCGTTTAAGAATATCAAGGTCATAAAGTAAGTATCCAATACCATCCTTTATTTTCCTAATGAAGTAGCACTCTCTGGTGCTAGATTATAGCTTGCATGGAATCTTACATATTGTAGTCTCTACTACATATATACTTGGAAGCTAAGAGGTAATTATGCTAATATTCATAATTTATTAAATCATGTCACACATGATCTAATTGCATCTCTATACAACTCTATTGAGTTTAGGTGTATTAGGAGGAGTGAGATAGGAATGATGTTCCTGTCTGCATAAGGTTTTCATTGAATTAATCTAATAGGTACTTGCCACCTTTATTAGATCAAATTCTTTCATATTCCTTCAAACTTTGGTTCTAAACTAAAATTATGAAATCTTTGAACATTTCAAAGCTTTCTAAGGTGAAGGAAAGAAATCTCATATCACAAATAATCATCAAATGATATCATATATCATTAATGTTTATTATGATATAGATGATCCACATACATCAATATGTATGAGATCTTGTATATCTTGACATTTTACACCATTCTCAGAGAAGAGTGTATTTGATATTTTTTATTTGAATACAATATTCACAAGTATGTAAGATTTGAAATTTCAGACATTCTAAAGCTTCATATCTTGCTAGTCTATTGATCTCATCAATAGACATATGTCCAACGCTTGATGTCAGATCATTGTCAAATGATCTTCATCATCTTATTGATCTTTTAAGGTTTAATTTTCAGTATTTAGAAATAGTAATGAATCATTCATTAATTTTCTAATTTGGTAGAGTCCTCTAGATGTTATTTTAATATGTGAAATATAACCATCATAGCTCTTTATGATGGGTCTATTCCAGAATTCATGTTTATTTCCAACATTTAGAAATAAATAATGAATGTATTCTAATATCTATGTCATAGAATCATTCTCTAATACTAAGTACTATTCCACTGGAATTATGAAGTCTATCTATCCAATAGAGATTGTTGCAGCAATTGCATCAATATCCATGTGTGAATGACTATTAAACCTGAAGATCAAATTTTCTAGTCTTTTAAAACACATGCAACCAATTGCAAGTGTTATTAGAAGAATGAGATACAATTTTAGACCTTGATCTTATACAATAAGTAAGTCAATTTCATTGATTATATGTAGATGTATAATTATGCCAATGCACTTTTCGGGTCCTTCTCTAAGGATCCAGATAGACTCATACTATCAATACGTCAACTTCTTGCAGTATTGGCATTCATCCACCTCTTTGGATATCATATGTGTGGAAGCCATAGAAGTACAATCAACTCTTTGACTTTATTCTAACTTGGGTCAGACCCATGCTTCCACTGCACTTCCTTCATCTATAAACAACCATTGCTTAAGACTAAGGATCTCTTATGTTGAACTCAAAAGATTTCAATACAAGAGTATTTCAACATTTATACATGCTTCATTCAATTCATACAATATGAATGTTATGAATATTCATGAATGTCTTGAGTATAGACATTAGAATGATGACACTCATCATATCCACATCCATCTAAACTCTTAAAGACTTTTGGTTCAGGAAGGAACTCAAACATTTTGAGTACATCATCTCTTATCAAGCCATCATTCTACATAATATAGTGACCATGTCATTCATGATTAAATGTTGAGAGAACATATGTATGCCAAAATATCTTCTTAGATTTTATAAGGATTTTTGGTAATTATGATCATTATCGACATGATATTTTCAAAGCACATTCGATGAGAAATCATGACTATAGAGACACACAAACCCTAGGTTGTTGTCCTATTGTCTATTTAATTGTTATTCCTCATTATTATGAGGAAGCTTGCATATTGCAACCACATACATTTTGTGTCCAACTGCAAGTACAATATCTTGATAATGGATCTATTTTATGATATTTTACTGGTTATTATTGAGTATAGTTTGAGTGAGTTCTATGAAGATTATCTAAAATAAGAAATTTGCATATATATACACACACACACATATTTTATTTGATTAAGGAATTTTTATATCAAAGTTGTCTTTCCTTGTCAACACTGAAAGTTCATTCCCTTATTCACTTTCAATGTAAGAGATATACTTACCATTATATCTTAAGCAAGATCTGCGATCTCCTTTCTTATCTTTGTTACATCTCAATAATATGAGAAACTGTAACTCGAATAAAAAGAAGTGATAACTCATTCTTCCTTGCAAGTCCAAGTAGCATTTCCCAATTCGATCTTTAACACCCAGCCCCACCACCGCTAAGATGACGTTGATTCGTTGTTAATTGAACCAACCATCAATAGGAATAGCACTCAGTATGCACAATCTAATATCGCCCCAATAATATGAGGAGCCAATATTGGGGTCACTATGCATATGACCTTACTCTTTTGAGAAGCAAAGAGTCCGATCCAGATACGCTTGTATGCAGGAGCATGTCACTTCGGACATGCGTCATACAATCCCTGGTGACGGAACCCTTCACCTTGACGGAAGACCATGGATGTCTCTTATGTAATCCTCCATATAATGTTCAAATTCTAATTAATTATTATGAATCATATTCATATAATTAATTCTTCCAAGGGAATAATATCTCTATTCATAATAGAGTGTTTAAATTAGATTTAATTAATTCAACATATTAAATCAATTATCAATCCAATTTATCAACCAACAAACAATTTTGATTATTACTTGAATAATGGTATAATCTCAAAATACATATTATTCGAATTTTAATAATTAAAAAAATACATCATGACCGCTTCTCGCATTATCCTTTCCTTACCTGTTGTGATGGTCAGTATATATGGGATGTGGGAGAGACCGCTCACGGAGCAACTTGCTATCCCGTCAATCCCCGATAAGACACCATATCCACCTCATGTCAAGATAATGAGATTTGATCATTTTGTATTTGAGATGATAATCAATCTTTCAACCGAAGTTATATCATGTAATATTTATCAAAATCATTTTGATTGATATTATAAGGAAGTTTACAAACAAATCTCCAATCTTATTCAAGCATCACTGTTTTGGAAGGTTCATTACAACCAATTCGATCAAGATCAATTATCTGATCTTGTTAGTTATGGTCATTCAAAATAGTTATTATTATTAAATATTTCACAAATATTTAATAACTAATTATTTCAAGAGATTAACCATTAATTTTTATGAATTAATGAATGACAATCAAAGGGTTCATGAACAAGTATGTAATTTCCAACAATGACCCATACTTAATAAAATTAGTATAACTCGATCAAATAAAATCCAAATCACACAAATTAAGTTTCTTTGATTTTAAAATTTGATTTATAATAGAACTAAGTGATAAACATTATTTATAGGTATTTTAAAATGTGATCATCTCTTGATTACGTTCTAAAAAAATATTCCCGCAATAGTAGATACATGTCCACTAAAACAATCATAACTTGAGCAAACATATTCCAAATCACGCAAACTCAAGTCCTATAGTTTGCTAATTTAATGTGAAATATAATTTAAGTGATAAATTCATGTTTTAAGTCATTTAAACTGGGTGAAAAAATCACACAAATTAGGGTTGCGTGAACAAAATGTGATGAAACCTCACATAACTTAAAATACCCATGTCATCTTAGGTTTATGGATCATATCCGAAACCTCTGACCTATGGATCTGATGCCACTTGAAGGATATGGAAAAATCTATAATCGCATCATAGAAGTGTAGAGATCACGTCATATGCAATTAGGAGCGACTAGTCGTACTAGTTTTTTTGAGAGGACTAGTCGTACTAGTTGCTCGTGGTAATGAAATTTTAAAAAATTCTGAATGATGAAACCACATGGTCCAAGAACACTTCTCGGATTGTTTCATCTAAACCACAAACAAGTATTAGATTTACCTCTTGAAGAGTGGTTGCGATCGAGTCTCTTAGCGAAGAGATCTCTTATCTCAAGTCCGATCCAACGGAGGAGACACTTGCGACCATGTTGATGAAACATATGCTCCTCGCAATCCATGTTGATGATCCAAGCGAGGAATTTCCTGATCTCGTCTCACGAGATCCAACGTCTTCTTCATGAGCCAAGCGCACTGAAGAAGATGGAGATCCACGAGTAGTCAATCCGGCAGCACAATGGCATCGTGATGATTACGACCCTCTCCAGGGATTAGGGTGGATGACCACCCTAAGGAGGGAGAGAGGGAGCGTGTGTAGAGAGAGATGAAGAGAGTTTAATTCCTCTTGTAATTATGTGTTTTTTTAAAAAGCAAGGGCTATCCTTCCTTTTGTACTAGTTGGATGTATATGGATCTCAATCCATGTGCCATCTTAATTCAATGATTTAGATTAAGAGGTTATTAAAAAATGGCCATTATTAGTTACTTTTCAAAAAAAGCAATAAGTAATTAATAAAGTAAATTAGTCATAACCTTTATCATGAAATAACCGTCATTTTAATTTCAATAAAAATACATAGATAACATGGAGGACAACAACTCTCCCTAAAATATGGTGGTCGTCACCCTCCTTGAACAAGTCAAGGTGGACAATGACCTTTTAGGTGGGATTACTTCCTCCATAATATATATGTATTATATACTAACATGCAACAACCAATATTGCATTTATCTTCACAAAAATAATTCCAAATTAAATTTGTAAAACTTCAATCATGCCGTTGACAAATATGAATCATATTCATATATCCAACATAATATGTAAATTAGATTCACAATAAATTATTTATTGTGAATCCAAATCGCAATAACATATACTTTGTTATTCTATTTACAATTAAATATATCAAATATATTATAAATCATATTTATAATATCCATGATTATTATGGATAAAGATATCCACATTAACCATATCTTTGTTAGTTCAATCATATTTAATTTTCCAAGACGACTCTTCTAATGTGCCCAAATAACATGATACACGTTCACATTATTTCCATCTTCGATAATTAAATCAAATTTAATTATCATAGATAACTCTCCTTATATGGCCAATAATATGAATCAAATTCATATTATCCATAAAGCACATTTAACTACCGATTTTCCTCAATGCTCATATACATTATTACTAATGAAATTATCCTCGAACTCTTTCAAGAATAATACGCTTTCTCCACAGATACTTGGAGATAATGATAGAGCGATTGTATAGTGACTTGGATGTTGAGATCATATCTTAAATACAGATCTGGGGGACCTCTCATAGTTGTTTGACTAAACCAAAACTGTAGATCCAATCTTCTCATTGTATCTGAATCACATTCAGATCAATGTCCAACATTTAGACTAAGATTAGATCACTTCTCTATAAGAGGAGTCACTAAAATCCAGACCTGTTTCATCACTCCATCGGAGTGGAAGAGTCATGGTTATACAATCGTTTATGATCACATCACCCTCATGTATTCCTAATACCTGTACATCCTGAATACTAAAGACTTGGAATAAACATGAAGTTTTAGATCTATTTAGACTGTCTTCTTTAGGATTTTATCATTAAGTTTCTCATTTGATCACTGTGAGTTGGTATCGATCATATACTTTCCAAAAGTATATATCATACCTAGGTATTGATCATATACTTTCCAAAAGCATATATCAAACCTACAAATTTAGTTAAGCTTCCAAACCGAGACGACCATTCACGGAATTTGATTCCCAATATCTCATGAGTGAGCTCATGTCTTTCGGTTTCAGTAAATGAACATGTATGATCCCTTTGAGAGATCGTATTACTCATATGCCCTTGTATGCATACCGTCATGTCGGTGTATAGATTTAGATTAGATCATCAACCTATCAGTCTACCAAATGTACATACTCAAACATATAGTAACACATCTATCTCCGATCAGAGGATGCGTGCCTATATCATGACAACATATGACATAGGTCTTTGGTTATCTCAATCTCGTTAAGTCAACTCCTTGACCTAACTTATCTAACACCTCCGAATCTCTATTACTATGAAGGGGACCTGCATCACGAGGTCGGTTAGATATCATCCCATGAGATAAAGGATTATCATCTTCTACTCAGAGTGAAGATCATCTCTTAATACTCATTTGACGGTGCTTGATGAGTCCTCAATCTAACTCTTTGGATATTCATCCAAGCACCAACCTCTATGATTCAACAATTGAATCAATAGTTGTATGATCATCAAGATGGCCATGACACGTAACCCTAATTGTACTAAGGGACCTATTATGCAAATTAATTATTCTTCATTTCGGATTAGGGAATGATATTTGCAATAACATTTATTGCATAATGGCTCGCCGTGGACTTGCATATCCAACAGAAGGGACATGATTCAACTAATGCCCTCGGTTACTATGAGGCTACCCTATCTGAGAACAAGTGAGATGGTTTTATATTGACCATTGATTAGTCTCTGTTGTGATCAGGATCAATACCACTGCATATACAAAAAAGGGATTTTATCAGTTGTGCCCCTCTGAGATATCGCAATATCAGTTATGCCCCTATCTTTTTGGTAATATCAGTTGTGCCCCTGACTTCTTGCCAATATTTCACTTGTACCCCTCAGAGGGGCATAACTGATAAAAGATTTTTATCAGTTATGCCCCTCTAAGGGGCACAAGTGAAATATTGGCAAGAAGTCAGGGGCACAACTGATATTACCAAAAAGATAGGGGCATAACTGATATTGCGATATCTCGGAGGGGCACAACTGATAAAAACCCTACAAAATAATATTTAGCAAGATTAATGTGAATCAATGCATTACAGATTAATAAAATTATTGTCAAACATGTCCGATTCATATAACAATTTTGATATGCACGCAGGAATCAATAAAACCATAGATTAAACATTTTCTTTTTTCCAGAATAAATGAATAGGGCGAGATGCAGGAAAGGTAAAGTAATAAACATAATGCAAAAAACAAAATGATAGAGAAACTAGATCAGAAATCACCGAAGCGTCCATGTAATGGACTGTACTTAGAGAGGATATCGTCCCACAATACCGGTGCGTAGGGTACTAGCGATCCGCTCTCAAGATACGACGGTACACGCTCTTCATCCGTACAAATCGACGAGACTAACATCGAAAGTACCTCCGAGAAATTGCAGCTGAGAGAAAAAGAAGCAGGTTCGTCCACGAGAGAGGAGGAACGAAAGCATAGAGAGGGCATCATGAGAGGGTTTTCTTGTGAATGAAGAAAATGACGCTTGGGGAGGAGCATATATAAGATGCTGCGTGCCCTAGCACACGGTACATTTTGTTTGCTAAAAATGCCCCTCAAGAGGCGTGTCTTTTCCGAATCCGAAACTACGGTTACAACGAGTTGTTTGGGTCGAGTTTAATTCCCATTTCAGTCGAATCCAAATTAATCCGTGTGATTAATTTAATCGACCTTCCAAATAAAAACTGCAGCAAAAGTATTGAGATCCGAGATCCGAATTGACTCTCCCGAGCCCGAGCCGGAGACAGAGTGGAGTGGAGCGCGCGCACGTGTGTGGTCCTCCATTCCTCATCTCTACTATTGCTACAAGAGCTTGGAGTGTGAACTCATATATAAGCCCACCAAAAGTTTAGAGATATTAGGTATGGTACTAAACTTCTACCAAAGCTTTTTCATGTTTCAAATTTGGGAATTCTCAACTTTCCCTCCAAGTCATTTGGTTTTCCAATTGAGACCAAATTGACTCCTATTGTAATTGCATAGGTTTTTCAAATAAAACCTAATTACGTCCTTTTAAATACAACAATCCCTCACGAATTCACCAAATTGAAAAGAGATTCAAAGAGAGTTAAAAGACATCTTTCAGCTGATACACTTTGCTTTCAGTAAAGGTACCTTCCGATTTGAACCTCTACCTGAGTTTACTACTTTCACTTTAATAGGAACGAAGTGAACTACAACTTGAACTTCATACCTTGGTGTTAAAGTATACGGTGGAAACAACAAAGTATTGTTCTTGGTACAATCTTCAGGGTTGGTGCTCTTAAAGGTCGTGCACCCTTATCTTGTTTAATGAGTGTGTTCAGGAAAGATTCTCTTCCTTTAACTGCGGCCCATAGTAAAATACACATAGTTGGCATTCTCCAAGGATGCACTGCTAACATCCCGCCCAAAGGCTTGAACCCATTCAGAACCTATGCTCTTCCTTAATTTGCAGCTTAAATGACACTCATGCTTCCAGGGATATGACACTCATGCATAAGCATTAAACTAAGAGTGCCAACTAGTTCTCCAAACAACTTGTTATTACCACATTGAACCTACTTTGTGGGATCTCCACTCAGATAGGTTGGGATGCTACTGTAGAGGAACTCCCAATGGGTCTCAGTCCCATCCCAAGCCTAGACTTTAGGACTAAAGATTTATCAAGTTCCTTAGTCAATGGATCTGCCGTGTTGTCTTTAGATCCAGCAAAATCCACAACCAACATTCCTTGAGACACCAAATCTCTTAACGTTTTAAGTATGATTTGTATGTGTCTCCCTATTTTCTGATTGAACTTTAAACTATTGATCTTGGTAAATGTGGTCATGTTGTCACAATGCACCGAGATCGCAGGAACTGGCTGACCTAGCATGGGAATTTCAGAAAGAATTTCTCTTAGCCATCCAACCTCAATTCCAGTGGTGTCCAAAGCACACAGCTCGACCTCAAAGGTAGATCGATCTAGAATGGTCTGCTTTACAGACCTCCATGAGACTGCACCACCTCCAAGGGTAAAGACATATCCAGTAACACAATTACTCCCCGACTCCTCTATTTTCCCTATCCAGCTTGCATCACTATAACCTTCAAGTACATATGGTTATCTACTATAATGCAAACTAAGGGAAATAGTCCCTTCAAGTACTTCAGTACTCGATCCATAGCCTCCCAGTAAGTACGGTCAGGACAGCTAGTGTATCTACTCAACTTTGCAATCAAGAATGAAATATCAGCTCTCGTGCAATTTGCAAAATACATCAAGCTTCCTATTACTTGTGAATACCTTAGCTGAGCTATAGGTACTCCACTTTTGTTTTTAAATAGTGTTTTGGATGAATCAAAAGGAGTGCTTACAGTTTTGCAATCTTGATATCCAAATTTCTCAAGTACCTTCTCAACATAGTGAGATTGAGAAACTACAATCCCATCAACTGACCTTGTCAGTTTGAGACCCAAGATCACATCAGCAACACCCATGTCCTTCATCTCAAACTTGCTACATAGGAATGCCTTAATCTCATTAATAATCCTTGCATGTGATCCAAATAAAAGTATGTCATCAACATACATGTACAAGATACTACACTCTTCACCTTTTACCTTGGAATAGATACACTTATCGAATTCATGAACCATAAAGCCACATGACAAAATGGTTTTGTCAAATTTTTCATGCCATTGTTTTGGTGCTTGTTTCAATCCGTATAGGGATTTAACGAGCTTACCTTTCCCTCATTCCCAGGAGTCACAAGCCCATCATCAGGTTGATCCATATAGATCTCCTCCTCAAGATCGCCATGCAAGAAGGCGGTCTTCACATCCATCTGGTGGATAGAGAGATTATATACAGATGCCAATGCTAAGAGCATCTGGATTGTGGTCATCCTAGTCACAGGATAATAAGTATCAAATTAACCGATACATTCCTTTTGCCTAAAGCCCTTGGCAACTAATCTGGCTTTATACTTTTCAATTGATCCGTCAAGCCTAAATTTTCTCTTAAATACCTACTTGCACCCAATGGTAGAGCACCCTTTAGGTAAGTCAACCAACTCCCAAGTCCATTAGCCATAATGGAATCCATCTCAGATTTGATGGTTTCCTTCGATTGTTTTGCTTCAGATGAAGCCATGACTTCGTTATAACTTGGTGGATCACCCTCGATCTGATAGACAATGAAGTCACTACCCAGATCATTGGCTATCCGAGGTCTTTTAGTCATTCTTAGCTCAATCTGTTCTGAAAGGTCATTGGGTTCAGCTTGAGTCTCAGCCCCCACATTTGTTATCCTTTCCACTTGATCTGGAATAGATCCTGATGTGGAGACACTCTCAATGGTCAGATTCTGAGGGATCACAGTCTTCATAGGGAAGACATTCTCAAAGAAGGTAGCATCATAGAGTTCTACAATAGTGTTGACATCTATGCCTGGTATCTCAGACCGAATTACCAAGAACCTATATGCATAGCTATTTTTCAAGTAACCTAAGAAGACCACGTCAACAATTTTAGGACCTAGCTTCTTTCTCTTGTGTTCTGGGACTAAAACCTTAGCGAGACAGCCCCACACTTTTAGATATCTTAAGCTCAGTTTCCTACTTCTCCAAAATTCAAAAGGACACTTTTCCATATACCTTAGAGGAACCCTATTCAGAATATGACAAGCCGTATTCAAGGCTTCTCCCCACATATAGGTTGGAAGTCCAGAACTCTGTAGGAGAGCATTGATCATGTCAGTTAAGGTTATATTTTTCGTTATGCTATCCCATTTGATTGTGGTGAATATGGGACCGTAACTTCATGAACTATGCCAAATGATTTGCATTGTTCATCAAATAAGTTAGAGATATACACTATAGGAAGTTGCAGCTTTGGAGATGACAACTAGCGACGGTTATATTATGACCGTCCCTAATGAAAGCTTTTAGGGACGGTCAGGACATAACCGTCCCCAATACCACATATCAGGAGACGCTATGTGGGTTGTCGTCCCCTTTTATAATAACTTAATCGGGACGGTCAATAACGACCGTCCCCTCTGCCTTGAGGGCATTTGGGGACGGTCCTGACCGTCCCCATTACGCTTATGTTGGCGTCGCCTCCGGTCAATGGACCTAAGTTGTCGGGCAGAGGGGGACGGTCAACAAGGACCGTCCCCTCTGTCGTGGGAGGGGCCATTGGGGACGGTTGTGACCGTCCCGCATACGCTTCTGTTGGCGTCACCTTCGACCAGAGGAGACGGTCTCCATGGACCGTCTCCTCTACCCTTGGAGGGTCTTTGGGGACGGTTATGACCGTCCCGAATACGCTTCTGTTGGTGTCGCCTCCGGTCATTGATCCTAAGTGGTCGACCAGAGGGGACGATCACGATGGACCGTCCCCTCTGCCATGGTAGGGTCTTTGGGGATGGTTATGACCGTCCCGAGTACGCTTCTATTGGCGTCGCCTCCGGTCATTGATCCTAAGTGGTCGACCGGAGGGGATGGTCACCATGGACCATCCCCTCTGCCCTGGGAGGTCCTTTGGGGATGGTTCGGACCGTCTCCATTACGCTTCTGTTGGCGTCGCATCCGGCCCATGGACCGACCAAAGGGGACGGTCACAGAAGACCATCTCCTATGCCATCCAAAGGGGACGGTCTTTAGTGAACCATCGCCGATCGTCTCCAAAGGGAACGGTTCAAACGACCGTCCTCATTGGTTAGATTGAAAAAAACCCCTTCGACCTGCGTTCATTCTCACTTTCATCTCTTCTCAAGGCCGCCGCCCCCTGCCGCCCGTCATTGTCTCCGAGCTCTCCGTAGTTGCCGACCTCGTCAATCTCATTTTCTGGTATCTATCAACACTCCTTTGTGTTTATTCTTGCTTATTTTACTTGATATGCTTGGTAGGGATGTTTTTCCCCATGTGAATGAGTTTAGATTGGAAATATATTATTGATATATAACATTGCTTGTTGTATATTAAATATAATGAAAAACATGTTATGTATATTACGTATTGCTTGATTTGTTTAATATAACAGAGAAACATGATTTGTATAGGATGAAATATCTTGTTGTGTATAATAGAAAATGTTGTTGTGTATAATAGAAAATCTTGTTGTGTATAATAGAAAAACTTGATGTGTATAAGATGGAAAAACTTGTTGTCTATAATAACACATAATGGTGGATTTTATTCTGATTGTGCAGTAAAATGGATAAATCATGGATGGATAAGAGATACGATGATTTTCAACAATATAAGAGAGGAATGATCGCGTTCTTGGATTGGGCATTTCAAATAGAAAGAGTTAATAAGAAATTTGACGGTCTTAAGATTTATTGTCCATGTGTGAGATGTAAGAATATTAAATGTAATGTTAGAGAGGAAGTCTATAACCATCTTATACTCAACGGATTTAGGTTACATTACTCCATTTGGACTGAACATGGAGAGGTTATAGATTTGCGAATGGATGAGGATATGGGTGTAGATGCAGGAGTCACTACACAAACCTTGAATAATGTTGATCACGAGTTATTTGAATTAATGGACGACTTAAGAAGACCTGAGACACAAGACATTGGTTTAGATGATAGGTTTTTGAGCAGTTTGCCAGATGCAGAAGATATATTGGCTCCTGGGGTGGAAATGATGCGTTTGCAATTTTTATTAGAGTTGTTTAAGATAAAAGTAAGGAACGGATCAACTGCTGCAATGATGACAGATGTGCTGCCTTTAATACGGAAGTTATTGAATAATCCTCAGAATTATCCTAAGGATTGGAAAGAGGCGAAGCAACGATTCCGATCGCTTGGTCTGAAATAGAGAAGATCGATGCTTGTGTTAATGACTGTATGCTTTTTCGAGGAGAGAATTCTGATTTAGTTCTTTGTCCATATTGTAAGGCTTTCAGGTATAAAGAAGAAAAAAAATGGTTTAAAGAGGAAGAAGAAGTCGGTGAAAATATTACGATACTTCCCATTAATTCCAAGGTTGAAACATCTCTTCATGTCAGAAAAAACTGCAAAGTAGATGATGTGGCATTCTCATTCAAATAAACGAGATGCTAATGGAGTTATGAGACATCCATCCGATGCAGAAGAATGGATAAAATTTGATCAAAGATATCCGCATTTCTCTAGTGATGAGAGAAATGTTCGCTTGGGATTAGCTTCAGATGGTTTCAATCCGTTTGGTAATATGAGTCTGAGTTACAGCATTTGGCCCGTGATTTTGATTGTCTACAATCTACCACCGTGGATGTCAATGAGTTCATCATTTATGATGATGACACTACTAATTACTGGTCCTAAAGGTCCTGGCAACGCAATTGATGTGTACCTTCAACCGTTAATGGATGAACTAAAAGTATTATGGACTACTGGAATACATACATATGATGCATGTAGGAAAGAGATATTTACATTACAAGTTACACTGTTGTGGACTATAAATGACTTTCCCGCATATGCAATTGTCTGGTTGGAGTACTAAAGGAAAACTCGCGTGTCCTGTCTGTCTTGAAAAAACACATTCGACATGGCTGTCTGGAAGTATGAAGCATTGCTATTTGGGTCATCGTCTATTCCTTCCACCGAAGCATAGATGGCAAATGGTAGATAGTAATAAGAAATTTGACGGCTCACCTTATGGGCAACGACTTGACTTAGCTCGTGTGAATGGCAACATTATTTGGGAACAACAATTACTTGTACGAAGCAGTTGTTTAGGACGGACATCGAAGAAAAGTGTAGCCGGTGGTTGGAAGAAACAAAGTATTTTTTTCAAGAATTACCATACTGGAAATACTTACAACTTCGTCATATTTTGGATGTCATGCATATTGAGAAGAATGTTTTGGAAAATATTTTGGTAATGTTAGATCTTTTAGGTCAATCAAAAGATAATTTAAGGACGAGACGAGATTTAGTTCAACTTGGTATACGCAAAAAACTACATCCAATTGAATTAGACAATGGATGGATTACTATACCTGCAGTAATATATACATTATCCAACGCTGAGCGTGATAAAATTTTCAGCTTCCTTAAAAGTTTGAAGGTATCTAATGGGTTCTCATCACAGCTGTCGAGGTGTGTAAATGAAAGAGAACGTAAGATAACTGGATTAAAAAGTCATGACTGTCATGTTTACATGGAAGTGTTACTCCCATTCGCTATTCGCAGGATTGTTGACGATGCTGTCCTACAATCATTAACAGAATTGAGTGGATTTTTTAGATTATTGTGTTCGAAGGTTTTAGATCCGTTGATCTTGAGAAGACTTGAAGAAGATATTGTTATGACATTATGCAAATTAGAGCAGATATTTCCACCTGCCTTCTTTGACGTAATGGTTCATTTAATAGTTCATCTAGCAGGTGAAGCAAGGATCGGTGGGTCAGTTAAATATCGTTGGATGTATCCAATAGAAAGATACCTTCGAAAATTAAAAAATATGGTCTTTAATAAGGCACAACCCGAAGGATGCATTGCTGAAGGTTATCTTTGTGAAGAGTGTATTAATTTATGTGAAATGTATATGGAAGGTGAAAGCGTGCGTTTCAACCGTTATGAACGAAATGATGAAGGCGAGGTTGTGGAGGAAGAGGACAAATCTAAATTATGGGTCTTTCAATCATGTGGCAGGCATATATTCAGTGGTATCCGCCGCGTAATATCCGATGAGGATAGAGATCTCATACACTACTATGTTTTGATGCAGTTGTCAGAAATTGACGAATTTTTTGATGAGTACAATTCATTATTTAATGAGACGCATAATAAATCTCAATTCCTCAAATGGTTCCGTTCACGTGTGAAATATTTAAGGGAAATGACAGATGATAGGTGGAACATTAACCTTGACATTCTTGGATGTATACCATATTCTCAAGTTATGTCTTACAAGGGTTATATTGTGAATGGCTACAGATTTAGAACAAAGTCCGCCGACGAGATGAAATCGACGCAAATGTCAGGTGTTATAGTAAAAACAGATTTACCTTCAGGTTTAGACGGCTATTATGGGGAAATACTTGACATAATAGAGATCAGTTTTACTCATGAATGTCGATGTGTTCTTTTTATGTGCAATCGGTTTGATGTCGATCGCGAGGGGATAGGATATCGAAGAGATAGAAATGGGATTACTTCATTGAAACAATCTGGTAAATTGTAAATAAATGAGCCTTTTACACTTGCCAGTCAGGTAGAACAAGTTTTCTACCTTCCAGACAACTTCAGTGATGGATGGATCATACCTGTGAGAACAGTACCAAGAGATTTTTTGATGTCAATGATGATGATGAGTTGCTAAATATAAACAAGGCATATCAAGCTGAAGTACAAGAACATCCAACTGATATTGTAGATGCGGATTTTTAAAGTGCAAGTTCACCATCATTTATTTTCCAATTTTTTGATCTAATAAGTGAATTGTATCATTCTTGTTATCTAATTTAAATGTTTCATAATATGCAAATATGCCTCCACGTCCTAGACGCATTCGGGATGCACCGCCGGCACCACAACGAGGGAGTGAGACCTCCGATCCTGACGAATCGATTAGCTCAGGTAGATGTAGAGGCCCATCACAGTGCCGAGTGTTGGACTGACTTCGTCCTGGTGAGACACTCAGGGTGCGGATAGTTGAAGGCGATGCAGTGGGGGAGAACTCAGCTGTTTTTCAGAGTTACTTGGGACAGGTGTGCAGAGCCAGGGTCCCTCTCCACATTACAGACTGGCGTTTAGTAGAGCAGTCAATAAAAGATGCCATTCTTCATGATTTGGAGGTATTTATAATAATAACAAATCAAAGTTTTTCTTCAGTATATATATAAACTTATTTTTGTTTGTTTCGATTTCTTTGCAGTCTAGTTTTTCCTGTGATCATGACCCGGCCACTGATGCTCTGATTTTAGGACATGGTGCGGAGTTGTTGCGTAAACATCGAAGTCGTCTGAAGGTCCGAGTAAGTACTTTTCTTTATATTTAAGTATAAATTTGTTTTTCATCATTTAAGTATATAAGTAATTTTCTTTATATTTTAAAGTACTTCGATTTGGAGCTTCCATTGGAAATCATTTTAGCAAATTGTCCTCCGAATGTACCCGCTAAACAATGGAGGGCGATGGTTTATATTTGGATGGGAGAAGAACATGCGGTGCATTTTATACATAAATCATTTGGAATTCTTTTATTAAAATTATTATCTTTGTATAGGGTATCTCAAGGAGAAATGCTGAAAATCGGAGGAAAGGTTTCAAGTCTACCCATAGAATGGGGAGAAGAAACACAAATCAACTGAAGGATGACTTCGTAAGTAACCTACTTTATGATTAATGTTTAAATTCTAAACATTATGTATTAAAATGGTATCGTAAATTTAGTAATCTTTTCACATTAGGCAGTGGAGAACCAGTGTGTGCCCAGCCGAATGGAAGTCTTCGAGAAGTCTAAGAGCCGCGATGTTGGATCCTGTCTATGGTCCAATTCAAGTAAGCTATTCATAACATTTTTGCATCTTTTTTACAAATTAAATGAATTTGAACTTACTTAAATAAATTTGTAGGAGGAGATGGTCAGGCTCACAACCACTGGCTCTGTAGACAACACTGGAACGAGTCATCCGCCTCTTACTCCTGATGCAGCCTTCCTCCAGGCGACCGGTCCAGAGCATCAGGGACGCGTCCGTTGTGGTGGTCGTGATGCCACCATACGGAATTGGTATGGAGTAGGGACCGGCTCGAACTCTCTGAAGACACAAAGGGAGAGGGAATTAGAGAGTCAAGTGTCTAGCATGAATATGGAGATTCAGGATTTACGCCAACAAATGGCGATTTTCAATGCATTCATGCAGGCACATCAAGGTGCAACATCGACTAGCCACCCAACAGAAGATGATAATACCGCTGCGAGGCTAGGCGATGACGATGACAGAGAAGAAGAAGATGATGATGCTGATGACGATGAGGACGACGACGATGAGGTCAACGACTAGGACAACGAGGAGGACGACTAGGATAGTTTGGTTACTTGGTAGGATAGTGTAGTATATTGTATAACTATTTTGGACAATTACTTTGCAAAGTAGGTTATTTTGTTTGAATGCTTATATTGTAGGATGACGACTTTATGAATGTGGAATGCATCTTTTTTTGTGGTGATCGTAATATTTATTATGAAGAAAAAATTTTTGTAACATGTACTATATTATAGTGACATACAGGGTAAAATGAAGATCAAACAGGGGGCAATGGAAATTTTTTTTGTTAGCAGATGAACAGAAGGGACGGTCATTGCGACCGTCCCCTTAGTTCTTAGAGACGGTCATGACCGTCTCCACTTCCTCCCTTTTGGGACGGTCGTGACCGTCCCCCCTGAATGACTTTAAGGGACGGTCCTGACCGTCCCCAATAAGTGCCTTTAAGGGACGGTCATGCCCGTCCCCTATACTAAACTTTAAGGGACGGTCACGACCGTCCCCTATGTATGAGTATAGGGGATGGTGTAGACTACCGTCGCTTATACCAAATGGGACGCAGCCTTTGGAGACGGTCGCATGACCGTCCCCAATGATCAGAGGGGACGATCATTTTCTCATTAGCGACGGATGTTGACCGTCGCCTATTCTACTCTTTCTTGTAATGATATTCACCTCCTATATCTAATCTAAGGAGTTTAAGCACTTTCCATGTTTGTGTCTCAACCTCATTCTTAAATATAAGAAATTTTTCTAAGGCTTCATCCTTGGTTTTCATTAGATATACATAGCAGTATCTATTGCCATCATCTATAAAGGTGATAAAGTATTTCTTATTATCTCGGGTCAACACACCATTAAACTCATAGATATTTGTGTGCACTAGATCCAAGATCTCACTATCTCTATAGACATACTGAAAAGACTTTCTAGGTGTCTTAACTTGAACACAAATTTCATATTTTTGAGTTTTATCAATAGTGTGTTTAGGGATCAACTCTAAATTCATCATTCTTTTAATTGAATTTAATTTTACATGTCCCAATCTACTATACCACAGATCATAAGATTCTAGATTATTAACTACATGAGACACAGAATTAGAACATTCAGAACATAAAACATTTATTTCATCAATGTTTATTGAATCACATCTAATTCTAAACAACAAATCAAAATCTGCCAAATAGTCTTTTTCATAAAAATACCATGTCTCAGAGTGACAACTTTATTACATTTAAAGTTCAATTCAAAATCATTTCTAACTAAGATAGAGATAGATAAAACATTCTTCTTGATGTCAAAAATATGCAGCACCCTGTGCAACGTCCAGACACGTCTAGAGGAGAACCTCAAGTTGACTTGTCCCGACTCTAGTACCCTGGCTGCAGAATCATTCCCCATCTTCACAGTCCCACCACTGCAGGCCTGATAAGAAGAAATAAAGTTTTGTCCGAGTAAATATTTACATTAGCTCCCGTATCCACAAGCCATTCATTTGGATCATGAATATGGTATAGTTCATATTTTACAGAGACATGCCCCTCGCTAGCCCCAAGTCCCATAGGGATCATATTTGAAGGATATGGAGAAATCCTCAAGTGCATCACGGAAGCGTGAGCGTCGTATCGGATACAACGATGAACGACTAGTCGTACTAGTTGTTTGGTGCAGCGGAATTTTAAAAAAATTATTCGATGAAACCACATGATCCAAGAACAATTCTCGGATCGTTTCATCTATAACCACAACAAGTATAATGCAATACCTCTTGAAGCGTGGTTGATCGAGTCTCTAAGAGAAGAGACCTCCTGTCTCAAGTCCGATCGTCGGAGAGATCGCTTGCGAGCGCGGGGATGAACCGCGTAGTCCTCGCAATTCAAGAAGTTGATCCAAGCACGGTTGCTCCTGATCTTGTCGCACGAGATCAAATGTCTCCTTCGTGGGCGAAGCACTCGAAGTAGACGAAGAACCGCAGAGCGTCGAAGCGGCAGCACGAGAGCGCGTGCGACGACGATTCTCTCCACCAAGGTGGACGGCCACCAAGAAGAAGGGGGAGAGAGGGTTGTCGAGTATGGAGAAAGAGAGAGAGAGAGAGAGAAGAGTGCTACAATAGCATGTAAAGAGAGAGCATAGTATGCCTCTCTATTTATAGGGTTTTAGGATCCATGGATCTCAATCCATGTGACTGATGGGCCAAAAATTCAATCAATCTGGATCAGGTCAAAATATCACTCGGGTCGTTGCGACCCGGATCGATGAGAATCTCAGCTCAATCAAGAAAAAGTAAAGCATACCACCAAAATCAGAGAGAAATCAAATAAAAGCGATAGCGGTCCTGGCTATTAGATTAGCCTGGTATAGCGACCAGGGTCGGACTCAGGGAGCACGTGATGGCCTTGCGGCCTACGAAGTAGTCTCAAAAAGAAATAAAATAAAAGAAATGTATTTTTTTGGTGGATTTTAATTTTTATAATTTTTTTTGGATTTATAATTAATTAAGAAAATAAGGAAAACAAAGAAACAAGCCAACACAATAATTTATTTAATGCATCAAAAATCACTCAAAAATTCAAATAAATTTTTTTTATGTTTTTAATAATTTTTATTATTTTTGGGTAATTTTTGATATTTTTCTGATGTTTATTGAATTTTCTAAAAATACAACAAGACAGAAAAATGAGGGTGTTGTCCAGTCAGGAGTAAAAGGCTAATTTAAAATGCAAAAGGCCCTTCCAACTCCTGGAGGTAATTTTCCTGTAAACTAGAGATTTAAGGAAAATTTAGGCACTGGAATTATAGTTTTTGTATTTTTAAATTATTTATTAGAATTTTATAAAGTTTTTAATGTTTTTCAATTTTTATGGGTTTTATATAATGAAAAATGACCAAACTTGGTCAGAAATTCAAACAAGGCAAAAGACATAGTAACTATTTTTTTTTGTAATTTTTAGATGAGTTTTTATATTTTTTGTGAATTTTTAAATCAGACAGTAAAGAAAAAGGTTGTTTTTGAATTTTTAAAAATATCTAATAAAACCAAAAATGTCCCCAAAAATTCTAGAAAATTTTACAACATGGCAGGAGCCATGTATCCAATTTTCATTGAATTTGGAGTTAATTTGCTATTTTATTAAAAATCAAACCCTATGTACAGTGCACAGGGACCTGTACGTAAATACTCGAAGTTCCAGGGGGTCCGGTGCAAAAATCTCAAGAAGTCAAGCGCGAGGCGCGTGTCTGGGGCATACAGGGACCTAATTGCAAAGAAATAAAGTTTCTGGGATAAATAATAACAAGTATTAAAAGCCCAGGAACCCTAGTGTAATTTACCCACTAATATAACACACATGCACAAATTCAACACGCACAGGGGTATAAATGCAATTATCTAAAAAGATTCATTTATTTAATAACAACCCATAACTACAGAGTTAAACATGCAAATAGCCCAACGAAACACGTGTCGATGCACGTGACACACTGCAGGCAAGGGCATACATGCAAATATAGAAAATGACAGGGTCCAAAGTGCAAATTACCAAACTAAAGAAAGTTCCTAAAAATATTTACAGGACTAAAAGTAAACTACGCTAAAGCTAAGGGCCTAAGGGATAATTTACCCTTTATTAAAGAGCCCGTCAGATGGGCGCCACGTGTGCTGATCTACGACTGGGAAGGGGTGGCGCCCTAAAGCTGGAGTCCTCGTGCTGATCGAACGGCGGTGGCCTCGCCACGTGTGCGATCGGTCGGCTCTGGTGCGCTGGGGCTGACGCTCATCGATCGACGGTCTGGATCGAGTCTCCCAAAGATCGGACGGTCGGAGCTGCTCCTCACACGGATGGCTAGGATCTGAACTGGAGCCTGGGGTCGATCCAACGGCTGCGGAGGATGGAGGACGAACTGATGGTTGGTGAACTTCGCCGGCTCGCCACTGGTACATGCGTCCTCCTTGAAGGCCACAGAAGATCGGAGAAGAGTCGTGGAGGCCTTCCGCGTCCAATGGTGGTCTCCGATGGCCCGACGGAGCTCCGAGGAGCTCAGGTGGAGCCGGCGGAGGTCAAGCTGCTGCTTCAAATGGTCCAAGCCCTCAGATGGGCTCGGATAACCCTGCAAAACACACCAGCAGACTCGCGGGTCGAGGGCAAAGTGCCTCGACCCTGTGAGAGGGGGTGACGGTGATCGGTGAATCGGGGCGGTCGAGCTCCGACGAGGGGTAGACGGTGGAGCTCGAAACCCCAGCTCCTGTGTGAGCTGGGTTGAATGGGGGGGCGTAGAACGTGCGCGGGAGGAAGGCGAACGTGATGGTGAGGTCCGATGATTGGGGTGATGGCTGAAGTGACCGGAATCGACGATGGACGGCGACGGCGAGATTTGGGCGAATCTAGAAATTAAAGAACAGGAAAGGGAAATAGGGGTACCTGGGTGGAGGAGTCGACTGTGGGTGAGCTGGGCTAGCTCTGGGTCGTTGCCTCGTGGGTCGTCGTGGCCCGAGGCTCGAGCTCCTGCTTCAGGCGGAGCACGGCGGCGCTAGCTCGCCGGATCTGATGTCCGGTCACCTACACCTCTCTTCGACACTGCCAACGGAGAGCTGTCACCTCAGGGAAGGCAGTGGAGGTCACGGGAATGAAAGGTGGGGAGCCAAAGATGCGAAAATGGGTGGCGGAGCTCGGGCTTTATACTGTCAAGGGTCCGGCAAGAATCGATCGGGTAGGGCAGCTCAGTGCGCGGACCCCGAGGCGGGCACCCCGGCGAGGGTGTCGGATCTGTCATGGACAAGCAGGACCCGGGGTTTAGGTGTAAGAGGATCGGGTTTGGACGCGAAAATTAGGAGAAATCGGGTCGGGCATCCAAAATCCGTGGGAAGTGGTCCACAGGGGGAGTTGACCGGGCGGTCAACATCCCCGTGGACCAATGGGAAGCAGCCATCTGGAAATGATTTGGAAAATCAATTAAAAATAGTAAATGGCCGATTTAATAAAAACTTAAAACATGAAAAATATTTGTTTTAATTTTTTCTATTTTTTGTGATTTTTAATTAATTTTTCAAAATGAAAATAAGGTATTTACATAATAGGGCTATATATAGGTATATATACAATATAGGATTTTTATTTTTGATTTTAAATTTGTAATTTTTATACATTTTTATCCCCATTTTATATTTTATTTATGTATATCATAAAATTAGGAATAAAAAGATATTTTTATTTTATTTTTATTATTTATATACAAGGGTGAAATAAATATAGGAGTGGTTGTATGTACATGGTGGATATGCACAAGTGGAGTGTTTTTTGTTTTCTTTTTAATTTTTCTAATTTTTGTTTTGATTTTTATAATTACAAATATATACAAATATTTACAAGCCATTTTTATTCTATTTTTAGAGGAAAATATATTTATTTTATTTATAGGTATATTTACACACATGAGCCCCTATCTCCCTCTACTTTGGCTTTTATGCGGTCAGGCCCATGCTGAGCCCTCCCTTGGGTTAGGTTGCTCAATATATATTCTAAATATTTCCTCTTTTTCTTTTTAATCTTTATTCTTTTAGTTTTGCACAAAAACATGCTAATTATTACTTTTTACACCATGCATGCTTTTGGTAATTATTGGTATTTACAAATATATACATGCATTTGCAAAGGTTTTTATAGCTAAAATATAAGAATAAAGAGTGATGAATGAGTATTCATCAGTGACATATAAAATCAATGGATGAGATTGATTTATGTCAATCCAATGGTCAAGATTGTTGTTGGTAAAACCAACAACTTGTGATTTAATTTTGATGAAAATATATTTGATAAATCAAATAAATATTAATACCAAAATAAATCAATTAAACAAGGAGAGAGAAATCAAGGGAGATCATCCTTCCCCTTTGGGAGGGGGGGACGGCCACCAATTCCACAAGGAAATTGGTGCTGTCCCCTCCTTTCCAAAAGGGAGGGCAATCTCATGGCAATCCATGAGATTGCACATCTCCTTGATTTTCTCTCTACTTATTTTTTCAACAACAATTTGTTGGTATTTTAATTCACCAAAATAATTCTCAATTAATTTTGTGAATATTGCAATCTTGACATTGGAATATTGTGAATCAAATTCACAACCCAAAACAAAATGTAATTTACATTTTCAATTAATTAGACAATGTGTATCCAATACACATTAATAATTAATCTACTAATATAAATTATATTCAACTCTCTCTAATACATTATAAATCACATTTATAATATATTATGAATAATTGGATATTACTATCCACATTATTCTTATCCATAATAATTAAATCACATTTAATTATATTGGATAATTTCTCATACATCATGATAATTAAATCATATTTAATTATCAACTTCTTTTTGCTTAGATCTCATGGAATTGCTCTTAAACCATTTAAGAACAATGCTATTTCTCCTCAGATACTTGGAGATAAGGACAGGGCGATTGTATTGTTCCACATATAGTGACTTGGATATTGAGATCACATCTCAAATCCAGATCCCATGGACCTCTCATAGATGCTTGATCAAATCAAGACCGTATACCTAATCTTCTCATTGCATCTGAATCCCATTCAGATCAATGTCCAGTAAATGGACTAAGATTAGGATACTTCTCTGATGAGAGGAGTCACTAAAATCCAGAGCTGTTTCATCACTCCCTCGGAATGGAAGCGTCATGGTTATACAATCGTTTATGATCAAATCACCCTTCAGGTATTCCCAATACCTACACATCCTGCATACTGGAAGACTCATGATCATTATGAAGATATAGATCACTTTTACACGGTCATCTTCATAGTTTGATCATTTAAGTTTCTCAATCTTGGTCCTTGGGATATGGTACAGATCATATGCTTTCACAAAGCATATATCTTACCTTCAAATTCATATCATGCTTCTAAAGCATGATGACCATGCATGGAATTTGGTCAATCCCAATACCTCATGAGTGAGCTCATGTCTCCCGATTCACAAGTGAACCTGTATGATCCCTTTGAGAGATCATATTACTTATATGCCCTTACATGCACACCAGCTCGTCGGTGTATAGACCTTGATTAGGTCATCAACCTATTGGTCTGCCAAATGTACATACTCAGACATATAGTAATACATCTGTCTCTGGTCAGAGGATGTTTGCCTGTGATGTGACAGTATTCATCATAGGTCTTTGGTTATCTCGATCTCGTTAAGTCAACTCATTGACTCAACTAATCTGATACCTCCGAATCAATATTCCCATGCAGAGGACCTGCATCAAGGGGTCGATCAGATATCAGTCTAATGAGATGGGATTGCCATCTCCCACTCAGACTGGAGATCACTACTTGTCAATCATTGATGATGCTTGATGAGTCCTCTATCTAACTCCTTAGATATTCATCCAAGCATCATCCTCTATGATTCAATCATTGAATCAACAGCTGTATGATTATCAAGTTGGCCATGGTACATAATCCTTATTGTACAGAGGGACCTTATAGTGCATTTATTCATTCAATATCAGAAAGGGAGTGAAACAAAATCAATAACTTTTATTGATGAATCATTTATTACAATAACAATTATTGTAGGAATGGTTCGCCTCGGGCTCACATTGCTAACAATCTCCCACTAGCCCTCAGAACCATTCAGGAACAACCCTTAAACCCATACTTATTACATGCTGGTCAAAAACCTTCTGTGTCAGAGGTTTGGTAAGAGGATCAACAACGTTGTCGGCGGAGGCCACCTTGGTGATGATGATGTCACGACGCTTTTGAATATCCCGAATGATGTGGTATTTCTTTTCTACGTGCTTGCTCTTCTGATGCCATCTGGGTTCCTTCGCCTGGGCAATGGCTCCCGTGTTATCACAGAGTAGCAGGATGGGAGTATCAGAGGAAACTACGCCAAGCTCCTGGACGAACTTGCGCAACCACACCGCCTCCTTTGCAGCATCCGATGCGGCAATGTATTCGGCTTCTGTTGTTGAATCTGATGTAGTGTCCTGATTCTTGCTTCTCCAGCTCACAGCACCACCGTTCAACAAGAACACAAACCCTGATGTCGACTTTCGATCATCAATGTCCGATTGGAAGTCAGAATCTGTATATCCCAAGACTTGGAGATCACCATCTCCATAGACCAAGATGTAATCTTGCGTCCGTCTTAGATATTTGAATATGTTCTTTACTGCATTCCAGTGTTGTTCTCCATAGCAGGATTGGTAACGACTTACCACTCCCACTGCATGGCAGATATCTGGCCTAGTACACATCATGGCATACATTAAGCTTCCTACTGCTGATGCATAAGGGCATCCAACCATGGCTTTCTTTTCCTCAACAGTTTGATGAGCCATACCTTTAGACAGGTGGATACCATGTCTTAAGGGTAGGAATCCTTTCTTGGAACTATCCATACGGAATCGTTCAAGAATCTTCTTAACGTATCCATGTTGTGACAATCCCAATATCCTCTTCTCTCGGTTCCTGAACAGCTTCAGACCCAAGATGTAAGAGGCTTCTCCAAGATCTTTCATCTCAAAGGTATGGGACAACCAAATCTTCACACTGGTCATCATCCCTGTATCATTCCCAATGATAAGGATGTCATCTACATAAAGCACGATGAACACAATGGCGCTCCCACTAAGCTTCTTGTATACACAAGGTTCATCAGGATTCTGCACAAAATCATAACTCTTTATGGTTTCGTCAAATTTGATGTTCCAGCTACGAGAAGCTTTCTTGAGCCCATAGATGGATTTCTTTAGCTTGCATACTTTGCCATCCTCAGTCATGAAGCCCTGGGACTGCTCCATGTAGATATCCTCCTCGAGGTATCCATTGAGGAAAGCCGTCTTGACGTCCATCTGCTAGATGTCGTAGTCAAGATGTGCAGCTATAGCCAGCAATGCCTGATGGATTTAAGCATAGCCACAGGAGAGAATGTCTCATCGTAGTCGATGCCTTCTCTCTGTGTGTAGCCCTTGGCTACGAGCCGTGCCTTGAAAGTCTCTACTTTCCCATCAGGTCCCCTCTTTCTCTTGAAGATCCTATTGCACCCAATGGGTTTTACCCCCTTAGGTGGATCCTCTAGGGTCCATACACCATTCTTATGCATGGAGTCAATTTCTGACTTCATTGCTAGCATCCATCTATCCATGTCATGATCCACGAGTGCTTCATCAAATGAAGTAGGATCATTGTCAGTTTCACCTGACACATGGAATCCATACCTTTCAGGTGGTGCAACCACCCTCGAACTCCTTCGAAGAGGTATGGGTGTTTCATCTTTATTTATCTCTTCAGTTTCTGGTCTAGGAAGCTCAGAGTTCTCAGGAGACTCAATGAGTTTCTCTACTTCACTTTTGTCTTGACCTTTAAGGAAATCATCCTCCAGAAATTTCACATCTCTAGAGACAAAAACCTTGGGGTCTCAGGGTCATAGAGTTGGTATTTAATACCATCTCTATCATACCCAATGAAGTAGCACTCACGAGTGCGAGATTCCAGCTTGCTAGCGTCCACGTTCTTTGCATGAACCAAGCATCCCCAAACCCTCAAGTGATTAACACTAGGTTTGATTCCATACCAGAGCTCATGAGGAGTCTTAGGTACAGATTTGCTGGGAATCTTATTCAGGATATATATTGCAGTCTCTACTGCATATCCCCAGAAACTAAGTGGTAAATGTGCTTTACTCATCATTGAACGGACCATATCCATGATGGTCCTGTTGCATCTTTCAGCAACACCATTAAGTTGGGGAGTTCCAAGAGGAGTGAGATTGGAAACAATTCCATTCTCCTTAAGGTATTCCTTAAATTCATCTGAAAGGTACTCGCCACCTCGATCAGATCGAATTCGTTTAATCTTCCTATCGGTTTGGTTCTCAACCAAAACCTTAAACTCTTTTAACTTTTCAAAGGTTTCAGACTTATGACATAATAGGAAGATAAACCCATATCGTGAATGGTCATCAATAAACGTCAAATAATATCGATATCCATTTCGAGTTGCGGTACTGAAGGGACCGCATACATCAGTATGTATTAGATCAATAATACCTTCACATCTTGTAACCTTGTTACGGAAAGGCATTCTAGCCATTTTACCTCGAATACAATGTTCACAGGTAGGTAAAGACTGAACCTGTAAAAAATCCAAAGGTCCATCCTTTATCAATCTATTGATCCTATCAACAGATAAATGGCCAAGCCTTTGATGCCAAATCATGTTTGAATGATTTATATTACTCCTGGATCTTTTAGGGTTTTTATTAGCGGTTGTAACATTCATGACATGCTCATTAATGCACAATTCATAGAGTCCTCCAGAAGTCAAAATACCCTCTGCAATATATTTATCATAATGATTTATGACTAATTTATTACAAAATAGGAATGAATATCCATTTCTAACTAGCTTAGATACAGATATTAAATTCCTTCTGACTTCAGGTACATAAAGACAATCTTTAAGTACTAAGACTCTTCCACTAGATAATGATAGTCGGCAAGTCCCAACGGCGACTGCTGCAACACTTGCATCAGATCCCATCTGGATGACTATCTCCCTTCTTCAAGTTTTCTAGTTTCCTGAAACAAATGCAACAAATTGCATACATGAACAGAAGCACCAGAATTAACAACCCAACTTCCTTCTCGTCCAACGAGAAAACTGGTTTCAATGATAAAAGTAGATTTCATACCTGCTGGGGCTTTACCTTTGTCGACAGACTTCAGGTAATCCGGGCAATTACGCCTCCAGTACCCCGGCTTCTTGCAGTGGTGACAAACGTCGGTTTTCTTTGACGCCATTAAAGTGGATGCATTGGAAGATGAGCCAACACTTTGTCCCTTCTTCTTTCTCTTCTGGGCCGGGCCCTTCCGAGAACCTTGCTTCCGACCGCGCTTCCCTTTGGCCTGTGCAACCATTGCAGTGCCAGTGGGACCATCTTTCTTCATTACGTCTTCTGCAGACTTTAATGCAGCAAGAAGCCCAGCATTTGTCAATTCCAGCTTATTCATGTGGAATGACACCACAAAGTTATTGAAAGATTTGGGCAATGACAGCAGAATGAAATTCGGATTGCATGTCTGCATCCATCGTCGCCCCCAGAGTCTCCAGCTCTGATATGTACCCAAACATTTTGAGTACATGTTCACGGACCGAAGTCCCTTCCTGCATCTTGTAGCGAACCAGTTCTTTCATAACATTGTACCGCTGGGTGCGGTTAATATCACCAAACATATCCTTTAGATTCTGCATTATTTCCTGGCAAGTACTCATCTCCACATGTTGTTTCTGAAGAACATTGGAGAGAGAACCCAAGATGTAGCATCTAGCCAAGACATGATCTTCATCATACTTGTCATTATATGCTTTGTCTTCCTTAGATTTAGGATTTTCAAGTTTGTTTTCAGAGAGCACGTAGCTGATGCGCTCCGCCAAAAGCACAAGCTCCAAATTACGGATCCAATCCGAGTAATTTGGTCTGGTCAATTGGTTGACCTCCAGAAGCCTGCTCAGTGGGTTCATGGCCTTCATTTTCTGAAATTGAGAATGCACTATATTAGAATATAAGATATTCAATTTAGTTTTAATTGATCAAGGCATTTTAAATCAAATTAATCTTGCTATGTCAACTTTGAAAGTTCATTCCCTTAATCACTTTTCAAAGTAAGAGATATACTTACCTTTATATCTCAAGCAAGAACTGAGATCTCCTCTTTATCTTTGTCATATCCCAATAATATGAGAACCTATGACTCCAATAAAGAGAAGCGGGAACACATTCTGCCTTGCAAGTCCAACTTGCATTTCCTAATTCAGTCTTTGATGCCCGAGCCCACCACCCCTAAGGTGATGTTTACTCGTCATTAATTGAACCAACCGTCAACAGGAATACAACTCGCTATGCGCAATCCAATATCGCCCCAATAATATGAGGACCCGATATTGGGGTCACTACGCATACGTCCTTACTCTTTTGAGAAGCGACGAGCCCGATCCAAACGGATTATATGCGGGAGCTGTCACTTCGGACAGGCGTCTCCCACATATAATATTTGGCGACGAAATCCTTCACCTTGACGGGAGACCATGGGTGTCACTTATGTGATCCTCCATCTCTTATTCAAATTCAATTAATTACTATGAATCACATTCATACAATTAATTCTTCCAAGGGAATTCTTAACTCCAATTATATTAGAGTATTTTAATTGGACATAATTAACTTAATCACATTAAATCAATTATCAATCCAATTCAATCAATCAAACTTAATTTTATGCTTGAATATATATGGTATTATTCTCAAAGTACGTATTAATTCGTATTTTAATAATTAGAAAAATACATCTTAATCCCTCGGACATTATTCCGTCCCTACCCGCTGTCATGGCCAGTACCGGCGGGAGTGGGACGGACCGCATACGTTGCAACCCGCTACCCCAGCGATCCCCGACTAGGCACCATATCCGCCTCGGGAAAGGATAATGCCAAATTGATTAATTTGTACTTGAGATGATCATTGGTTCTTCAACCGAAATTATACCATATAGTAATCAAAACAATTTTGATTATAAGGAAATTTGCTAGACAAATTCCCAATCCTATTCAAGTAAGAAGTTTGATGATTGTGATTTCAATTATGATTTAGATCAAATCTAATCAATTAATTGATTGGGGCCAAGTCAATTAAGGAAATAATCATCTTCTAATATTTCAAAAATATTTGCCATAATTATTTCTCGAAATTAACAATTAATTTCATTAATTGACAATCACATGGTTCTTGATTAGGAAAGTAATTTCAGCAGTGATCCCTACTTACTAAAATTAGCATATCTCAATTAATTTAAATTCAAATTAAGAAAAGTCAATTTCTAAAGTTTGCTAATTTGATTTAGAACAGAAACCAAGTGATGTTTCACGCATTTTGAGGCAAGTCTAAACAGTAATTAACATTTTAATCACGTTCAGATTCACAGTTCCCGCAACAGTGCATGCATGTTCATTAAAACGACCATATCTAGAGCATACGAAATCCGATTTACGCAAACTCAGATCCTATGGTTTTCTTATTTAATGCGGAACATAATCCAAGTATTAAATTCGTGTTTAAACAATTTAAACAGTGCCGAATTTATTTATTAAACAGATCTGCGAAATCAAATGCGATGAAAACTTGCGCAACCTTAACGAACCCAAGTCGTCCTCGGTTAGCGAATCACTATTAGAAACCGTCGACCTATGTCTCTGATAACACTTGAAGGATATGGATAAATCCTCAAGCGCATCACGGAAGCGTGAGCGTCGTATCGGATACGACGAAGAACGACTAGTCGTACTAGTTGTTTGGTGCAGCGGAATTTAAAAAAAAATTATTCGATGAAACCACATGATCCAAGAACAATTCTCGGATCGTTTCATCTATAACCACAACAAGTATAATGCAATACCTCTTGAAGCGTGGTTGATCGAGTCTCTAAGAGAAGAGACCTCCTGTTTCAAGTCCGATCGTCGGAGAGATCGCTTGCGAGCGCGGGGATGAACCGCGTAGTCCTCGCAATCCAAGAAGTAGATACAAACACGGTTGCTCCTGATCTCGTCGCACGGGATCAAACGTCTCCTTCGTGGGCAAAGCACGCGAAGTAGACGAAGAACCGCAGAGCGTCGAAGCGGCAACATGAGAGCGCGGGCGACGACGATTCTCTCCACCAAGGTGAACGGCCACCAAGAAGAAGGGGGAGAGAGGGCTGTCGAGTATGGAGAAAGAGAGAGAGAGAGAGAAGAGTGCTACAATAGCATGTAAAGAGAGAGCATAGTATGCCTCTCTATTTATAGGGTTTTGGGATCCATGGATCTCAATCCGTGTGACATATAAAATCAATGGATGTGATTGATTTATGTCAATCCAATGGTCAAGATTGTTGTTGGTAAAATCAACAACTTGTGATTTAATTTTGATAAAAATATATTTGATAAATCAAATAAATATTGATACCAAATTAAATCAATTAAACAAGGAGAGAGAAATCAAGGGAGATCATCCTTCCCCTTTGGGGGGGGGGGGGAACGGCCACCAATTCCACAAGGAAATTGGTGCCGCCCCCTCCTTTCCAAAAGGGAGGGCAATCTCATGGAAATCCATGAGATTGCACATCTCCTTGATTTCCTATCTACTTATTTTTTCAACAACAATTTGTTGGTATTTTAATTCACCAAAATAATTCTCAATTAATTTGGGAATATTGCAATCTTGACATTGGAATATTGTGAATCAAATTCACAACCCAAAACAAAATGTAGTTTACATTTTCAATTAATTAGACAATGTGTATCCAATACACATTAATAATTAATCTACTAATATAAATTATATTCAACTCTCTCTAATACATTATAAATCACATTTATAATATATTATGAATAATTGGATATTACTATCCACATTATTCTTATCCATAATAATTAAATCACATTTAATTATATTGGATAATTTCTCATACATCATGATAATTAAATCATATTTAATTATCAACTTCTCTTTGCTTAGATCTCATGGAATTGCTCTTAAACTATTTAAGAACAATGCTATTTCTCCTCAGACACTTGGAGATAAGGACATGACGATTGTATTGTTCCACGTATGGTGACTTGGATATTGAGATCACATCTCAAATCCAGATCCCATGGACCTCTCATAGATGCTTGATCAAATCAAGACCGTATACCTAATCTTCTCATTGCATCTGAATCCCATTCAGATCAATGTCCAGTAAATGGACTAAGATTAGGTTACTTCTCTGATGAGAGGAGTCACTAAAATCCAGAGCTGTTTCATCACTCCCTCGGAATGGAAGCGTCATGGTTATACAATCGTTTATGATCAAATCACCCTTCAGGTATTCCCAATACCTACACATCCTGCATACTGGAAGACTCATGATCATTATGAAGATATAGATCACTTTTACACTGTCATCTTCATAGTCTGATCATTTAAGTTTCTCAATCTTGGTCCTTGGGATATGGTACAGATCATATGCTTTCACAAAGCAAATATCTTACCTTCAAATTCATATCATGCTTCTAAAGCATGATGACCATGCATGGAATTTGGTCAATCCCAATACCTCATGAGTGAGCTCATGTCTCCCGGTTCACAAGTGAACCTGTATGATCCCTTTGAGATATCATATTACTCATATGCCCTTACATGCACACCAGCTCGCCGGTGTATAGACCTTGATTAGGTCATCAACCTATTGGTCTGCCAAATGTACATACTCAGACATATAGTAATACATCTGTCTCTGGTCAGAGGATGTTTGCCTGTGATGTGACAGTATTTATCATAGGTCTTTGGTTATCTCGATCTCGTTAAGTCAACTCATTGACTCAACTAATCTAATACCTCCGAATCAATATTCCCATGCAGAGGACCTGCATCAAGAGGTCGATCAGATATCAGTCTAATGAGATGAGATTGCCATCTCCCACTCAGACTGGAGATCACTACTTGTCAATCATTGATGATGCTTGATGAGTCCTCTATCTAACTCCTTAGATATTCATCCAAGCATCAGCCTCTATGATTCAATCATTGAATCAACAGCTGTATGATTATCAAGTTGGCCATGGTACATAACCCTTATTGTACAGAGGGACCTTATAGTGCATTCATTCATTCAATATCAGAAAGGGAGTGAAACAAAATCAATAACTTTTATTGATGAATCATTTATTACAATAACAATTATTGTAGGAATGGTTCGCCTCGGGCTCACATTGCTAATAATATTCACTTGTGGACTCTCGTCTGCAACCTTAGGTTGAGCCTTTAAGGACGGACAATCCTTCTTCCAATGACCAATCTGATATAGTGCCAGCAGGGTTTATTCTTTGCCTTTTCTGGATGTTGCCCTTTGATTTCATTTTATTACTGTTGGTACCCTTTCCCTTCTTATCCTTGCCCTTCGAGGTAATGAAATTGACCTTAGCCTGAATGTCGACAGGAATCACATGCTTTTGTTTCATGTGTTCCTCCTCTATGGAAAATGCCACCATCAAGTCATCCGTAGAAAATTTTCCCTTAATGTGCTTCAAGGTCATACCGAAGTCTTCTCAAGATTTGGAGAATTTTTCTATGATGCACATGACCTGAAACTTCTCTGGAAATTTCATTTCTTCATCTTCTGAACCATGGAGAAGGAGTAAAAACTCATGTGCCTGTTCGGAAACAGACTTCCCTTCGGCCATGGAAAATTTCAAAAACTTGGTCACAGAGTATTTCTCAATACCGAGGTCTTCGGTATTATACTTCCAATCCAAATCTTCCCATAACCCCTTCGCAGTCTGCTGGATGAACAATATACGTCAAACAACGTGTTGGACAGAGCCAACAGGATGCAACCATGACATATATGATCACATTCTTTCCACGCAGATTACGCCTTATGGCTATCGGGTGAGGGGTTTTCCTTTTCCACCGTAGGGCAATCAGTTTCAAGCATAGAGATTAGTCCTATGGTGGTTAATCAGATCTTCATGCGTTGTTGCCAACGCTTAAAGTTCTGACCACCGAATTTCTCAGGCATACCCGTCATATCCACCATCAATTTTAACATTATTTCCGACATGGTTTTAAATCCGGTTCCGAATATCCTCTCTAAGATTGTTGTTAACAGGATCAATACCACGACATATACAAAATAATATTTAGCAAGATTAATATGAATAAATGCATTACATATTAATAAAGTTATTATCAAGCATGTCCGATTCATATAACAATTTTGATATGCACGCAGGAACCAATAAAAATATAGATTAAACATTTTCATTTTTAAATGAATAGGGCGAGATCCATGAAAGGTAAAGTAATAAACATAATGCAACAAACAAAATGATAGAGGAATTAGATCAGAAATCACAGAAGCGTCCATGTAATGGATTGTCCTTAGAGATGATATCGCTCCTACAATACCGGTGCGTGAGAGGGTTTTCTTGCGAGTGAAGAAAACATCGTCGGGGGAGGAGTATATATAAGATATGGTGTGCCCTAGCGTGCGGTACAACGAGCCGTTTGGGTCGAGTTGAATTCCCATTTCAGTCGAATCCAAATTAATCCGTGTGATTAATTGAATACCTTCCAAATGGAAACCGCAACAATCGAGATCCGAATTGACTCTTCCGAGACGAAGCACGTGCGTGTGTGTGGTCCTCCATTTCTCCTCTCTACTATTGCTACAAGAGCTTGGGATGTGAACTCATATATAAGCCCACCAAAAGTTTAGAGATATTAAGTATGGTACTAAACTTCCCCCCAAGCTTTTCCATATTTCAAATTTGGGAATTCCCAACTTTCCCTCCAAGTCATTTGATTTCCCAATTGAGGCCAAATTGACTCATATTGTAATTGCATAGATTTTCCAAATAAAACCTAATTACATCCTTTTAAATACAACATTGTCGTCCATCAGTGCATCAGCTAACATCAGTATATAAAAAGACATCCACCATTGCATAGTTGATTAAATTTCGTTATCCAATTACAATGATTAAGATTTATGGAGGAGTAAAGAAGGCAAACGTGTGGAACTGTGGGTTTTATAAGCAAATGAGATCAAACATGATTTTAATTGCCATCGTTGGAAATTTGAAGTTTGAAATTTACTGTTCATCACTTTCCTAATGAGGTATGTGCTCATGGGAAGGTCGTATTGTTTTGAGTCTGAAAGTCGTGGGACTAAATTTTTCAAAATAAGTTTATTTTGATCAATCAATAATTCCGTGAAAAAAACTAGGGTGGAGTATTGGGCCGGGTCGACCCGGACCCGATCCTGACCCGACCCGCAAAAGTTCATGCTCGGCTCGAACCCGATGTACAAATGGGTCGGGCTCGGGTCTTCATTTATCAAAAATTTTATGCTCGGGTCGGGCCGGACCCATACCCGAAGTACAAATGGGCCGAGCTTGGGCCCTCATTTTCAAAATATCATATTAGAATTATATTAGGGGACACGAATTTATAGTAACAATACATCCAATATTTCCTTCATCCATCAATAGTAATATTATATCGTAACAATACATCAAATATTCATGTGTTATGGATGAATTATATCCGAAACAATAAATTGGAATCAAAGGGCAACTTCATGGAATCAAAATAAGTGCAGGTTGAGCCCAGCGCAAGCCCGACCAAACTCGAGCTCGATCTTGGGGGCCTTGGGCCGGGCTCAGATCCTCAGTTTGCTGAAAAAAACGGGCCTCGATCCAGCCCAATGCCCACGGAAAATTGATGAACTCGAGCGGTACTTTCTCGGGTTGGGCCAAGTAGAGCCCAATACTCCACCCTAAAAAAAACACCATGACACCAATCAAGTAGACGAACGTGCTCTATTGTTTACCACATATATAGAAATGACAAGTTGGAATATTTATTTATTTTTATACCATATATAAACATGGTCTATGACACTATGTGGGTCTGCCTACACATAGTGGACTATGGTGCCGTTTTCCCTAATGGGCCATTTAAAAAAGTGCTGGAAGAAAGGTGACAGATTGCTCTTCCTTTTAATAATCTTTATACAATTTTTTTTTATAAAAAAGATTTTTTAAAGACAAATTTTCAGGTAAATCTTTATATTATCTACGTGAAGGTATTAAATATTTTTATTTATTTATATTAATGATGGATTTTTGGTTCCAAAGTAGAATGGTTCCTACGTTAGGGTTGGACATCGGGTCAGGTCAGGTCAGGTTTGAGTTGGCCAGATCAAGCCTATTTAAGTATATGGCTAATGAATCGGATCCAAATTTATTTTATTTTCAAATTTCAGGACCAAGTCCAAATCCGGCCTAAATAAAATGGATTGGGTTTGGGTTGGGCTGGTCTAATTTAACACATGTCTACACCAATATCATGTGTTCCATTCTTCTTGTATTTGTCTGGTTGTTTATTATGCATATGTGCATGTTTAAGAATTTAAGTATGCTAACTAATTCGTGATTCTAACATTAGTTGTATGTTGGAAATACAAATGTGGTAAAAAATATAGTGACTTAAACCACCAATTCATCATTACATATTCTATTATAGGCGCGGGCATTATGACCCAATAGAGATTGGTTACTTACAATTGTACATGATCTAACATTTGAGGATACAGATTCCATTCTTATATATTAATGTAATAAGCTTGCATATTAATGTAATAATGTCCTCAAGACACGCTAATGGATATGATTATTAATGGGTCTGAGCATTTATTCTACACTCGAAATAAGGATATGAAAGTTAGAACATGGTATTTGAAACGAATATGAATATACTGGACATAATTATATCGTATAAGTCGTACTATCGAGCTTGCGGGTTCGAACCTTCTCATATCCGAACCCAGTCCGATAATCAATACTGGCTCATTCTGGGGTCCATGACTCATCCACTAAATTTTAGATTTGGGTTTGGATCGGGTTATGGATCAGATTTTGTATCGGTCAGCTCGTTAACAATTTTGTCTCTAACATTTTCTTGATTGCTCGGAGATAAAATCGACAGATACTGCAAGAAAAATAAGTTGTGGTCACGGAATGTGAGCTACAGAAACTTGTGGCCACGATAATTCCGTAGTCACTAGTTTCTCGTAGGTAAATTCCGTGGCCAAAGTCTAATATTAGAGATGTGACCACGACAAGTTCTGTGGTCACTTGTAGTGGCCACGAAAATTTATGGTTAGAGAACTCTCGCGACGAGACTTGTAGCTACAGCTACTGACCACGATGTATTGTGGCCAGATCTCAATTATGTGGCCACAAGCCCCACATCCGTAGTAGTCACAACTTATTTTCCTTGCAATGAGACAACAAAGTAGATCTATATATCGCAGCATTATGCTAGATAAATAAAATATATTTTTTGGTCTCGAGAAAATGTATAATCATTTTTATATGATTCCTCGACACCGATCGAGCAAACAACGTATTATTTAATTCATTTTGGAACGAATATTCGTCATTATATAATAACAATTAGGATGATAGAAGCAGCTAACATTTAGTTCCATTTGTAAGATACATGCATAAGATATCGATGTCATGACCACAACCGACCGATATTCCTCCACTAAAACCCATCTAAATCAACAAAGAGAATATACACACATAAGTTGCAATCAGAGGATGGGGGGTTATCGACCATCACCTGTGAGCTTTCATTGATGTGGAGCAGGGAAACAGTGACAGTCCTTGATGCCATTTCTCCAAACCCTAACTAATGTATATTTTATGTATCGGCATGAGTGGATCAGTCAAAGCACCCATGGGAACAAAAACATGGGCTGTCGGATCTGTGAAGTGGACGTGATGTGCACAACGCATGATGATCTCATGATTGGAGATGGTACGTGTGCACGCACGTGTGGGTTCTCTGTTCAGTTCTGTTTGTGTGTTGGTGCTCGTGGGTACGTGCACGTACTACTCGCACTGCATGTCATATGTGCTTCGTCTTCTAGGGTTCATAATTTCTCCTCTACCTCTGTGCAGATCTGATAATAGCAGCAGATCTTCTCAAGTAATCTAAAGCGACCATATATGAGTATCATCTGGTAAACTAACTGTCATCAGCATTATTGCTGCTACGACGGATATGGAGGTTTTGATAATTGACAACAATTACTATAATAACGAGGTAGCAGACCCTCTACAGTACTGCACTGTTGTAAAATCATGTAGCATTCGAGACGCTTGATCTTGATCGAGTGGTTCACATAAATCTCCATAGTAGGGGCTCACAAAAATATTGAATTCGTACGAACCGGTCGATCAAGATCAAGTGGCTCGAGTGCTCCACGATTTTACAACAGTCATCTACAGTACCGCAGAAGATTTGCTCGCCAATAAAGATGTCTTGTAGTTATTCTAATGCCGCTCATCGACATCATACAGATTACGTCCATAAGGTTACACTGCAACTCTCTGGTACCAGCAGATGTATGTGCGGAATAAATATCAAATATATTGCAATGGTAATTATTCATTACAAAATTAACTTGCTATGGAAAACATATATATTGGATGCTATATCGCTTGTAACAGCAGTCACAGGTTCACGTTCTCATGATTTCCCATATGATGCCAATTAAGATACGTACATAGCTTAATATATTGGATATATTGTGCTGGTTAAGATAAAATCATGAATGTGGCTTAGAATGCAAACGTCCACATCAATAATATAGCCACTAGTAATAAAAAAGTGATAAATATCGGCGGCATTATAGGGAATACAGCCTTTTAGTCATATTAATTAATAATCATCGCTAATATCATACAAATTTTCTTATTTAGTTACTCACAATTCTTATATTAGTTAAGTTTTTTAATGCATAATTGCACCATAATAGTATACGGTAGTTATTCTCATAGACTAAATAACTTAATTAGCAATATATATGGATAAAGTTGTATGCCGCATGGGAGCTAAATTAGCCCCCCACCCATCTCTTTTTTCAAATTTTGTGGTTTTTAAAACAATTGGGGGATTAAATTATATTAATAAGAGAGGTGGGTGTTTTAAATTTCGTGAAAATCAGACAAGCCTAACTCATCCATCTAGAAGGGATTGATTTCAACAATATTGTGAAATTTCTAGAAGGAATTATATTTCTAGAAGGAATTAATTCTGAGACCGTTAAAATTTGATAGGCTTAATGGATGTAATAAGAATCTCGAAATGAGTTGAATTTTTAATGAGATTATGTTGATATTAGGTGATCTAAAACTCCCCCTGTGTTTTGAAAAAAAAACCACAAAAGGTATAAAAAAGAGATGGGGGAATCTAAGTTAGCTCCCCCACGGGGTACTGATGAATCTCCATTTCATCACATTTATTCTTTTATTTAAGCATTTTAAACCCTAGCTAAATGTATAGAAAAAGCATTATTTTGCATAAAATAACATACATTATTTATTGTTTAATTGTTGTATACTGTATTTAAAGCCAAAATAAAAGAATAAAGAAAAGACAATAAAAATAAATGAAATACCATAGATATGAATAACCCTAAATCCCGAGACCTAAGCATCATGATGACTGGATCGATAAGGAATAAAGTAGGGGAGATAAGGGCTAAAAACACAATAAAACATAAATTTATAATTCTTCAAAAAGTCTATTTTGGGATTTATTTTTTTTATATTTACACCTCAAATCAATAAACTTTATACATAAAAGTTGTAGATAAAATTACATAGAAAATACAAAATTTATTTCATGTAAAAATAATACACAATGTGTCTTCTACACTCAGAATAAAATTCCAAAATCCCAATTTCACAGACATGTATCTCCTCCATGCGTATTCAAAATTCATCAAACTCACTTTAATTATAAATAACTTTTAATAAGCTATTTAATTAAGATAGTTTTATTTAATTTAGAGATAAGATGCAAAAGTTAGGTTTTGGACCACTATTGTACATTATACCTAAATAAAATAATCATTTTATTTATTCTTTATATTTTTCTATCTTTATAATTTTGTAAATATTACGTATAATATATGTACATGATTAGAATAAAAATAAAACCACTAAAACTACATCAAAATAAACATGTAAACTATGATACATAAATGAAATATACTCTCTTATACATATATAATTAATACCTGTAAAGTATATAGTATATCAGAAAAATAAATAAAAATATATTTATGTTGATTTAATTAAAATTTAATTATGTAAATTAGGTACATAAAATAATAAAATCTGAAATATAGAATAAAAATGAATACTTACTATATAGGTAAATATACATATAAATGAACATCCAAAAAAGTAACATATAATAAATTACTTGTAAAAATAAATAAAATTCATAATAAAATATTACATAAAATAATAGGTATTTTTTATGTTTTAATCAAAAAATAATAAAATCATTAATATTTTATTTTTAATTAATAAGGATTTTCAACATATTTTCTCGTGTAGCCCGCCTACGTGGACCAATGGGAAAGCGGTCTGAGTTGACTCCCGTCGACGCTCCGCCCCTCCCAAGGTCTGCGTCTGGCAGGCCTACACCCTTGACTTCTTTGTTTTTTGTTGTTAGATTCTTTCACCATTTTAAATCGATTCCTTCTTTGACTTTTCTCCTTGATCAATGCATTTTCACATGCGATTGACTTCTCGATCTAGAGGAGCTATGTAACGAGCGTGCTTCCCAACCCAAATCACCCACGTATATATTGTTCGTTGGAGCGATTCTGAAAATCTTATCCTTTCTTCGCCCTTGAACCTTCAGATCATTGCAATAGTGGGACGAGGTTGATGACAACAACCTCCTTGATCGATTTGTAGTGCATGCGAGGTGAGGAGGAAGCAATCTGGGTTTGCCGGAGAACATCCTAGTTGAGCTCCACTAGCTCCTAGCTCTGGTTGGTTGAGCCACAAGTTAGTGGTAAAATATATAGCTTTTAATTCTAGCTTTCGTTTCCTGCTTTTATTTTGCAATTTATTTCACTACATTAGCTTAGGATTTGAATCCTGTAGTTCGCCTTCGCCGAAGCTCCGCTCCGGCTACCGTTCCTTAGTGATATGACCTTGTTCCAACCCACCTATAACTGCCATTCACTTTCCCTGATGCTTCTCCATCACCCAACTACCACCAGCCACCCATATCACGACTCGATCTAGAGATCCTCTCTCCCTCCACCATCCAACGCTGGAGAGATTCGCCTCTCTCTATCGTGCCTGCATTCGGCCCTGAACGAGGATGAGGCAGTTTGCCCTTGACCTCTAACCTTTTTTCGTGCAGGTCAATGCCTTCAGGAGTCCATCAGGGTTGGGAACCTGTGCAAGACTTCCAGGTGCCTTGGTCTTCATCGAGCTACCATGACCCCTCCGACATAGCAGTTGCGGAACACCTAAAGTGTTCTCTCGAGCATCTCAGCAGCTGATTTGAGCATCTGACTGAGGAGATTTGGCTGGAGGAAGCTCGTCTAGGCGAAGCTTCTTCCGAGTTCTTCCAAGCCTCTCTCCCGACATTTGATCACCCTCATGCTCCAGATTAGATATGAGCCATTGGATCGCTCCTGCAGCTCACCGTCAGATCGAACTTCCGATCTAATCTCGTGCATCCATCAATGGTGAGGTATCGTCCGTTGTCGGAGAGACATGCACCAAGTGGGATCATAAGCGTCGCCGGATCGCCCAATGGGGTACTTTACGCTTTCACCCCCGCCCCTTTTTTGTATTTTATTTTAGTCTAGAATCTTTCATATGCAATTCTATGTATTTTTTGAAATTTGTAGTAAGGACCTTGGCTTTCTATTATTTGTATAAAGGTCCCTCGCCATGTCATTCACGTGCTTGTGCGCATGAGGGGGCATGAATTTTATAGGGGGACCCTTGTACTTCTTGTATTTCACTCGATTACATTAAATACCAGTTCTAGTATAATTCTTTTTGGTTATTTTGCAAAGAGGACCTCACACTTGTTGTTAATTACAAAAATACCCATGGCAATGTGGATTAAATTATTTATTATGGGCATTTTGCATTATTATCCCTAGGCATCTTCCACAGGTTCAGAAAATAAGAAATATTTCTATTTATTTGAAACTAGGTCCCTGCTAGAAATTGAATTTTTATTTCTTTTATTTTCTTATTTAAAATACCATTTTGTGTCAAAAATTATAGGACAATTATTTTAAATTCCTTAGCATAATTTAAATAATATGTGTTTTCCTTAGGCCATTTAAACTATTTTTCTATTTTTGAAAAATAAAAAAACATTTCATTTATTCCTATTTGCATTGAAAATATATAAAAATTATAAAAACATTTTGAAAATTTCCAAAAAAATATTTATTGAGTATTATTGTATTTAACAACTGCAAACCAAAAATACCTAAAAATGATAAAATAAAAATACTAAAAATTAATAAGATCCAAAATCCTTAAAAAATTAAAATTCTTCGAAAAATCCAAAAATATTCATTTATGTTTCCATATTTTATTTTTGTTCTATACTATATATTAAAAATAGTTTTAAGGAATTTTGGACATTTTATCTATTTTTAAAATCTTCATTCAACCTATTTATCTACTCCATGTTTAAGGGTATTTCGCAATTTTAAAAATATAAAAATAGCAAAAACTACAAGAAAAACCACAAAAATAGAGAAAAATATAAAAAAGATAAAAATAATTTATTTTATCATTGTTGAGTATTTATAGTTCTATCTATAAGTATAAAAGCTTACATCTTTATATATAACTATATTTACTTATATTATTATTAACATTATTATTAGTTATCAAAAATACTAAAAATATTTTTAAAATCTTAAAAAAATAAAAAAGGACTGTATCCTATGGTATTTCCCAGATTTTTCTTTATTTTATATATTTAGTATCCATATTATCTATATTAGCTATAAATATTATATATACTCATATTATAACTAATTAGAAAAGAGAGGAAAACTAAAAATTAGAAAATATAAAAAGAAATATAAAAATTCTAAAATTTAAAATATAAAAAATCAAAAAACAAAAATTCCTAAAAATAAATAATAAAAAACCTAGTAAAATAAAAAATCTTCATGAAATCCCCCGAAACAATTGTTGTTTTTTTGCCAAAATTTTATATCTATTCTCCGTGCTCCCTGTGTTCGACCTCTACTACTTATTCACTATACAAATTTTTAGTAGCGATATATAATAAATTTTATCTCAACTTCTGGTTTGCATTGCTATATTTATTTGTGGGTTAATTGTCGAATTTCTTGACTTTCGTGAGCGGTCCTCTCAGTGACACTATATTCTCGTCTTGTGAGGATATTTTAGACCCTTGCCAAAGTTCAGTTTTCAGGCATACATATTTTACTCTACACACATGTATATACACATACACACACATATACACATGGATATTTCGATGAAAATACATGACGGTATTTTGGAAAAAAACAAAAAAAATCACCGAAAAATGAAGCGGAGGCAGTCCGTTGGCTATCCCTAGGGGACATGCCCATTTTCCCTATATATATACACATACATACATTTGGTCTAATTTTTTCTTCTTTTCTGATATAATTAACTTTGCAACCAAGCGAATGCATCGTAACGATAGCATGTACCAGCAACATCGTACATTTTGGAGGTTAAATATATTATGATAAATATTTTAGTAACGTATATTATAAAAAAATATGATGAGAAAGTCATCGTATTGAAAATGTATTAATCGTCGATTTAATGATTGCAAGTTGCCAACTATTAATGACAAATTTGAAGGTAATTACATGGTTATGATAAAAATCATGTTCTGCTACAAGATGTGGATTAACCAAATAATCATATCCCTCGACCAATGATCAGCACCAAACTAAAACAAATTTTGTAATAGACGATGTTCTTATTTTATATGGTTAATTGACTACAAATGCAAAAAAAAACATCTCTATACTAGAAAGTTAAAATATAAATTGTACAGGACTTTTTGTGCAAAGTTCCCATTAAGAGGTCATAACTAAAGTCAACGCCTAAACGGCGAGCGCTGACTTCTCAGCTCCGTTCCACTCACAAACGTCCCGTGGATACCGTACGGAACTCGACTCGGTAAACTCACAGTCGCCACTCGAATCATGTCCGATCCGTCCACGATCACCAACTCCGACTCGCCAGTGGACTCGTCGTGCACGAAGCTCATCACATACCCCTCGTCCTCGCGGTCGCCTGCGGGGACGAACGTTGGCTCGCCGCCGAACTTCTGATCCCCGTATGTAAACCGTGTCACCTCTCCGCTCTCCAAATCCACCTTCGCGATCCCTGAGCACCTCGGCCACGGCTCGGCGATTGCCAGGTACGCGAACCGGGTTCGCCTACCGAGCCGGTTCTTGTTCACTTGACCCGCTTCGAGATTGAGACCCGACACTATGACCCGCCGAGTCGACTCGCCCGAACTGAGGTCGAGCCGGATTTCCGAGAGCGTGCTCGTCATCGGCTCGTCGTCGTCCCGGTCCGAAAAGATCGAGTCGGCCGGCGTCATGCACGAACCGATAATCACGACCGTGGTGTGACCCGTCGTTGCCGACCGCTCCTCCCACGCGTTCCAGAGGTGGAAGCAGTAGCAATCCGGCACGTCGACCCATTTGAGCCGCGACTCGTCGGAGTCGTACTTGGGAAGCACGCCGAACCGGCTCGTTTTTTCGTTAACATACTGAACCGGCGAGCCGCCTCGGAACATCCGGGTGATATCAAACACCACCTGCTGGTCCGGGATCACGATCGAATTCTCGGTGATCGCGAAGTCGTGCATCATGGTCGGATGATCCAGGGTGATCTCGACATCAGGGGATTTCATCCCCGACACCGGATCGACTCGAAAGCTCCTCAAATATGGCTTCTTGACGACGTCGTAGCTCAATGCGAAGAGTTCTCCGGTAACCGGGTCGATCTTCGGGTGAGCAATCATCGAACCGGAAAGCCGTCCACCGAAGTCGAACCGTTCGACGGTCTCCAAATCACCAGTTTCCGTAACGCGTACGTGGTAGGGAAGATCATCCTCCGACATAGCAAAGAGCCGGCCATCGAAGTAGGCCAAACCGGCATTAGCGACGCCCATGCCCATGCTGGCGTCGATGACTCCAGCGGCGGCTCGCAAGGAGAACAATGCGAGCCGTGCGATTCCAGTATGCCCGTGGAGCTCCCCAATCGCCTTGGGGAACACGGGCCGCCCGAGATGAGCTTCCTGCACGAGCCGGCTCGTCCGGGTGAACCGGCAAGCATAGCTGGCCGACTCGGGAGCGTTGAGCTTCACCGCGTGGACCATGCCGTCCCCGTCGAAAAGATGGTGTCCACCTTCAGGCGGGAACAAGGGGTTCGCCCCGTTGCGCAAGTAAACCCCGCCGCACAGGCAATCCGGTATCCTCCCCGATACGGATAACCCATGCCTGACAGGGGACTCACGTACGGGGGCGAAGTTCCCCGGTATCTGCACCGCGGGATCCGCGGTGCGTTGGAGTGGACGGCTCCGCTCCATTTCAACGATAACGTTCTTTTCGACGGCGTCCAATGCGGTCGCGGCGAGCCTCTGCATCAGGTTAAGGTTGGCGTTGGGGGGAGTAGTACTTACGATCCCAACATTGTGCTCCTTGGAAGGGTATGTCAAGGATAACGAAGCTCTTGGGATAACGCGAGCAGAAGACATGTTCGTGGATAAGTGCAGCAACTGAGGAGCCATCTTGCTCTGGAATGTGGATAGCGGGGTAGCGAGGATAGTTTGCATGGGATATCGGGGTTCCCATGCTGGTCGCTATTTAAAGGGAGGGGGAGAGAGGACGTGGAGGGAGTGACGTGGAGGGGCACGTGGAGAGGGTGCAGCAGAGGCTGACGTGCCGGGCGATTATTGGTTAAGGATGTCGTATAGGGGCGTCGGGCCACGCGCGAGGGGTGTGGTCGACCGGAGGAAGGGCGGTGAGGTTAAGGTTCAGTCGGGTTCCTAAGATCTGGGTGTTGTGACGCCACGTGGAGCTCGGAGGAGCTCTCGACGGTGCGATAGTGAGGGGGCAGAGCTACGGGTCCATCATAGGGAAGATGAAGATGCTGTACTTGGAGATTATGCTGCTGATTCTTGATATCATATTTGCTGCACTTTTCTCAATGCTCCAACATATTTGAGTTAATCTGGAGAGAGAGCGTAATCTCCGATTGACTAATTCCTTCCGTGCGTGCGCCTGCTAGACTAACTGTGAAGCATATTATAGAAGATTTGAAGATCCTACTCAATTAATCATGCTCACAGGCTCTTCTTTGTGTTGAAAAGTAGCTTCTGACAAGCTGAATTTGAATATATTTTTGTTTTTCTTTTTGTAACTCCCCCACCCTTTCTTGGGTTTTTGTGAGAGGGTAACCCTCTAGTGTAACTAACTTACACCATCAATAGAATCTTATTTACCACTCAAAAAAAATTTGAGTTAAGGCAACCAATAATTTTTAGTAGAGGTAAATTGGGCTGCTCCCTGGGAGTAGCGAACGGGCTACTCCCACCCCTATTTTCCTCCAAAATTTTTTATTTTTTTTGGAAAATAGAAATTTGTATATTCATCACTATATCCTTCTAACATTCTATTAAAATTTCGTTAGAAACAGAGACTCCTACGGCCTCCATCCAAACATGGTTGATTTAAAAAATCCTGTGACCGTTAAAAAATGACGTCTGGATGGAGGACTTAGGAGTCTCTATTTCTGACGAAATTTTAATAGAATGTTAGAGGGATATAGTGATGAATATATAAATTTTTATTTCCCAAAAAATAAAAAATGGTGAAAACAAGGGTGGGAGCAACCCCGTTAGCTACTCCCAGGGAGCATACTCTTTTTTCCCTTTTAGTAGTTGGTATATATCATCCACAGTTAAATATATGACAACAAATATTATATGTTACTTTATTTTTTATATTTGTAATAAATACCTTATTTGTTGTTATATTCCTTGTAATGAATAACATAACAATGATTATTTGTTGATTTCTTCATCTAATAGTTATTACAATTAGCAATGATTGATACAAATTTTAATGAATAAGTCAATGGATAAATTATTTCTATATGAACCTTAGCAATGATAACGATATATATTGCTATTTCAAGAAGAAAAGTCAATTTTATAACGAATATCATTCATAGGTATATACATAACATTGGAAGACACGATAATAAATATTCAAATTATTCATTGCCTTAGGCCAATTTTCATGTAGTGAAATCCAGTTGTTGAACTTTTTGATTGTCGAACCGAATTTTTCCATTCGAAGTTATGTGTTTGTCGTATGATATTATGCATATAACAATGAATGTTGCTCGTATTAAATTGTCGTTAGATTTACTATTCGTTGCTATATCGCTAACAATGGTCGAAGAAGAAGAAGGAATGGTTGATCATTGTTATATATTATTTAGTATTCATATATAAATGAATATGACATTTGTTGAGAATTTTAAAATATATCATTAGCTCTTGTAACTGAGATTATATCGTAAAAACGAGGATATAATAGCTTATGCGATTACGATGTGATTATCTCATTCCTAGACAGAGCCCACTTATTCTTGTATAAGGAAGCCTTATTCCTCATCTAATGGGACATGAGCAATAAACTAGCTTATGACTGAAACACACCTAATCTAGAGATAAAAAGGTCATTTGTATCGCCCAAGTGAATTTCTACATAAAATTTTATTTTTTATTTATACTCCTAAACTAATGTGTATAGCAATAAGTACAGGAGTATCGAACACATGGAGGCAAACTGTTGGAAAATTAGGGAAAATAGTAGACGACTAAGGTAAAATAGATTTCCTATTTTTTTATTTTTTTAAGAATTTTTATGGATTTTTATTTGATTTTTGTGAATTTTATATTATTTTGTGATTTTAAGTATTTTTGTATTTTTTATTTTGTTATTTTTATGTTTTTAATTTGTTTTACTGTTTTTATAGATATGTTAAAAGTTTTTAGGATTTTTATGAGTTTTGATTTATTTTTAAGGTTAAGGTTTTTATTGAAAATTGTAGAGTATTTTCGCTTTTTAAAATAGAAAATAGTGCGAAAATATTTTTATTATATTTTTACTGGAAAAAATAGGTGAAATTATCTTTAAAATGATATGATGTGCGTATTATTGTGATTTTTATTTATCTTTAAAATGATATGATGTGCGTATTTTTGTGAATTTTTTTTACTTAGTTACGATTTTTTAAATTTTTATGTATTTTGTATTTATTTTAATATTTGATTTTTATTTATTTTTGATTTTCTATATAGTAAAATATACTACTGGTAATTTTATAGATTTTAAGGTATTTTTTTATTTTTTCACGATTTTTAAAGTTTATTATAATTTTTTACTATTTTTAAATGATTTATTAAAAATAGTAAATCTTTTTTATTTTCAAAACTGATTTTATACTGTATATAGTATAGGATATTTTTATGTATTTTTATTATGTTTTTATATTTTGTACGTTATCTATTATGTATAGGATATGTATAGGGTTTATATACAGTTACATGGGTATATGTGTAATAGTATGGAAACTACGAGTGATTCATGCAAAATCTCCAGAAAGTCACATGCCTTGCCATGTGCAAGCTCCGCCTGCTAGACCTATTTGCAATATTGTAGAATATGGATGGTTTTAATGCAAAAGGCCTGAAAATATCGGGCCCTCACGTGCAATACGCGTGATCGAAGCTAAAACGGTGGGAGGTGGGGTTGGTGTGCTCTCCTAGCGTTGACACGTGGTGTGACGAGAAGCGTTGATTAGCTGTTGAACGTGTGGCTGAGATGCAAACTGGAGGATGTAGGAAAGAGGTTCTCGCGACGAAGCTTCTCGTAGCGGTAGCAGCTGTACTCGATCGTTCCAAATGGTGATGGCTTCAGATCAGATGATGTGCTGCATTGCTGGATGGAGTGTGTCTTGATTTCAGCCGCACGATCAATCGGATCGTGCGACTCCTGTAGACTCTTAAAGGTGTCCTCGATTCTTCTCCAAAGATATGACGTGGCTACCAGATTTTGCAATGTTCTTCCGATGGCGGCGTAGGATCTGGTCAGATGCAGAGCTGCTCCAAGCAAGTCTGAAGGTGATAAGACTTCGGGCAATTAGATTGAAGTTGATCTATGGTGCTCCAATCAGATGCATATTGAAATAGAAATCTTCGATGGTGTGCGTTGAGCAGAAATCCAAGTGATTCACCTCCAGATGAGTTCGATCAAATCTCCTAAAATAAAATCCAATAATCAGATCAATGGCATATTTTGAGAAATTAAAATTTAATGAAAATAATGAAAATATATGAAGATGAAAATCTCATGTTTGCTTCCAGGTGAAATTTCTAGATCATCAAAGAAGGTGTGGCTGTGTTGTAACTCTCCAGGTGTTTGATTAGATCAGGCTGATGCTGAAGGAGTTGTGGATCTGATCTCCTTTAAGGATCACTCTAGATGTTGTAGCACATATCCAATGTCCTAATGCTTACATGAACCTGCAATATCACAGATAGACTCGAGCACGAAGCTCGGTCCCAATTCAAACCAAAGGAAGGTGATAGAAATCCTCGATCGGATGCAGGAGATAGAATAAGAAATGGAGAGAATTGAGATGAGGTGAAATTTGATGAGATGTGCATGAGCGAGATAGATGATCGAAGGTAACGATCAAGCAGATAAATGGCAGACTTGACAGAAATTAAAAGTAAATTATGAAACTAAAGTTACATGGATGGAGGAGATCGTATGTGCTGGAGATCAGGGAACTCCGGGGTCTTTGCCTCAATGGCTCGACGAGGCCAGAGGCTCGAGCTCATCATGCACAGCATAGCAGACAACGGAGCTTAGATGAGTCACCGGATCGAGGCCAATTCAAACCAAATCCTCATAGAGAGCACCGGACCTATCACCTCCTCGCAATCCCTCGAAGCTCACCGGAGAGTGGAACGAAAATGGTGGATGCCCGACAATCGAAGGATTAGGGTCCTATATATAGGGTGACTGGCGTGGTGCCCAAGGAAAGAGGTGGGATCACCGGCGATGAAATGACGTCACCGCGAGCGATTGGGTGAATGGCCCAACGCCCGGCGGTTAGCCGGAGAAGAAGAGGAAAGAAAGTGGTGATGGCATGGTTTGATGCGAGGAAGAAGAAAGAGGGAGTGGGCATGGGGAAACACATGAGAGAGAAAATAAGGAAAGAGGAAAGGGAGGGTGTGCAATGCACGCGTGAAAAAAAATGAATTATATAATTGAATAATTTATTAATTAGAATAAATACTTAATATATAAATTAATAGCTAGATTAAATAAATTAACTAAGATATAAATAAATAGATAACTACATAATTAATTAAGTACTTAAGTAGATAAATAATTAATTATAGAAATAATTAAACAATTTAATGAATAATAAAAGAATTATTAGTAATTAAATAATTACATAAATTTTATTTAATTTAATAATAGAATAATAATAAAGCAGAAGAAATGACATATATTGAAAAATATAGATTAAGGTACATTACACAATATATACCAATATGGTGCCAAAACCCACATTTTACATATTAACTCTGATTTTAGCGAAATCAATGTCATTTGATAGATAATTAAATAAAATGAACTTTAATACTGAGTTTGCCCAATTCGGAGCCATACGACCTAGTTATGAGGTCCGAAAAATTTAAGTAACGTTTTTGCGGCTTCGGGATTTATTGATATTTTGACTTAAATTATATTTTTATATTTTTCTTTTGATTTTTAGAAGTATTTTAAAAAAGAAATCATGTTAAACGGAGTTACGGTTAATTACTTAGAAAAACAGGTAGTTTCTACATATTAAACATAAAGACAACGAGACCAAACGCCAAAACTCACCCTTTTTATTCTATTATTTTTTATTTTTTTAATAAATGGTATTAGTAATAAAACAAAGTTTAAAAGTGAGTTTGATCGATTTGGAGTTTTCTACAAATAGTTATGAACCTCGGAAGTCAGCTTTTACGGCTTTTTCGGTTCATGATAATATTTTATGTTATACTAAATAATTTTTCTGATATTTTTATAAAATAATATATATTTTTATGAACAACTTTTGTTAAAAAATATTTTGATTTGGAATTTTATTTATGATAAATAAAATAGGTGAAATATTTACAAGGTGTAAAATATTTTTATGTACAATGATGATCTCAGTTTTCTGGCATTTGTATAACTTAGGATCCTTATCTCCCCCTACTTATTTATTTTGTTGAGCAAGTCAATATTGACCTGGTCTCAGGGTTAGGATTACTCTATATATATTATATACATCATTCTTTTTCTTTTATTTTTTCGCTTTTTCTCTTTATTATTTAATTTTAGATAAAATAAGTGTTAGATATATAATATTAATATTTGTAGTTGAATGTTAATTAGTGGGAATTAGTGAGTTTTTATATGTATTTTATCAAGGATTTTAGCCAAAATGAAAGAATAAAGGCTATGAATAACAAATTCATCATTCTCCTATACTTTACCTTTGCTAGTCCCTTAGCAAACACTTATTCTATAAATAAGTGCAAGCAAAAAGAAAAGGAAAATAAAAGAAAATAGAGCATGCTTATTTCTTTAAACTGAATATCACTTCACCCAAAATTTAGAACTTGGATTAGATCTTTGGATTAGTGTGTTGGGACTTTATTAGAATTAATATTTAAGCCTCGTATCTAGGTTCACCTTAACAGCCAGCTCAGATTCACCCATTCATCACACAAACTTTTCAGCTTTGAAAGCAATTTGTACTATGTGTGAAGGGTTTTAGCTCTTCCCTCTTTATAGAAGCGAAGAAATCACCCATCCTAGTAATACACTCTCATTGGGCCCTCATCCAGCTACTCGATCCTCGAGCAGGGGGGTATTTCCTTCTAAGGTCAGGTCGTGTTGTGTCTACAATCGAATATAGAAAGAAGTAACAAGATTGGGAAGAGAACTTGAGTGTGATAAGTGTAATCACATCTTCTTGTGAATCTTAGCCAGTTTAGCCAAGCCTCCACTAAAATAATGCAAGATATCTGAAGATTGGACCATTGTGCTCATTTTTGGTATTTGGTGTATTTGGCTTCTTTTTGGTAGAAATGATTGTTGCACTACAAAGATCTTTTATGCCCCAACGGATATAGCATCTTTTCTTTTCTTCCATTTTTGAAATCTTGGAAAATTATGCCAACAGATCCTTCCCTCATCCGAAGCTTTATTTCAACCCCAATCTCTCCCATCTTTAGATGTCAACCTAGACAAGGATGGAAATGCATCACCGAGATGGATTGCCCTTTGCAGACCCATGCAAGTTGAGCTAAGTGTAGAGTGCATGAGTTCAAAATTGGTTCAAATGGAGAAGAGTTAAACGGACGACACCATGTGTCCTACTTAGGCACATTCAAGTTGAATTCCGAACATGGCCTCATGAAACCCAAAGAATTAAGTCTAAAAGATCTAAAGAGTCTTAATTCCAGTTCCTAATAAAGTCCCTTTAGAATTAAGTAGATTAAGGCCTAAATCAAGCTCCATCTCTCAGACTTAGATCCATTCAGTTCAAGAATCAGACTTGTTCTGAAAAAATACGAATGAATGCAACAATTCTTTATGAAGTAGATTTTTCAATTTAAACTTTTTAAGTGGTTTTTAACAAATTTTACAAATTTTTATTGAATTTTAAAACTTTTCATTTTTAGAGTCTTTTTGAAAAAGTTAGTTGATTAATTTAATTTACACAAATTTTACAAGAATTATGTACATTTTACAAAGGATTTTATATAAATTTTATATGCAAGATTATACGACAGATTTTACAAGAATTTTATTAGTTTTAAATAATTAAGGATTTTATCTAAGAACTTTACAACACTTTTTATAAACAAATTTTAAGCCATTTTAAACCCTTTTTTTATAAATCATATTTACGATTTTCTTTCAGCTTTTAGAAACCCAAAATATACATCCATACTTTTAGAGAGCCACATTATTAAAAATACAATAAAGTACGAGTTATGGCTTCTAAAGTATATATAGAATATATATACGACCCCCCATACTTAGTGTGAACTATGTTCTCATAGTAACCAAAGAAGCGACAAAAGAATACATAACTCAGGCTAAGTATAGATCAGTGAAAAGAATTCTATACTACAACAACTCAAAAGAATAACGAATAACCGAATAGAAGTCAATCATCCCCTCTATACTTAGGATCAAGTAATCCTAAGGATAACAGACTCAAAACCGAAGATGATCAAGGTCAAGAGAATGTGCACAATCAACGGCTCGACTTGTCCCCCCTATACTTAGGGTAAAATATCCTAAGTATAGAGAAGAATATCAACAGATAGAGGACAAGCGAGATAGCAGATGATACAAAAATAAAAAAACGATCAAAAATCGAGAATGAGAGATATTACCCCCCCCCCCCATACTTAGGTAAAGCACACCTTAAGTATAAGCAACGACATGGGTAATAGAACAGAACGATGTGAACAACATAATATCTACACCCCCCATACTTAGGATAAAGTACATCCTAAGTATAACAAAAAATCTAAGCGAAATATAGGGGTGTAAGACAAATGAAAGAAAGAATAAAATCAAATATATATATACAAAGTGATCTTGGTAATTAGGTATGAGATGCAAAATATAAAGAGTGAAGAACACATCTCATACAAAATGAATGGGGGCAACCTCAATGATCGGCGACTCATAATCAAGAAAGGGTTTCAACCGCTGACCATTAACTCAAAGGTGGAATCAGACAACTAAGATATATCAATGCTACATTGTCGTACACCTTTTGAATAAGATATGGGCCTTTCCACTTGCTCTGGAGTTTCCGAGGAAATAGTTTCAGTCTCGCATCGAATAGCCAAACTTTCTGATCCGACTCAAACTGCTTGTGGCTAATGTGAGCATCATGCCACTCTTTCATCCGCTCCTTATAGTGCATGCTACTCGTGAAAGCTTCATCGACTCCAGGCTTATCCTTAATCACGATATCAAACTCCTGGAGTAGAAGGATCCATGTGGTTAAAAGCAGCTTCTTATCCATTAAGTACCTGCTGGCGGTGTGGTCAGTGAAAATGGTTACTTCAGATCCTAAGATGTGGGACCTCAATTTATCTAAGGCAAATACTACGGCTAGCGTTTCTTTCTCTGTAACCGTGTAATTCTGCTGGGCAGAGTCCAAAGTCTTGCTAGCGGAGTATATGGTATAAGTAAGGCCATCCCTCCTCTGTCCCAACACAACCCCAATGGCAAAATCGGAGGCATCTATCATGATCTCGAATAAGAGAGACCAATCGGGTGGCTAAAGGATAGGGGCCTCTACAACCATGTTCTTGAGATTCTCAACAGCTGAAATACACTTATCATTGACAACAAACTCGGTGTCTTTCGCTAGAAGGTCAGATAACGGTCAGGAAATTTTGCTGAAGTCTCGAATAAAACATCGACAGAAACTGACATGCCCAAGGAAAGATCATAACTGCTTCAAATTAGACGGTAGATAGAGTTTCTTTATGATATCCACCTTGGCCGGGTCCACCTCTATGCCCCTGTTGGAGATGATGTGATCAAGGACCATCCCGTGAGTCATCATGAAATGACTCTTCTCTCAAGAAAGAATGAGGTTAACCTCTATGCACATCTGAAGCACGCGATCTAGGCTAGAAAGACATGAATTGAAATCATTGTCGTTGATCGAAAAATCATCCATGAAGACCTCCAAAAGGTAGTCCACCATGTTCACAAAAATCGAAATCATGCACCTCTGGAATGTAGTCGGAGCATTCCATAATCCAACGGGCATCTATTTGAAAGCATACGTTCCGAACGAACATGTAAATGTCATATTTTCTTAATCTTTAGGTACGATGATCACTTAGTTAGACCCCGGGTACCCATCAAGGAAGCAATAAGGACTCTTTCCAACTAATTGTTTGATGATCTGATCAATGAATGGCAGAGGGAAGTGATCCCTTTTGGTCGCCTGATTCAAACGTCTGTAGTCCACACAGACGTGCCAAGAATTCGGTACTCGGGTAGCATCTCCTCTCCGTCCTCATTTATCACTGTAGTGATACCCGTCTTCTTGGATACTATATGTAAAGGACTAACCCATTTGGAGTTGGAGATGGGGTAGATAAAATCAGCGCTCCACCACTTGGATATTTCCTTCATAACCACCTCTTGAAGATTCGAGTTCGGCCTCGTTGAAACTCACGAGATGATTTGGCATCATCCTCGAGAAAATTGTGGTGGGAGCACAGAGCCGGACTAATCCAATGAAGATCCGCTACTGACCACCCAAATTGCCTTGCGGTTCTTTTCAAGAATCTCCATCAGACGAGATTCTTGATCTTCGGTCAGATCAGATGCAATGATGACTGAAAACATTTTGGGCTCTCCAACAAGGAATCGATATTTCATGCTTTGAGGTAACAGTTTAAGTTCAGGGGGAGAAGGAACAGGGAGAGTTGTCCTGATTAGGGCCATGGTATAGGCTACTAGGTTTGTATACTTAAGCTCATCCTAATCTGACTCAGAAAGATCTGGAGACTGCTCATCTGATTGCTGGATATTCTGAACTGGCTCAGTATCCAAGCTGGTTGTAGGCTCATCTGAAATGAGACACGGAACATACTCATCAAAAATCTGGCAATCAAAGTCCACGTCTACTTCGGAGGGATCAGGATCTGAACAACAAGATTGGAACTCAAAATAATCATCATCAGACTTGTCTACCTCAGCTTCTAACTGTATATGCTCCAAGACTATGCTGTCTAATCTTCCATCATCCAGTATCTGAAACTCAGACTCTCCTGAAGGTGTGAAGAAAGATCGTGTCCTAGGTTCAGCCCAAACAACCTCATCGTCTATCTGTACGAAGTCACAGTCCTGATAACTATCGACTCCGTCATCAGATGCTTGCTCTGACTCTTCTGATTTGGCTTTGAGGTCTTGGATTGTCTCTATATGTATAATCTCACCCTGGACGCAAAAGTACATCTTTCCAATACCATAATCAGAAATGGTCTTAGCTGTCGCCAGAAAAGGTCATCCTAATATGATTGGGGTATTGGTCACACATTTAGGGACCGTCATGTCCAACATGACGAAGTCCACAGGGAATTGCAAACCCTGAATGGTGAAAATAACGTCCTCGATTATTCCATTCAACCTCTTGATCGATCTCTCAGCAAACTGTAAGACCGTTCTGCTTGGTCAAAGAGGTCTGAACTCGAACTTGTTAAGTAAGGAAGATGGAAGGAGATTGATCGATGATCCACTATTTAACAGATTACGATCAAAAGTCTGATCAAGGATCTCGCATCTGACATATGGTGCTTTCGTGTCTTATTGCTTGGATGGGAGACGGTTCTGGATGGTATGACAAGTCTCCTAGGTCAACACATGAATCTCTGAGCAATGGTTGCGCTACCTCTTCTTTCTACAAACTGTAGTTCTCTCCTTGAGTCATTTCTGTAGAAGAGGGTTATGTGCCAAGGCTTATGAAAGAGTGAGATAAATGGTGAATTTATCGAGCATCTCTTTCGTCAAATCATTCATTTGATTCTTTTTGGGATTTTCATTTTTTATCTCCTTTTTCCAAGCGGAGGGCTTGAGGAAAATGAATCTGTACATCCTCCTTGTTAGTATGTACAATCGGAGGATCAGAGGAAAAATAAGGATCATGTCTTTTTATAAAACCGGGACTAGCTCTATGTAGATCATCAGAAGTAAATTAATGAGTTCTAGCCGTATCAACTGTCTTGTCTTTATTTCTTTTTCTAGATCTTCTCCTTCTTCCATTTTTTGTGTTTTTGTCTCCTCATCACTAGGTACGAGAGATGGTAACACAACTATCTCTGCATTATGATCATTAAACTTGGTGGCATTAGCACCATCATCCAGATCCTCATGGATGCTCGTGGCATCAGTACTGCTATCAACATTATGCTCAACTGGCTCGAAAATATCATGCCCAGCTGAGCCACCACCGACTAAGACTCTACCACTCCTCAGAGATATGAAATCAACGTCATTCACATTATCTGGTGACATATGTGATTGAGTAGTAGAGTTTATTTGCTGAGTTTGCATGGCGGTCTGATCTAGCACGAGATCCATTATCTGCTGCTTGAACTCATCCATATCTCGCCTATTCTTCTCATGCTGACTGGTGATATGATAAGCAAGATCATCTAAAGCCAAGTTTTCATAGGAGTGTCCTAGAGAACTGGATGAGCAATCCGAAAACTGCTGAGGCAACTGTTGAGAAAGAGATCCTGACATCCACTGAGTGAAGGTATAAATCTGACGAGGCTCAGCTGCAGGCTCCAACTGAAGGTAATGTATCTGCTGCACTAGAGACTGTGTATCAGATGAATCATCTAGTAACCCCGAAGATGCGATAGATGCCATCTGTTCAATCTGGTTCTTCAGGTCACTAATGTTCCTCACAAGCACGTTGATCTTATCGAGCTTGTGTAATTGGTGGCATCTCATCTCAATACGCTCCAGGTGGTCCAATCTTTGGTTAAGAACCCTCATCTCATATGATGAAGATTCTGAAGATGTAAGAGTCGATGGACCCTCCTCAATCTGTTCCACGGTAGCTTGGTGAATAAATGTAGTTGACTCCATATGAGTATGAGAATCTATCTAGGCTAAAGTGGCATGATGAGATGCCATCTCCTCAAAAATATCCCATACAACATCCTCATGCTTTGAGAAGCATGAATCACCACAAGTTGCATTCACCAACCCTTGTAGATAAGGTGTCAGTCCACTAAAGAAGCTCTGAACCAGGCTTGCCTTCGAAATATCATGGAGGGGACACCTATTATTCAGGTCTCGAAATCGATCCCATGCTTCATAGAACAACTCGCTCCCTATCATGGTGAAACTGGTAATGAGGGACCTTGCAACATTCGTACATCCGATGGTGTAGAATTTCTCAGAAATTCAGTACGAAGCTGCTCCCATGTAGTAATTATTCTCTCCAAATGCTGCAACCGGTACACGACCCTATCAGACAAGGAGAACGGTAATGCTATCATCCAAATGGTATCCTCATTAACTCGAGGGTCATATATTGTACTACACATCATATCAAACTCTCGAAGGTTTGAATGTGGGCTCCTCAGTGAATTGCCCATGAAAGATCGGTAAAGTCTAAATAATCTCGGGTGTGAGGACAAATGACCCGTAAATAGGAGGAAGTCGAATCCACCTACTAGCAGAAGAAGCTCCAAGTGTGTAAAGTTGTATCATCGTACTGAAAAGGACAATTTTCTGCAAGGGTCTAAAAATCTCACAAGGCGAGATGTCCAATCGATGCGGTGACCACTCACGAAACCTGATCTTGTTTAACTATCAACCCATAATTAAATATTAAGAAATAAAGATAACGTGGATCAAAATTTATTATAAACTCTACAATAAAATGTGTATCATGACAAGTAGAGTAGGGTGTCGAACACATGGAACACACGATGTAGCACTATATATTATTTACAAATAAATAATATAAGTATATGTGTATATATAATCGTGCACAATATTAATCAACTAATGTCGGTTTTTTCATTTAATTAATTTTTCTTTTTTTGTTATATATTTTTGTGTTTTAATTTTCTATTTGTATATTTTTATAATTCTTTTTGTTTCATAATATATAATATAGCTATATATAAAGTATATGAGGTTGATGGGGCTACCCCCTTGGGACATCCAACATGGCTTCCCCTGCCCTTATTTCGACATTTTTTATTTTTTCCCGAAAAATATCACCATGTATATTCATCCCTATATCCCTACTATATGCCATTCGAATTTTGTTAGAAACAGAGACTCCTATGGCCTCCATCCAGACAATCATTTTTTTAACGTTAACATGATTTTTTAAATCGACACCATCTCAATGGAGGCTGTAGGAGTCTCTGTTGGGGCGAGGGCAGCCCCATTTTTTCCAAAGTATATATATACAATACATAATAATATAGATATAGGTATTAAAAAAGTCAAAATAAAAGAAAATAAAATCTTTTTGGGTTTTAAATATTTTTTACTATTTTTGTGATTTTTAAGGAATTTTGAAATTTTTTATATTTTTAAAGTTGAAAATACCCTAAAACATGGATAAAAGACAAGGCTGAATTCAAGATGGAGATAAAAAAATATCGAACAGTATAAAAATTTCTCCAAATTAATTTTTAAGTAAAACTAATAATATAAAATAACTAAAAAACAAAAAATCAACATTTTGGAATTTTTGGGAGTTTTATAAATTTTTATAGAGGTTTTGGGGGGGTTTCAATTTTTAAGCATTTTCTTTTTCTGTTTTTAGTGATTTTTGGTATGAAGGTTAATAATACCTAAACACGCGTAACATATTTTTTCGTAATTTTTTGAAAATGATTTTATATTTTTTGGCTTTTTTAAGACAAATAGGGGCTGGACATGTACTATTTGAATTTTAGAAAATATGAAAGGGGTAAAAAATGCAAATGTAAAATTATAATGTGATCAAGCAAGCATCCAGGTACCTACTCCTATTTTTTGGTGAATTTTGAAGCACATCAACTATTTTTAATAAATAGAAAACAAAGCACAAAAATGTTCAACCTGATAGGGGAATTTGCAAATATAAATGAGGGTCCAATTGCAATTTTACCCAAAAATTAACACTAATGTTCAAATTTTATATATTAAAAGACAATAACACAAACACGCAAGGGGTTCTAGGAAATGTTTACAAGATAAACGTGCGACTGCACGTGACTCTGGGGGGTGGGGACTAAATTGTAATATATATAGAAAGTTCAAGGAGTTATATGCAATTTATCCACTACATTTTAAACTACATAAAATATTTATAGGACTGTTTAGTAATTACAAAAAGTGTGGATAGAGGCTATGCAATTTACCCATTAACACGTCGGGATCCAGCCATCCAGGGCTCGCCACGTGGTTGATCGAGTTCTCTTCACGTACCCCTTCGCGGGAATAGACGGTCCAGATTAGATCCGGACCGCTCTTCTTGATCTAACGACGGGAAGGGGTGCTGGAAGAACACAAAAGAACTGCTCGCCGTGAACTTTGGTTCGTCGATTCTCTGATCTCCGATGGTCTTTCTTTCCCCCGACGAGCCCAGCAGGTAGCTGGGCCTCCTCTGCGTGCGCCTGCAGGATCCGAGGTGGCGGCAAAGATGCGGGGTGTTAGCAAGGATGAACCACTTGGAGCAGCTCCAGGTGGTCATTGAAGTCCCAAAGGCTCCAAAGGTCCTGCAAAACACAACCAAAAGACTCCTCAATACGAGGGCTACTCAGGGTTTGCTCGAAAGGGCAAATGGAATGGAATGGAGAGCTCCGACAAAGGTGGCGGAGGGAGCTCCGACTCCTTGAATCAGGGCTTGATTCAAGGGGGGTCTGTGGGGGATCGGTGGAGAATGCGAAGAGGATTGAAATGGGATGGAAGTCAGGGCGAATTGAGGGTCAAATCGCTCCAATTTTGACCTGGAGCATGAGCTCCAGGAATTTGGGGCTTTTCGATTTGAGCATGATTCGATTAATTTAACTACTAATGCGGAATGAAAATTAAACTGAAGAGTTACCTAGGAATGAAAGAACGAGGGCTCAACCAGCCTAAGAAGCTGGGAGCAGAACCAGCCGGCAGCGCTCTGGCGGTGTGTTGGATACACCTCCTCCCTTGCTCTCCTCGCTACAAATCAAGGGCTTCACCTTGCTGTCACCATGATGAAACTCCTAGGAGTGAACTGAGGGGCTAAAGCTCAAAGAAGAGGGATCAAAAAGCCAAAATGGGCGGGGGGGTATATTTATAGGCAGTGTTTGAGCAAGATTCAAGGGGATTTTGCGTGCGATCAAGCAAGGGTTGGTGAAGATGCAAGGATGGGCGTAGATCTAGAATGAAGAAGCTGCACGATGGTGGTGGTCTTGAGGATAATGAGTGATGGAGGAAGCATGGTTGGCAAAAAGGCAGCCTTGTGAAGCTTTGACAAAAGTCAGAGGGTGGGCTCGACAGGTGGCCGACGATCAACACTTGAACGCGCCTGGTTGGTCCACATGGAATAGCCAGGAAATTCTAAGGTAAAAATGCCTTGGAAAATGAATAATAAATAGAACTTTATTTTATTATTTTTAGGTTATAAAATAAAAAATGTTTCTAATAATTTGTAGTATTTTATGCACATTTTTATTTTTTAGAGGTGTTTATTAATAAGTTATTTTTTTAGGGTACATATATACCTATGTTTACCTATATTTACCTATGTTTTAGGTATTTTATTTTTATTTTGGATTTTTGATTTTATCATTTAGTTTTGTTATTTTATAAAATATAACTTATTTTATATACTTAAATATTTTTTTATAATTTTCTGATATGTTATATACACTTAAATAAATAGGTGTATTTATTATATAGGTATAGCTATTATATATTCATCTATATAATTTATATACATATTTTATTTTAGTATTTTCTTTGTGTTTTTATTCCAGCTTTAATATGTACATATGTTACAAATAATATTTATAAAATTACAAAATTATAATTATAAAAATAATAAAGAATGAATACAATGATTATTTTAATCGAGTCTATTATACAATAGGGGTCCAAAATCTAACTTTCACATCTTAGCTCCAAAAAATATGAAACCATCTTCATTAAATAGCTTATTAAAAGTTATTTACAACTAAAGATGATTTTGATACAATGTGAGTTTTTATTTGGGAGATATGGGTCTGTGAAGTTTGGCTTCTGGAATTTTATTTTTGTGTATAAAATGTACATTGTATATTATTTTTATGTGAAATAATATTTGTAATTTTCTATATATTATCTACAACTTTCATGTATAAAGTTTCATTATTTGAGGTGTAAATAATAAGGAATAAAATAAATCCCAAAAAGCAATTATTGGCCTATTTTGTAGAGTGATCTGCATTTTCTGTACAATTAGCCGCCTATCTCCCCCTACTTTATTCTTTGTCAACTAAGTCATCATGATGACTGAGTCTCGGAGGTTAGTGTCACTTCAGTGTCCTTGACACTTTGCTCCTTTTCTTTTCTTTTCTTTATTCTTTTATTTTGGTGATAAATACAATAAACATACAATATTTTATACCGTATTTTAGACAAATTAATGATTGTTTATTTTGACAAATTAATGGTATATACATGCATTCTGCTAGGGTTTAAAGGCCAAAATGAAAGAATAAAGGTGATGAAATGGAGATTCATCACCCCCCTATATTTGCCTTTGCTAGTTTCTAGCAAACACTTTGCCTATAAAGTGTGGAGAAGAAAATAAAGAAAAGAAAAGGAAAGAATATGGAATAATTTTCGACTTTAAACTTGTCTTAATAATGCCAAAGTTTGGATCTTAGAGAAGGCCTTTTATTAATGGTGTGTTTGAAACCACTTAAAGGTTAGGATTTGTGACACAACAACCTTTAGGTTTCACACTCCTATTATCCAGTCCAATTCACGACCAGGTCAGGTCAAAATCATCCTCTCAGTCACATACTCTTGCTACCTTGAAATGATAGAACCACGTGTGTGAAATTGTTTAGCTCTCCCCAGACAAAACCATTCAACCACCAAGATATGTGTTCTTCTGATAACTCATCCTCGTGGAGTCAGATAATTCCTTCTAAGGTCGGGTACTTCCAATCTTTACAACCGAATGGGATAATAGGTTAGAAGAATGAGAAGATAATTGGGAATGGACCAGTGTAGTCATCATTCCTGTGTGAAGTTAGTCTGTGTAATCGGATCTTCACCAAAAAGCAGGCTTTTTCTGAAGCTCATATTTGTGGAGTTTTTGGTTGAAGGCTTCTTTGGATATTTTCTTTGACTTTGCATATCATCTGCATTTTTTTCCCGGAAAATATAGCATCTTTTGTTCCACCCACTGTTTTGGGGTCTTAGAAAAAGTTTCGTCGGTAGACCATCCCTCATTTGAAGCATTATTTCAATCCATCTCCAGTCTTTAGATATCATAGTTATCAGAAGAAGTGGGTCAGAGTACCAGTGTCGGTAATCCCCAAGAATGGTTCCTGAGCCACCCTTGACGAAGCAGACTTGCATAGTCCCGACTTAGACCCCAAGATTTTTCAACAGTCCATCTAGGTTGAGCTAAGTGTTAGATGTGAGGTTTTCAGTCAAGTCACTGTCTCAAGAGTCTTATGGATGATATGAAGGGTTCTATTTAGGCACATTGAATTGGCTCATGAACATAGTCTTATGGAATCTGAAGAATTAAGTCAAGGTGACCTGAAGTATCACCAATTCAGTCCTCAATGGGTTCTTCTAAGATTAAGTGTATTAAGGTCTACAATAAGCTCCAATATTCAGACTTTATTTGGACTTGTTCAATCGCCTAGATTATTTCGAAAAATGCTCATGCTATGTACAATGCATGAAAATATTTTTGTGATGCAATTTTCAAACTTTTGATCTTTTTATGGATTTTTGAAAAGATGATGCAAATGCAGAGAGTTTTTTTTCAAATGTTTTGGTATTTTGGTTTGCACATGTTTTTGTAGTCTTTGCAAACAAAAATTTTTGCTAAGAAAATATGTACTAGTATTTACACGAGGCTGCATCTTATATTTACAAGAATTAGGGATTTTAAGGATTTACAAAGGGTAAGTGATCATTTTTAATTAAAGAATTTTAGTGTGATGCATATATATTCCTCAAACTTATTTGAAAATTATTTTACAAATGATTTTGGAAACTATAATCCAACATAATTTTTACAAATGATTTTCAAATTGAAAACCATTTTGCAAAGGTTTCTCAAACAATATATATATTTTTCAAAATATTTCTGCAACCATTATCCAAACATTTGCAAATCATTTTTCAATTTTTTAATTTCACGTAAAGAAAATAATTTTTATAAATAAAATATTTTACAAAGGTTGAAAATATTTTACAAAATATTTTTCAAACCATTTTCAAAATATTTTCAATTAGTTTTTCAAACTTTTTTAAAAATATTTTGCAAAGCATTTTCACCTGATTTATTAGTCAGTATATATAAAAAGATTTTGAGGAATAATAAACATCATTTTTGTTAAATAATTTAATGAGTTTGTGTATATACTGTGTTTTAGCCTTATATATTGAAAGTACAAAAATACGAGTTATGGTTAAAATATATACAAAGTATATATTGACCCTTCGATACTTAGATTGAGATTTGTCCTCATAGATCGAAGAGAAAGGAAGACATAACTCGTACTAAGTATAGAAAAGTCTGTACTACAATGACTAAAGAATAGAGAATCAGCCTTCCCCCCTATACATAGGATCAATTAATCCTAAGTATAGCAATTTGTATACAAATGCAGGGAGGGTTGAGGGTGGGAAACGAATAAATGAATAACTCAATGGCTCGGCCTGTCTCCTCCTATACTTAGGGTAAAATATCCCTAAGTAAAGAAAGAATCAAAAGTTGAGGAGACATGTGAGGGATCAAAGAATGAACACCTGAATGCATTCACCCCCCTATACTTAGGATGAAGCATATCCTAAGTATAGCAATGATGTATGAGATGAATGCAACTTTTCGAAAGAATAAAATAATAACAATGAAAAGAAGAAAATAAGAAAATGATTAACTATTGAAAAATGTTTCTGCTAGCCTCATCTGCATGGGTGGTTGCTGTGGACGTGAATTCTTTATAGTGGACAACCTGAATTGAATCGACCATGGACAGAAACGTGTCATGTTCAAGATAATGCTTCAGAAGTTGTATGTTGATCACGAATGGCTGTGCGTCAGCTGACAGACCAGATATGACGATGCTTCCATTATCACACACTTATTTTACTATGGAAGGCCCTATTCACTTGCTATTCAATTTCCCTAGAAATAGTTTGAGCTTTACATAAAACAACCAAACTTTCTGTCCTGACTCGAAGGTCTTGCGACGGATGTGCTTGTCATGCCACTTCTTGACCCTTTTTTTGTACATTAGGTTGTAGTCATATGCATACTCATGGAATTCAAAGAGAAGATTCATATCTATCTTTTTATTCTGTCCTCCCTTCTTGGAATCCAAATTGCAGATGTTGATTGCCCATAATGATTTGTGAATAAGTTCCACGGGTTGATGGCATGGCTTGCCGTATACTATGCGGTAGGGAGACATCCCTAATGGTGACTTGTACACGGTCCGATAGGCCCAAAGTACTGAGTCCAGCAACTACAACCAATTTATCCTGTCGAGGCATACGAGTTTCTGCAATATTGTCTTTATCTCCCTATTTGGACATTCGACCAGGCCATTGGACTGTGGGTGGTACGGAGAAGTGACAAGATGTTCTATGCAGAATTCCTGTGTCAGCTTTTTCATCTTTCCGTTGATGAAGTGGCTACCCCCATCAGATATCAATGTTTTGGGGATCCCGAATCTTGCGATGATGTGATCTTTTAGAAATCAGCAGACAGTATGGCTGTCAGTGGTTCGGGTTGGGATAGCTTCCACCCAACGGCTTACATAATCGACAACGAGCAGAATATACTCAAATCCCTGACTGTTAGGGAACGGGTCCATGAAGTCAATGCCCCATGCGTCAAACACGTTTGAAATTTTAATGTACTTCAGAGGCATTGTGTCTCTCATTCCAATGGTACTGCCCAGTCTCTGACAGTCAATACAATGCTTGACAAAGTTTTCTGAGTCTTTGAATAGAGTCGATCACCAAAGACCGCATTGTAGAACTTTCATTGTCGTTCTTCTTCCAGAGTGGTGTCCTCCTAATTCTCTGGAGTGGCAATGCTCGAGGACGCTGTGGACTTCCTCCTGAGGAATGCATCTTCTCAAGATGCAATCATCACCCTCGCGAAAGATATATGGATCCTCCCATTGATAGAAATGGATGTATGACAAAAATTTGTCTCTTTTCATCTTAGGCCAATCTTGTGGAGTTTTCTTAGATACAAGACAGTTCACAATATTGGTGAACCAGGGGAGCAAGATGACTGACAAGATGGCTTCATCCGGAAAAGTCTCAATGATTGGTAATAGGTTCTACTCAGGAGTGTCTGGCTCTAACAATCTTGACATATGATCGACCACCACATTTATAACTCCAGGTTTATCACAAATTTCAAGGTCAAATTCCTGAGCAGAAGGATCCATCTGATTAATCATGGTTTGGCATTCTTCTTGGCTTGTAAGTACTTGATGGCCGAGTGATCTGTATATACTATAACCTTGGATCCAAGTAAATGGGATTTGAATTTCTCCAGGGCAAATACCACTGCCAGCAGCGCTTTTTCAGTGACAGTGTAGTTTCTTTGTGCTTCATCGAGAGTTCTGCTGGCATAGTGAATAGCAAATGGAATATGATCGCTCCTCTATCCTAGAACTGCCCCAATGGCATAATCAGAAGCATCCGTCATGATCTAATGGTAGAGACCAATCTGTTGGTTGAAGGACAAGTGCCTAAGTGATTATTCTTTCAATTGTATAAAGGCTTGGAGGACTCTGTCATCAACAATAAAGTCTGCCTCCTTTCCTAAAAGCTCGATCAGGGGTCAAGCGATTTTGGTGAAATCTTTGATAAATCATCGGTAGAAATCGATGTGCCCTAAGAATGATCTGACCTGCTTCAAATTTGTAGGTGGATCCAGTTTTGAAATCACCTCGACCTTCGCAAGATCCACCTCCATGCCATGCTTTGAGATGACATGGTCAAGCACAATACCTTCGGTCACCATAAAATGGCTCTTCTCCCACGCGAGCATAAGGTTCACTTCACAACATCTTTTCAGAACTTGATCCAGATAAGATAAGCACTAATCAAAGATGTCTCCGTATGAGAAATCATCCATGAAGACCTCGAGAAAACTTCCAACCATATCTGCAAATACTGGCAACATACATCGCTGGAACAATGCTTAAGCATTGCACTATCCGAACAACATTCTGTGGAAGGCATATGTCCCAAATGGACAGGTGAATGTAGTCTTCTCTTGATCTTCTGGAGCAATGACGACTTGATTGTAACTAGAATATCCATCTAAGAAATAGAAATATTCCTTCGCATCTAGTCTTTCGACTATCTGGTCGATGAAGGTGAGTGGAAAACGATCTTTCTTGGTCATTGAATTTTTAGACGTCTGTAATCCACACAGATGTGCCATGATGTTGGAACTCTGGTGGAGATCTCCTCTCCCTTATCATTCTTGATCATGGTGATCCCTGACTTCTTGGGCACAACATGCAGGGGACTCACCCATTTTGAGTCAAAGATGGGATAAATGAATTCTGCATCGCACCATTTGGTTATCTCATTCATCATGACCTCCTGTAGGTTTGGATTTAATCTGCACTGAAATTCACGAGAGGGATTACTATCTTCTTGAAGGTATATATGATACGAGCATAGTGAGGGGTTTATCTCATGGAGATTGGAAATTTTCCAATCTATGGCTTTACGGTTTCTTTCTAGAACCTCAAGCAAACGAGATTCTTATTCCTCATTTAATTGTGAATTGATGATTAATGGGAATATGTTCGGTGTGCCAGCAAGGAAGGCATACTTCATGTTTGCTGGAAGTGGTTTGAGCTCAGGTAGGCATTGGTTCAGCTCAGTTGTGACTTCTACTACTATCCGGGGTGGTGGTGTTGGATCTTTCATCTGTTGTGTGTCCACCATTGGCACTGTATGTTTGAGTGCAATGCTTAACAGAATTCTTCTATGATAGAATCTTGTTCGCAGAAATTTTCAATGATGTCCTCTTGCTCCTCCAAGGATAGGTAGCCATGAATGTATTCATCAGGCAAGTCATCAAGAATCTCATCTTTAAGGACATCTAGGAACTCGAATGTGTTGTCCAAGCCTTTCTCTGTGGAGAGGAAAACTTGGGTTTCAATGTCATTCATAAATAGGTTTGTATCACGGATTTTGGCTAAAAAGTCACAGTCCTCAGTTCGCTGCTCTACTGGCTCACTCTCGTCTGATGCAAATGCTGAAGGTTTGGGTACTTGGATCATCTCAATTGGCACTTTATCACTATTTGAACGGAATGTTATCTTTATGGTGCCATAGTTTACCACCGCAGCGGTCGTTCGAAGGAACGATCGACCAAGGATGATTGGGGTATGTAGAAAAGGGGCTGAAGTGTCCATGTCTAGAACTATGAAGTCTGTAGGGAACTGCATTCCCTGAATGGTGACGACGACATCTTCCAGGATTCCTCGGGACCGCTTAATAGATGTGTCTGCGAATTGCAGAATCATTCTATTGGACTTGAGCGGTCCTAACCCAAATTCCTTGAGCAGTGATGTGGGCATTAGGTTGATTGATGATTCACTGTCAAGTAGAGTTCGGTCGAACTCTTGGTCAAACAACTGACATCTGAATAGAGGAGCTCCTATGTCCTTCTTCTTTGTTGGGAGATTGCTGATTGCATTTACTATAGCCGCGGTAAGAATGTGCTTCACATTTCTTTCATGAGCTTTTCGTAGTTGTCTCTTTAAGGTACAAACCCTTCAAACCTTTCTTGATGTTAGGCATGTACTTGATGCCTTTGAGAAGATGCATTTCAAGAACAAGATTCTGAATTATTTCCACAACATCAAGATCATACAAGCAGTTTTCAAAATTTTGATTTTTAGATTTTCTCAGTGCATCAAGAAATAAAATATCTATAGAATCAAAAGCAACAGTGAAAATCGTGTTCTTAGTTACAACAAAATCTGTGCCCACATCAGGCTGTACATGTGGATGACTAAAATGAGTAGGGTCATCCAGGAAAGGTAGGCATCCAAAATCTTCAGGCGAGGCTCCATCAACTGGCATTAGATCGACTGTAGGTGCGGTCTCCTCCAGGGCTGGTTGGCTGGTGCTTCGGCTGCTGCTACTGCTGGTGCTTTCTTTTTGGTTTTTTTACTTTTGTTGATTTTTTTGGATTTTCGGTGGTGCTTCTCCTTCTTCTTCTTTCTCACCCGGTCTGGCTGCTGGTCCAGCTGATGTAGAAGAAGATGACGACTCCCCCGTGGTTGCTTTATTCTTCCCCTTGCATGTGCCTGATGGCTGCATGGTCCTACTGCTCCTGAGAGTGACAACATTAGATAAAAACAAGTTATGTGTATCTGACTCTGTAAGACCGGTGGAAACTTCACAGACTACCTGCTCTTTCTTCTTAAAATTATTGAAGTTTACCTCTACTTGTGCAGGAATGGAGGTCTTGGTGGCGGTGAAATCGTCCAACTTCTGGCTGAGATCTGCAAGGCCCTTGACAAGTTGGGCTAGGCAGTCCAAGGTGGGGTTCACAGGAGATGCAGTCTCAGAAGCCTCGACGTGCTGGTGGCGTTGGTATTGCTGATGGTACTGAGACTGCTGGTTGGGATACTGAGCATGATATTGAGGAGAAGGGTGATGCTGTTGATATTGCTGAGGAGGATGCTGCTGAATTATCGGTGTTGCGGTTACTGGTATTGGTTCTGTCTCCAATTACAATGGAACTGTGGAGATTGTTGGTATTGCTAGTGCTGAGGCTGGCTGTTATGGACAAACTTCCCTCCTTGTTGTTGAGGGAACTGGCGGGAGTTAGCAACCTGACCTTGTTGAGGTCCTCCTGGACAGGTTGATTGCACATCATTTGACCATACACTGTTCACCTCCTGAATAAGAGGTGGTGGATGGAGAATTGCTCTGAAATGTACTAGGGGTCTGGCTGGTAGACGACCAGCTGCTGTTGTGACTGTTGCGGAGTAGGTGGCTCTGGGGCTTGCACGTAATAGATGTGCTGAGCTGCTGGCTAGGTCTGACTCGGCTGAGAAGGCTGTGGTAGTGCATGTTCATTCATCTCAGCTAGAGTGGAGGTCGATGCAGACCTAGAGTTGCAGGAGTTGATTGTACTCACCAGCAGCTCCAGCTGCTTGATGATTTAATCTAGTTTGTCTAGGTTCTTCGTCCTTTGTTCGATCACAACAAGTTTTTCCAGGTCCTGTGATCGCTTCTCAATGATGTCTAATTTGGACAGGTGGCTCCCAATAATGCTCAGATTGGAGTTCTCATCCCTGTCCGGCTCGTGGGATGTTGCCATATGCACAGGCTTTTGAACATTTTGTGGCTGGCATTGATAGGCATGGGACGACTATAGAGCGGCCTCTCTTTCGGCCATTTCTTCAAAGATCTGCCAGAAGACGTCCTCATCTTTGTTAAAATGTGAGCCACCATAGGATGCATCGAAAAGTTTCTTGCTCTCGATTGTCAGTCTCCCGAAGAAGTGTTGGACCAGGATGGTCCTTGAAATCTCTAATGGGGACACTTCTCTTGCAACTCAGTAAACCTCTCCCATGCCTCATGGATAGATTCGTGAGTGGCTTGGGTGACATTTGCTATGTGGGAGCGCATCTGATTAAGCCATCCAAGAGGATAGTATTTGTACAAAAAGACTGACTTCAATTCTTCCCAATTGGTGACGACCTTCCCCAAGTGGTTGATCCAATGAATGGACTTATCCTGAAGGCTGAAGGAAAATGCTGTCATCTTGACTACTCCAAGAGGTATACTAGGGTGGTGAGTTGTGCCACAGATGCTCCCGAACTATTGTAGATGAATATACAGTTCTTCATTAGCATTTCCACGGAAGGTGGGTAGGAGTGCCAGTAGCTGAGGCTTTAATTCAAAATGGGCATGGATTGTTGGAATCTAGACCCATTCAGTGACTTGTCTTGCCCCAAGATTGTATGTTTCTTTGAGAGTCGGCTTTGGCCGCTCTACTCTAGGCTCATCTGATGGGCCTCTACCGCCTCTACCTTATGGATTTTCTTTGAATCCTCCTCCCTCATTGTCTCTCCTTCCCTGTAAGTCATTTAGCATATCCCGGAAGGCGACCAGTGCTAAGGCCTGATCTGTGAAGCAATGATCTGAGCATTCACTACATTCTGATCTGACTGCGGACTCTGATCTGGCTGAGATGGTGGTTGTGGTCCCTTCCCTTTTCCTCCAGGAGCCATCTCTCTGACCCTGAGTCTAATTCTATCACCATTTCTGTCTCCAGATTGGGCTCTTGATCTGCAAATGAATTAATGTCATGATCAGTCTGTATGGAGGCACCATAAGTAGCAAATCGATCTGTGTTAAGGTAGCACATAATTTCATTAAGGATGGCTGTCTGTATGGAGTGAAATCAATTACCATCCAAAATGGGCAGGTTTCAGGACGAGAGTGATACCGGTTTATTGGAGAAGATAGGGAGTCTGGAGATTGGTTCACGAAGTCTGAACTGGGTTCTCGGGAATCGCCCTGAATTATTGGAGGTGACGAGCACATGGAATCGATGTTGATGTCGACGGTGTCCTGACTAAGCCATCCATGTGTCACCATATCAAAGGTCAAGAGGAGATCGAGTAATGGAAGAATGATACTGTCCCGACCTCCTCCCGAGGACCTTAGGTTACCCGTCAAACACGTCATTCGCCTACTTAATTAGCTTAGAGTTAATCTGATATTACGAAAACCTGGGAAATTTTTCGCTTTTTATCATGGCATTCACAAGATTTAATTTAGCTAAGCAAGCAACCACGAGTAAACTAAAAGCGGAATTAACAATGCACCAGAACTGAACAACAAGATATCCATTTCTTTTCATTTCATTCATATAAACATGTTGGGTTTTCACAACACCCAATATACATATATATCCCAAAAATAAGGCTACAGAGGAGAGCACAACAAACAACTGTACAAATGAACTCCAAAAGATATACATGCTCTGAAAGTGTAACCTGCAAAAAGAAACAACTACAACCCAACTACATCGGCTACTCGATCGCCGGACCCTTGCCTGCCATAAAAAGAAAGGGAACAAGCAAGTATATGTCACAAAATTGTCAAGTACAAATTCTACACAGTTCTACTAAGGAAGGTAGTAAGAAAAGACTAGAACAACTAGAAAAACAGTAAGGTAACTATAGTGAACAAAAGAGAACTGGCAAGCAAAAACGGGTTAATTGATTCTTTTAAGTTATTTACTTTCTTTCAGAAGGCTAATAAGAAGAACAAACTCACTCACTACCACACCGTATCTCCCTCGCTCAATGTAACTAGCCAAACAACAACTCAAGCCTAGAAAGAAGTCTGTGGTCTTGGTCCAGTTAGGACCTCAATATCCGGGTAGGACTTCAAAGTCCAGGTTGAACCTCACACTATGACTCTGAGGTATGATGTACGCCTCAGGATTGGGGTGCCTCCGTAGGCATGCGATGGTGTCTTGCATCCTAACTAAGTTCCGAACACTCCTTCTAGCTTTTTCTCTCAACTCCCCTTGATCCTCGGTCGACACGTGTGATAGCTCGCTCACAAAGGTGTACAAGAGGAAACATACTCATAACTCTCTTAACACCCAATCCTCGTTAGTCTCTACTAACGGTACTGTCGTCACTAATCTCGTAGTAGAAAAGTCGTCACTAGGCAGATAGCAGAAAGTCATACATCTTTTACCCCATTACGAGGTCACAGCCTAGCAGAAAGATAATTAAAGGATTCATCAGTATCTACTGACCACTACCCCATCACCAGGTCACAAGCCTGGCGGAAAGGTAATAATGAGATCGTCAGTGTCTACTGACCACTACCCCATCACCAGATCACAAGAGTGGCGTAAAGGTAATACTGAAGTCATCAATATCTACTGATGGAACTACAACTTAACTGGGCAATTGGTGAACTGTCACATGTCTATCGACCACTACCCCATCACCAGGTCACAAGCCTGGCGGAAAGGTAATTGATTTCTGCGGTGAGGAAACCCCTAAAGGGATTTGTCTGTCTCGCCAATCCCAATGGAAGTGTGGTCCAAGGGAAAGGCAGTGGTAGTACGACTACTACGTCACTAGAGGCAGGAAAGAGAAGAGGTAAGCCTGCCAGACCTGACTTCCTCTCTCGTTGCTCAACTCCCGGAAGAGAAGAGCTAAGAAAAACCAGACGAGCTCGTAACTAACTGCGGAGAACCCCCAACCTAGGCTCTCTAAGAAAAACCAACGGGTCAGCGGAATGGTCTAGACAACTCGTGGATCCCAAAGAAGCGTAAAAATCGAGCCGGCTCGAAGAAAACATGTGAAAAAGACTGGGATCCTAGACCCATGCTCTCAGTGTTCGCTACCCAAGCCTGAGCGACCTCATCTCCTGCTCAGGTGAGGGTCACCGTGCCCTCGCACAGTCGGAGTATAAACCTCCGCGACTGGCCACATGCGACATCACCATTTTTTTTTATTTTCATGTTTCACACTAAGTGTCTACGATTTCTGTGACTTATGGCACATCTGCAAGTTATCGTTCTTAGACCCGAACTTGTTCTATAAGAAAATCAACTGATCCAAGGTCAGGGATACAGACCTGTTATTAGTCTCTCTCTCATCTCTTACTGATGAACATCTTATGCTAGGATCATTGACTACGAGATTTGTCACATCTTTCTTTCCTATACTTTCCAAGATTCACAACACATATAAGATCTGGCCACTTAGAGATTTCAAGGTCTTAAGGTATCAGAATTCAATTCACAGTTTGGAGGAGATTGACTCCTTAGCTGACTTAGGGTCAGATGACAAGTCCCATATACAGTCTTATTTTCATGTGTGATCCCACATATATTCCAGCCCATAGCTCAAAAACCCAACACTTGGTTTCTTTATTATTAATCCCCCAATTTCAGCACAAATTCAGTCAAAGTAGCTAGGAATGTATGATAGCAATTAGCAAAGTTCATCATTAAGTTTTCCCCAATTTCATAACCAATAACATCTGGTTCAAGATCACCTTTCTAAGTATAACCAATACTAAGGCATAACTCTAAAATGGTTACTAACAGGGGCTCTACGCTTTTAAAGTTTATCACACAAAACAATACCGGTATGTATGTGCACTGTTATAAGCACAACATCATACATGGCACTTCAAGTATCTAAATCCTTTAAATTTCTCACCCAACTTCATGGGATTTATTGTCACATAATTGAGCATCCATTAATCTTTCAAGTATAGCATTTAGAGGGTCATTAAGAGGGCACTACTGTTGAACACAGATTTGCAGAGGTCGTGTTGACTCACAAGGCGAATCAACAGTCGCTGATTTGACCTCCAACAAAATCCGAGATTCAAACAACAATTAACCCACGATAATCAAATAAAGCAGTGAAAGTGTGTGGAGTTAAAATTTATTATAACTCTACAACAAGATGTGTATAGGTGCAAGTATATGTACATGTCGAACACAGGGAGCAGACAGGTAGAACGGGGCAAAAAATGCTCAAAATGTGTGTGTATGTGATCAAGAGTCTACTAGGCTATTTTTTGTGGGTTTTTAATTTTATATTTTTTATTTGATTTTTAATTTTATATTTTTGTATTTTGATTTTTAATTTACTGATTATATTTTATTTTTTTTATTTTATATTTTTTATTTTCTTTTTCAATATTGGAATATATGAACTATGTAATAAAAGGGAGAAAGAGATATTTATAAAAATAGATAAAAAAAGTCCAAAAATTAGAAAATAAAGTCTTTTTGGTCTTTTTATACTTTTTACTGTTTTTGTGATTTTTGGGAATTTTTATGAATATTTTTGATATTTTTAATTAGCAAAATAAAGCAAAACAGTGAATAAAATGCAAGGCTAAAACTAAAATGGAGAAATAAAATAGAAAACAGTAGCAAAAATTCTCCAAATTAATTTTCAATGAAAGATAATAAAATAAGGAAAATTTAGACACTAAGAATATATTTTTAGGGTTTTTGAAGAATTGTTAATATTTTTATAAAAGTTTTTGGGGTTTTGTGATTTTTATGAGTTTTCTTTTGTAATTTTTAATGATTTTTGGCTGGGAGATAGAACAAACTAAAGTAGACAAAATATATTTTTTTGGGATTTTCCTGGAGTGTTTTTATATTTTTTATGGATTTTATAAGCTGGACAGTGCACAAAATGGACATTTTTATTTTTAATAAATATTAAAAAGCAATAATTAAAGAAAATAAAAATATGATGTTAAACTACACTATAGCAGGAACTTAATGTGATTTTTGAAGATTTTTTTAGGTTTTATAGAGGCACGCATAAAATACAAGAAGCAAAAGGAAAAAGCACACTTGCAGGGGCATTTATGTAATATGCGATAAGTGCGAGGGCCTGCATGTAAATTTCCAACAAAATATTTAACTAGAGAAAATAGTTTCTAGACTACCAGTAAATACCGAGAACCGCAAGGGTTTAATCCGCAAAAACGCCAGGGCCACGTGCGATGCACGCGCCTGGCGGGGGACCTAATAGCAAATTGATGAAGTTTTGGGGCTTTTCGCTAAATCTTACAAAATATTCTAACAGCAGGAAAAAGTTTATAAACTAATAAACAATTAACAAAAATGGCTGGGTTGGGCGCGCAAAATACCCAGCAGCTGCAGGCATCGACGGTGGATGGTGATCCACTTAAGCCACGTATCGCCCCAGCAGAGCCCGATACCCCTTGGGTTATAACGGCCAGGATTAGATCCTGGCCCGCGATCTGACGGCTGGAGGGGGCGAGATCGGACGGTGGCTGTACGCCACCAAGAACGCGGCCGAGATCTACGCCGGAGAAGGGAAGAGGACGAACTGGGCAGGGCCTACGGCGTTGCTACGTTCTCCCAGCCACCCCGTGCTGCTCCGACGTCCGTTAGAGGTACAAAATGGCCGCGCAACACCTGGAAGCTTCCTCGATCGAGTGGTGGCCCCAAAATGGCGGCAAGGGGCGCTGAGGACCACCACGGCGTGCTCGGACAGGGGATGCTCCCAGGAGCTTCGTCGTGCGTCAAAAATGACCCCAGATGGGAGTCTTCGAGTCCTGGGACCTGCAATGAAACACAAAATCAACAGTAACGAGGTCCCAGGTCTTTTTAGGTGCAGAAAAAGCGTTGACGATATGGCGAAATGGGAAGGAGGGGTTGGCCGGAGCTCGAGGGGCTCCGGCAAGGTGTTTGTTTGCGAGATTTACGCTAAATAATCCACGAAAAAGCAAACTAAGTATCAAAGAGGAAAGCTGGAACAAAATGCTATCTAAACTACAAAAAAAATGGATCGAAACAACCTCGATTGGCTGGTCGGCCAAGAGATGGAGACCTCACGGCGACGCCGGAGATGGGGTGGTTGGAGCGCTCCTCGACGTTGCCTAGCGCCGCTCCACCTGACCGGAGGCTAGTCTGTCACCCTTGCCGGTCCAAGGCGCAAGTCAGAGAGGGAGAAGCTCGGTCAAAAGAGGTTCAAAGTGGAATGGAGGGAAGAGGTGCGGTTTTGAAACATGGCTGAGAGGGCTCCTTCGACGAGGTGCACGAGGCGCGTCAAAGGTCCAACGCCCGAGGAAAGATATGAACGAGCTAGAAGGATCTGGGATGAACAAAAGTCAAGAAGACTTTGGAGTGAAACGAGGGACCTATGGCCCTCGAAAAAATCGAGAAAAAGGGTACAAACACATACCTGACGGGCTGTGACCTGGGGTCATGGAGTTGACCCCCGGTCAACGGATGGCGTGTCCTGATTGGGCCACGTCATCCGCAAAAAGACAAAAACTCAAATAAAAAAACTTCTAAATTCTATTAAAAATAATAAATGATGTAATTAGTTTTAGGTTATTTAATAAAAAAATTTATTATTTTATAAGGAATTTTATCATGATTTTTAATTATTTTTATGAGTTATATTTTTACAAGTTGCTTTTATACCCCTATATACGTATATTATCTGCATATTTTATTCTTTTATTTTTATTTTGTGTATTTTAATGTTATTAATTATGTTAATTAATTTATATAATTATAACATACTTTTATGCACATAATCATATTTTTATTTTATTTTTCTGAGATGTTTTGTATATTAAATAAAATACAAGAGTATGTTATATAGGTATGTATATAAGTATTGTATCTATGTATTGTGTATACATGTATTTTATTTTATGTTTTATTTAGGTTTTTATTCCAATTTTAACGTACATAATTATTGTAAGTAATATTTACAAAATTATAAAAATATAAAAACACAAAAATAATGAATAAATAATAAATTGAATATTTTAATCTGTACAAGTATACAATGAGGGTCCAAAACTCAACTTTCAAACCGTAGCTCCGCCAAATGGAAAACCACCGCCATTAAATAGCTTATTTTGAATTATATACAATTAAAGGTGAGTATGCTGCATTTGGAGTTTTCATTTATGAGATACGGGTCCGGGAAGTTGGCATTCTGGAATTTTATTCAGACCATAACTTTTTATCTGTACATTATTTTTCTGTGAAATCAATTTTGTATTTTTCTATATAAAATTATCTACAACTTTAACGTACAAAGTTTCTTTACTTGATGAATAAAAAGTGGAACCAAAAATAGGTCCCAAACTGAATAAAGAATGAATAAAAAGTATAGGTATTTATACTGTGTTTTTGACCTTATCTCCCCCTACTTTATTCCTTGTCGACCTAGTCATCGAGATGCCTAGGTCTCGGGGTTTCGGGTCATAAAATATTTACAATATTTTATTTTTTTTCTTTTCTTTTCTTTAATCTATAATTTTGGCTTTAAAAACCGCATTTTATACAGTATTTACACACAAATGCATGAGCGCTAAAATGCATGAATTAAACCTATTTACACGCATTTACTAGAGTTTTTAAGGCCAAAATGATAGAATAAAGATGATGAAACGTAGATTCATCAACTACATACTCAAATCATGCATCTATTCAGCAGATAAATTCACACGCATAACTTGCAACATAGCAACAATTACTTAACAGTTCAAGGTGCCAACTTCCTCTTAAATCATCATGCATAAACATGGCTTCCAAGATCACATGATTCACTAATAATCCATGCTTAAAGGACATCAAAACAGTGGCTATTATGTACTCAAAATCACAAACATTCTGCAAGAAATATGCATGCGTGTACAACAATTCATCACAGTGAATCATCAGTCCAAATCCATCAATTTTTCAACTCAAAATCCCTCCCCTCTATTAAGTATGAGGAGAAACTCAGGGATTTGAGGTTTTAAAAACCACGAAAAGATGCATGCTAATGGATCTAACATGCATACACTGAAATTCGGCTAACAGTCCTTGGACTGCAGCCATCTTTCCCCCAAAATCACCACCAAAACTTAAACCAAAGGCATGGATCTCATGGGTATTATATCCCCCATATATCCAACATCAAATCCACCGAAGGGTGTCTAAGAATATTTCCAAAATCATGCATCTCCTTAGCCATAATGCAACCATATCCAATCTGAACATCCAGTGGTAATCATAATAACAACATTCATAAACTCCACAAAATTCATCCTATTTCGAAGCTAAACCCATTGATTGATGGTTAACATGAAGGAGTATCTATCAACAAGTAATTACACTCAAGGAGACATGAAGAAACTCCTCAAATCCATCATAAAACTCTAATTTAAAGTGCATGGACAGATCTGGACACATTCAGTTACTTGTATATGACAGCAGTTAAAACACTCCCAAATCATCTTCAAATCCACATCTAAGCCATGGATTAAAGACCAATAGAATGTAGACAAGATCAACACTCAAGGATACTCGAAAGTGGCCCTTATATCATACAAAAATCATGCATCAAGGCATGCAAATCACAAGAACACAAATATGAAATCAACTGCACTTCCATATGAACAGCAGCCATAATACCCCAAAATCATCATAAAAATCCGAAATTTGCACATGGATCTAAAGCCAAAGTGATAGAGGATCTAACATCAATCAAATGCCAATAAAAGAGCTCAAGAAGTTCCCTCAAACCATGCCAAAAACTCGGATTTATCAAGCATACACAGATCTGGAAATTCTCAAAACCATTCATCAAAAGCCACTCCAAAAACCAAATCAAAGTCCAACAAGAGTCACAATAAAAACCTTGATATAGCAGCTCAACACAAGGCTCATAGGGTGGAGAAAATTCCATCTTAATGGCAACAAAGAGGGGTATAATTTGTACCTTAAACAATGCTCAAGAACTGCTCAAGAACAGCAGCAACTCCAGTCCTCCAACTCCAATTTCGATCCAAGATTGGTCTTGGATCCTACATGCAACACTTGATCTTTGTTCCTCTCCTTCCCAGCTTTAATTTGATCCCAAGAAACTCGAATTTGGTGGAGAGATAAGGTAGAAAACTAAGGAAGAAGGTGGAGGTCCAAGAGGATTTCGGCCATGGAGAAGAGAGAGCTCCAAGTCTTAAGAGGAAGAAGAAGGAATTAAGATTAATTGTGGCTTAGATTGGGGTTAGTGGGAGTATATAGGTGATGAACCTCAGTTTCATCATCTTTATTTTCCATAATTAACCCCCTTGCTTAAAAGTTTGTCAATAATTTCCTGTTAATGTCTAATAATTAACAGAGTCCTAAATAAATTAAAAAGCACAAAAAAATGACAAAACAAAATTCGTGGTATTTTTAGACTTAAAAATACCTTCAAAAATATTTCGGGCCCTTGTTTGATTTCATTTCCAGTTTTGGTCAACATGAAACTTGTAGATCTCGTCAAGATCTACAACTTTCATGTTTTGAGTTTTCTCAAATTCGGCCAATAGGGCCCTCAAAAATAAGAAAAACCCTCTGAATAACCTGATTGGGCCACGTGGCCCAATCTGGGGTAGCCACGTGGCCCGGCCCCTTTGTCTTATCCGCCCCCTTCCTAGACCGTTGGATCTCCTTCTGATCCAACGGCCAACTGGCTTCCACGCACGCCTCAAATCCCGGCCATCCGATCATTCCTCCGCCTCCATCATCACCGCACGTGAGCGCTCTCACCAGAGCGTGCCACGTGGCGCAGACTGGTGCCCTCCGATCGCGCTCCTGATCGTCCATCTCGACCGCTCATTCCCCTAACGCTCCTCATCCATGCGATCAACCGCTCCTTCATCTGAGCCATCCGTTCGCGCTGCTCTCTCGACACGCCACGTGGCAGCTCCATCTGCCATCGATCATGCCGCCCCAGATCTTATCCTAGCCGCCGCTCCGCGCCTTAGCCTCCACCGTTGGATCTCCAGATCCAACGGTCAGGAGACCGTCGTCAACCTCCAGCAGACCCCTTCTTCCCCACGATTGCCTCTCGCGCACCTCTCCCCCTTTCCATTTTCCCCACGACTCCAGAGCCCCTCTTCCTTCGCCAACCGTCCCACAGTCTTCCCCACTCTTCCCTCTTCCCCGCGCACTCCTCCAAGACCCACGAACACCTCTCCACTCGCACCACTTTCGCCTCAAAATCCACGTCGAACTCCACCATCTCCGAAGTTCGCCGCTTCAAATACTCAGCACCCCCCTCTGTTCACAGCGGTCCGCCTTTACACGGGGGCTCGCCCAGCCCTCCGCCACCTCCCAGTGACAGGGGGAGGTGGCCGGATCGAGCGAAGACGACGAAGCCCCCTGGTGAGACCCTCCGCCTTCGACGGTGGAGCTGCGGCGCCATATCGCCGCCCGAGCTCGCTGGGACGGCCGCCCAGCACGTGCGAAGACCCCGAGCTCCTCTCCGAGCTCAAGCCCAGGCCATATCCTCCGCCCGATCACCGGTAAGCTCTCTCTTCCTTCCTTGTATTTTTCTTCGATTTCGTCTATTTAATCAGGCCTCTCCGGCCATTATCCTGTTCCGATGACCAGTCCCAAAGCTCCACCATCAATCCCCCTTTCTCGCGACACTCTCCGACCATCTCCTCTTTCTCTTCCAGAACCCCTTCATCCTCCGACCATCTCCTCCGCCCTCGCGGCGGAGGAGCTCCGAGCTCACACCTTCTACGCCTCTACGAGCTCTCATCCCACTCACCTACACAGTCCACTCGTGCTTCGGCTATTTGCTAACCCTGCAGGTCATCCAAAGCTTCAATGATCGGGACCCTTGCCGGAGCTGTTTGATCGAGCTTTGCAACCATCGCCTGAGCTCCGAAGCATCGTTTCAGAGGGTCCTGGATCCTCCCCGAGCTTCCAGCTTCATCGACGTCACTCTAAGGAGCGTCGGGGAGGTCACATGCAGCCGAAGACGAGAGGCGGAGTTGGAGCTCCTTCGCCGGAGCTCCAAACTCGCCGCCAGCCGCAAGCGAAGGAGGAAGGACAGGGACCGTTGGATGGTCCTCCTTCAGCTACCATCCAACGGCCCAGATGAGGCCGCTTCATCTTCTCCAGCAACCATTGGATCGTCTCGATCCAATGGCCTTCGTGCAACCACGTCGTCAAGCCAGGATCTCACCGCAGCCATCCGATCGTCATAATCGGATGGTCCATCTTCAGCCACGTGGCGTCATCATAGCAGCACCGAGCCTCAGCATCCGAGCCTTTAGGCTTGGATGCTCCCGAGCCTGCAGCGAGCCCAAGCCTGGGTCCGAACCAAGCCGAAGCAACCGCGCCTCTGCCGAGCCTCCTTCCGAGCCTAGATAGCACGTGCATCGCACGTGCTACTCTGGGACATTTGCAGAGATGCCCACGGATTTCTCCAAATTTGCAAAAAAGTCCCCGCGCGTTTGGTAAAATTACAGGGAAGGACTCGCAACTTATTTTATTTACTTTTTAGTCCTTCCCAGGGACCTTTTTGTAGTTATCATTTCATGTTTTCTTGCATTTATGCCCCTGTCTTCCTTTATGCATATCTTGAGCTACATAGCTCCAATCAAGTTCATTTCAGTTTCGTTTTGAAGCTCTTCTCGTCTTCTACATTATGGCATGATTAAATTTCAGATTTGATACTATGAACTGTGATGTATTATTTTATTATCTAAGTGTCTTGATCTCTTTATTTATCATGCCCATATGCTTAATGAGAGTAGAATGCTTCTTAATGCTAACTCTGTTTAACTTGCAATTTTTTTTGCTATGGTTCAAGTGACTTTTATATTGGGCATATCACTAGCTTTGCATGTGCATTCATTTGCATGATAAAAAAATGTTAAAAAAAATGCATGTTTTATGTTTTAATGCATTGTGTTGTTTCTCTGTTGTTGCTTTGACTTATATACCTTGAACTCAACACCTAATTAAACACACTTTAATCCGATTAATACGAGAGAGGCTCGTGTCCCTGAGTTCGACCTTGGTATCTTGCCAAGTAAAATAAATAACGATCACCTCATTTCGATTCATTATGGCATATATCTAAATGAGGTGATCGCTTTGACGACCCGAAACCGGCCCGACTACGATGATGATTCCATGTGCTAAAAACACTCTATTAAAGGGCCGATTTTGCGGTTCGTCAAATGGCGCCGTTGCCGGGGACACGGCTCATTTCTTTTATTTTTTGGATTTTTGCGTGTTTAATTTAGTGTTTCTTTTTATAGGTCAAATGATCATATATTTTGCATCTAAATTTTTTTCCTCCTTATTTGATATCTAACTATTGCTTTTGTGGCAGGACCCTTGATGGATCAAGGAGGCGAGGAGCAGGGCGTTCCTCGCTGCGAGGAGCCGCAGGAGCATGCTTGGAGCAAAGGAAGAAGAAAAAAAATGTGTCGCATTTTTTTTGTTTTTGTTGCATTTTATTTTAATAATTCGTCTTTTACAGCGGTCTTCGATCGAAGACTCGCGTTTGTAATCGAACAATTGTGGTTGTGTGGGGATCGTCCCCACTTGAGTGTCGACCTAGGACTAGGCACGCGGCTCTCCGAGCTCAATTTTCATATTTTCTTGTGCTTGATCGTAGGTAGGATACACTTGAAATATAGACGCACTTAATCTCGTATCACTTAGCTAAAATTAATGAAGATAAATCACCGCTAATAGATGCATGATTAGGTGTGGCTTTTTCGACTTGCATACATGTTGGATTTGGTTTTCAAAACGGTCCAGATTTTTCGCGGCTTTTATCGTCAAATCACTGCATGATTTCTCGCTTAGCCTAGATCGCGTTTTTCTTCATCGTATACATGTTTTTCTCGGCTTTCATTTTTCTAGATTGATCACCTAGGATAAATGAAAAATGGAATGAGCGGTAGACGATGATTTTCTGATTGATGTGCTAATCATAATTCAGTGAAAACTTAAAATAAAATTGGGACTGTTAATTGCAAGTCAACCAAAAATGGAGTAAAAATTCGGTTTTGGGAGAGCAACACCCGCGCATATGCCTTGATTCACATTTTCTTCGCGTAAATATTTAATGTTTTATCACCAATAAAATGGACAAGATAATTAACTAACCTTGGTTAGTTTCATGTGTGAGTTGGTGAAACTATGGGTTTGCTTGTTTGAATTGAGCCATGTTTGCTACACACACCCCAAATCCAAAGACACTCCATTTCATTTCCGAAGATTCAGCCGCTCACTTGTATATTCATCCTTCTTCTTCGTTCACCTTGGGTCTCTTCCAACATCAATCTCCATCTGTATACTTAGGCTAATCTCAGCCTAAGTATAGGGGGGACCCAAGTCCCTGTGATTTCTCTACTCATCTTTTCTTGCCTTTATACTTAGGTTATTTCTAACCTAAGTATAGGGGGAGCCCCTCTTAGCTCCCGTATATTCTTCTATACTTAAGTGGACCTATGTACTTGTAACATTTAGTGCTATGAGGACATAGCAAAGTTTAAGTATAGGGGGGTATACCGTATATACCGTATATTTACTTTAGCTATAATCTGAAAAATTTGAAAAATTAAAAACTTTTTGGCTAAGGTAAAAATCATTGGACTAAGAGAACTCAAAGGATTTCGCGGTTTTTTCGATATTATGTTACACTATTTTATAGAAATATTTTCGAAAATGATTTTTGAAAATGTTTTGAAAATTTTTATTTTGTGTGACATGGGTTTTGAAAAATCGCCATCTCTTTTCAAGGAAAGTTGAGTCTAACTTGTGTTTTAACTCTCTTATTAAAATCCACAAAAATCAGAAAACCCCTAAAAAACTTTAGGAGCTATTAGTGACTACTAAACCCAATTAAGAAAGCCGCGTTCAGTGAGGATTCGCCCTTAGCAGATTGGATGGTTTAGAGGACATCGCGTAAGGCCCCGTCCTCAAGCAACGGGCTTCGGCCTGTACTTACATCCATACTGGCTGAATTATAGCTACTTAATTGAGTTTAGGCAGTTGTTATATCTCTTGAAGTTCAAAAAAAAAAGTGTCTTGTTTTTGAATGAAGAAGTTGGATTAGTCCTCTACATTTTCACTTTCACCCGGGATCTGATTTGGTCAAGAAGACTTAGCTTTTAGAAGTCTTTGAGATTTTAGGTTAACCAGCCTTAGCCATCAGGGTCTTAGACTTAATCATCCACATTCCCCTAGGTTTCTAGATTTGCATGCTATATGCCATGCTTAGTCTCAGACAGAAAGAATATGATCAGCACATCACATGCACGACTGCGGTTTTTGATGAGATGAGTCGATTTTTCACCTGAGGGATTGGGATGAGGAAGTCGAATTTGGATTTGATCTAATGATGCTCGAGGATGGGATAAAATCTTTGGAGGCTTCATGAAACCTGAGTGTCAGCAATATTAGCCAGTATGAGAACTTGATTCTTATACTAATCTCTTGACATTAACCTAAGTGCCTGGGTGTGAAAAATAAATAAAAAATGTTGATCAGTGTGCGCCAACTCTTGGTAAAAGCAGTGGAGCTAGCCACCAATTATACAAGTCAATGAAATTCAAAGAAAAGCTCACATTCCACCAAAGTCAAATATCAAAGAGCTTCCACCAAAGGCGAGCGCTCCCAAACTTTTCAAAGTGTCCACTTGGACCACCGCTATTAGGACCAGGAGTCGGGCTTGCACCAAAAAAGGGCTCTGCATCGTAAATGCTACAAGTCTGGGTGTCGAAGGTACGATAGGTACTCAAAAGAGACACACCCCGGTGTACTCCCAGGAAAACAAGTGCAGACGGCTCCAACTTCTCTTGACGGACGCACTGATCAACACCAAAAAAAAATGTGTTGCGTAGAAGGCACTAGAGTGAATCCTTGTTCCAATGAGAGGGAGAGAAGAATTGACACAATCCCATGCCCTCCATTTTCTGGCCTGCCATCCACATTTTCTAAGTCTGACAAACTAAAGAGACGGTGGATTGAATGCAAGATTTGATTTATTCCCTAGTGCTGAGGATTAGGTCCTTAGGAGATTTTCTCGGACCGAGATTTTGGGTGAAGACTTGACTCTACTCTCGAAATTGCAGTCAACACTAAAACTTCATATCCTTTAGTTTATATGTACATCAGAGAGAGTCTAGAGAAATAGAGGAATTGGAAGCCTCTTGATTAAGGCTGGGTTGAACTCTAGAATTTTGGATCTCTAAAGTCAAGTGGACTTGATCAGCTTGGATCCTGTATTCACATGCACAAGGGGGTTAATCCAACTTAGTCATTCTTTTTGATGCTCGAGGACGAGCATAGTTTAAGTATAGGGGGGTGATGAACCTCAGTTTCATCATCTTTATTTTCCATAATTAACCCCCTTGCTTAAAAGTTTGTCAATAATTTCCTGTTAATGTCTAATAATTAACAGAGTCCTAAATAAATTAAAAAGCACAAAAAAATGACAAAACAAAATTCATGGTATTTTTAGACTTAAAAATACCATCAAAAATATTTCGGGCCCTTGTTTGATTTCATTTCCAGTTTTGGTCAGCATAAAACTTGTAGATCTCGTCAAGATCTACAACTTTCATGTTTTGAGTTTTCTCAAATTCGGCCAATAGGGCCCTCAAACATAAGAAAAACCCTCTGAATAACCTGATTGGGCCACGTGGCCCAATCTGGGGTAGCCACGTGGCCCGGCCCCTTTGTCTTATCCACCCCCTTCCTAGACCGTTGGATCTCCTTCTGATCCAACGGCCAGCTGGCTTCCACGCACGCCTCAAATCCCGGCCATCCGATCATTCCTCCGCCTCCATCATCACCGCACGTGAGCGCTCTCACCAGAGCGTGCCACGTGGCGCAGACTGGTGCCCTCCGATCGCGCTCCTGATCGTCCATCTCGACCGCTCATTCCCCTAACGCTCCTCATCCATGCGATCAACCGCTCCTTCATCTGAGCCATCCGTTCGCGCTGCTCTCTCGACACGCCACGTGGCAGCTCCATCTGCCATCGATCATGCCGCCCCAGATCTTATCCTGGCCGCCGCTCCGCGCCTTAGCCTCCACCGTTGGATCTCCAGATCCAACGGTCAGGAGACCGTCGTCAACCTCCAGCAGACCCCTTCTTCCCCACGATTGCCTCTCGCGCACCTCTCCCCCTTTCCATTTTCCCCACGACTCCAGAGCCCCTCTTCCTTCGCCAACCGTCCCACAGTCTTCCCCACTCTTCCCTCTTCCCCGCGCACTCCTCCAAGACCCACGAACACCTCTCCACTCGCACCACTTTCGCCTCAAAATCCACGTCGAACTCCACCATCTCCGAAGTTCGCCGCTTCAAATACTCAGCACCCCCCTCTGTTCACAGCGGTCCGCCTTTACACGGGGGCTCGCCCAGCCCTCCGCCACCTCCCAGTGACAGGGGGAGGTGGTCGGATCGAGCGAAGACGACGACGCCCCCTGGTGAGACCCTCCGCCTTCGACGGTGGAGCTGCGGTGCCATATCGCCGCCCGAGCTCGCTGGGACGGCCGCCCAGCACGTGCGAAGACCCCGAGCTCCTCTCCGAGCTCAAGCCCAGTCCATATCCTCCGCCCGATCACCGGTAAGCTCTCTCTTCCTTCCTTGTATTTTTCTTCGATTTCGTCTATTTAATCAGGCCTCTCTGGCCATTCTCCCGTTCCGATGACCAGTCCCTAAGCTCCACCATCAATCCCCCTTTCTCGCGACACTCTCCGACCATCTCCTCTTTCTCTTCCAGAACCCCTTCATCCTCCGACCATCTCCTCCGCCCTCGCGGCGGAGGAGCTCCGAGCTCACACCTCCTACGCCTCTACGAGCTCTCATCCCAGTCACCTACACAGTCCACTCGTGCTTCGGCTATTTGCTAACCCTGCAGGTCATCCAAAGCTTCAATGATCGGGACCCTTGCCGGAGCTGTTTGATCGAGCTTTGCAACCATCGCCTGAGCTCCGAAGCATCGTTTCAGAGGGTCCTGGATCCTCCCCGAGCTTCCAGCTTCATCGACGTCACTTTAAGGAGCGTCGGGGAGGTCACATGCAGCCGAAGACGAGAGGCGGAGTTGGAGCTCCTTCGCCGGAGCTCCAAACTCGCCGCCAGCCGCAAGCGAAGGAGGAAGGACAGGGACCGTTGGATGGTCCTCCTTCAGCTACCATCCAACGGCCCAGATGAGGCCGCTTCATCTTCTCCAGCAACCATTGGATCGTCTCGATCCAATGGCCTTCGTGCAGCCACGTCGTCAAGCCAGGATCTCACCGCAGCCATCCGATCGTCATAATCGGATGGTCCATCTTCAGCCACGTGGCGTCATCATAGCAGCACCGAGCCTCAGCATCCGAGCCTTTAGGCTTGGATGCTCCCGAGCCTGCAGCGAGCCCAAGCCTGGGTCCGAACCAAGCCGAAGCAACCGCGCCTCTGCCGAGCCTCCTTCCGAGCCTAGATAGCACGTGCATCGCACGTGCTACTCTGGGACATTTGCAGAGATGCCCACGGATTTCTCCAAATTTGCAAAAAAGTCCCCGCGCGTTTGGTAAAATTACAGGGAAGGACTCGCAACTTATTTTATTTACTTTTTAGTCCTTCCCAGGGACCTTTTTGTAGTTATCATTTCATGTTTTCTTGCATTTATGCCCCTGTCTTCCTTTATGCATATCTTGAGCTACATATCTCCAATCAAGTTCATTTCAGTTTCGTTTTGAAGCTCTTCTCGTCTTCTACATTATGGCATGGTTAAATTTCAGATTTGATACTATGAACTGTGATGTATTATTTTATTATCTAAGTGTCTTGATCTCTTTATTTATCATGCCCATATGCTTAATGAGAGTAGAATGCTTCTTAATGCTAACTCTGTTTAACTTGCAATTTTTTTTGCTATGGTTCAAGTGACTTTTATATTGGGCATATCACTAGCTTTGCATGTGCATTCATTTGCATGATAAAAAAATGTTAAAAAAATGCATGTTTTATGTTTTAATGCATTGTGTTGTTTCTCTGTTGTTGCTTTGACTTATATACCTTGAACTCAACACCTAATTAAACACACTTTAATCCGATTAATACAAGAGAGGCTCGTGTCCCTGAGTTCGACCTTGGTATCTTGCCAAGTAAAATAAATAACGATCACCTCATTTCGATTCATTATGGCATATATCTAAATGAGGTGATCGCTTTGACGACCCGAAACCGGCCCGACTACGATGATGATTCCATGTGCTAAAAACACTCTATTAAAGGGCCGATTTTGCGGTTCGTCAATAGGCCTTGCGCATTTTGCAACAAAAACCCACTCAACTTTCTAATATTGCAAACAAGGCCCACCAATGAATAGTGATCCTTCACTAATCACACTTAACCACTTAATCATATCTTGGTCACAAAACACCACTTAGTCACTTAATGACTTTCCAAATCCCATCAACTTTCATCCATAATCATTCATCATCTAGGATTTAGTTGGCCTTTAGAAATTAGGGTTGTTACAGATACAAAGGTCAAACAAGAAATAAAGGGAGTGTAAAATAGTAGAAGGCTCTAAATGAGTAGGGGATTAAGTAGGGAATCAAAGAGAAGGAAGTGAGAAAAAGGCACACACTGTGCATGACTGATCTTTGAACCTTAATTATAATTCAAACAAACACAAAACAAGGATAAGTTCACCCACTCAACACATGTGAAGCTGTGAAAGTTCGGTTATTTTTATCTTTCAATTTTATTGTTTATTTCAGGCAATCTTGTCATGAGTCCTTAAGTATGCTAACCCTATAGGAGCGTGTGTACTGCCAGGTGAGTGTCCCGTACTTAGTCCACCCCCTTTATAAGACATGATCTGCGTGCTTAAAGGTCCTTGATCTCGTGCTTGGGTAGCTACTCAGCCAAAGAAATAGAAAGGAAGCCAATAGGCGAAACCAATACTTCAAACTTCACTCGCAATGGAATCACCCGTGAGCATGCAAGGACCTACTCAGATGCAAACCGATGAGACAGACACACCTATGAGGGCGTGGCCTAAGCTCAGTACTTTAGACCAAGTCAGAAGCTCCACACAAGGTGGGAACACCGTGCTCGACTAGGCCCTACTCGGTCATGTACGATAGAAGCACCACTACTTCGCCAAACCATGTGATAATTAAGGTGCCACAGATCGGGATTTGGGCTCTTATCCTTAGCGGGTCACACCTCACTCTATATGGAGTGTACCTAAAAAGAATCAGGGATTTATGAACCTCAATCAAGGAATGGTTCGTTACGAATTTTAATTAAGGTCAAGTTTATTTAGCAGTCCCTTTTTAATTTTTTTGATTTTCAAATTTTTTGGTATTTTATAGAGAAAGTCGTCTAACTATTTTTTTGTATTTTCCTTTATATCCTAAGTGATATAAACACATGAAAGAGAGGGTGGAAAAGCTGTGCAAGTCGTGTCTAAGATAGAAATTTTACCTTAATGACTAATGATGCATGCAAAGATAGAATCACTTACAGTGCTTCCCAGCTCTCTCCATGCATGATGCAAGGTAGAATTGAAATATTTACACTATATGGTGATATGCAAAAGCGAGAAAGCGTCCTAAACAATAGATGCTATTATCGGGAATAACCGAAGCTAATTACTAAAAAATGGATCCTAATGTATGGTCTTGGAGACCTCTCAGTGCCCACCACAACGGGTCCTGCAAGTGCTGTATGAGGTCTCTCACGGCTCGTGGTTCCAAATTCAAGTAATTTGCAATTAATTTTTGACCAAGTCCAAGCGGAATAGACTATAAATACATGCAATGGTGTTAGGGCTTTGGACCTAGATACTGAATCAAGCAACCTACTACCTAAGGGCTCACTCACAGAAAACAAATAAAAACAAAGGCGGAAAGCTCAAATCATGGGAAACAAAATAAAAAAAGGCGTAAAAACACAAAAAATTCAGTACGGGGCACCCAAATGAACAGATACCCAGGCACTGGACCTCGTGTGGTGGAGAGAGTAGTGTACAATTTAATTACAAATTATTTACAAAATTAAATCTTTCTCTCGCTAAAAAAATGGAAAATGCTATGCTAAAGGGGCTGCTCTTCTCCTCCTTTCATGTTCTTCTCTCTTGCTTTCTTCTGATCAGCTTGAAAGAAGAAAGTCGACCTCCGCTCGCCTCAGATGCACCCACCTCCTAAGAGACAGTCCTCGTCAAGCGATCCCTCGCAAGAAAGATTAACAAGAAAATTTGAGTCAGAACAATAAAATAATTATCAAAGAATAAGTGGCAGAAAAAAATGGAAATAAAAATGACAACTATATTTGCAAGGATATTCTACAATCCGTTGCTCTCGGCAACGACACCATTTGAAAAAAGATGGTTTTCTGCAAGGATCTAGAAATATCACAAGGTGAGATGTCCAATCAATGTGATGACCACTCACGAATCCGATCTTGTTCAACAATCAACCCACAATTAAATATTAAGCAATAAAGACAGTGTGCATCAAAATTTATTATAAATCCTACAATAATATGTGTATAGTGACAACCAAAGTAGGTGTCGAACACAAGGAACACACGATGTAGCACTATATATTATTTACAAATAAATAATATAAGTATATGTGTATACATAACTATGCACAAATATTAATCAAATAATATGGGTTTTTTTATTTAATTATTTTTTAATTTTTTGTTTTATATTTTTTTGTTTTGATTTTTAATTTTCTGTTTTTAGATTTTCTTTTTATATTTTTATATTTCTTTTTCTTTCACAGTATATATAGCTATATATGATATATATACAATATATAATATAGATATTAAGAAAAATAGTCAAAATAAAAGAAAATAAAATCTTTTTGGGTTTTAAATAATTTTTTACCATTTTTATGATTTTCTAAGGAATTTTGCTAAATTTTATATATCTTTTAAGTTGAAAATACCCTAAAATAGGGATAAAAGACAAGGTTGAATCAATATGGAGATAAACAATATCAAACAATATCAAAATTTCTGCAATATAATTTTTATGTAAAGCTAATAATATAAAGTAGCTATAAAACAAAAATCACCATTTTTGGAATTTTTGGGAACAATTTTTATAGAGGTTTTGGGGGGTTTTCAATTTTTAAGCATTTTCTTTTTTTGTTTTAGTGATTTTTAGTCTGAAGGTTAATAATACTTAAACAAACGTAATATTTTTTTGGGAATTTTTGAAAATGATTTTATAAAATTTTTGGCTTTTTTAAGACGAACAGAGACTAACTGTGTACTATTTAAATTTTAGAAAATAGGCAGGCATAATAAAATGCAAATATAAAATTATAGTGTGATCAAGAATGCATCTAGACCTACTCCTATTTTTTAATGAATTTTGAAGCACGGCAACTAATAAATAGATTACAAAGCACAAAAATGTTCAGCCTCATGAGGGTATAATTGACCTCATTTATACCCTCATGCGGTCTGAATCCCCTCCACATCCCCCTTCTTCCCCCCCGGAGCCTGATCGGCTGATTGGCACACTTGCATCAGAGCGGATCCTAGCCCTTTCTTCCCGCTCCGCGGCAGGCATATGGGTAGCAAGAGGGGAGGGCAAACTCTCTATCTGGACCCTTGCCTGTGTCGAAGCATATTCTCATCCACTTTGGATAATTATCAAAAGCCGCTCTGCACCTTTTTCGCGCGCTCTACTCTTAACCATTCTTCAACTTCTTAGGTCTAATAAAGACGAGGGCCTAGTTGCAATTTTATCCAAAAGTTAACACTAATATTCAAATTTTAATATTAAAAGTCAATTACATAAACCCACAAGGGGTCCCAGGAAATTTTTACAAGATAACCATGTGCTTGTACGCGACTTAGGGAGACTAATTTGCAATATATAGAAAGTTCAAGGGGTTATATGCAATTTATCCACTACTTTTTAAACTATATAAAATATTTACAGAACTTTTTAGAAATTACAAAAAGTGCGGATGAAGGCTATGCAATTTACCCACTAACACGCTGGTATCTTGCCGTCCAATGCTCGCCACATGGCTGATCGAGCGGTTCTCTTCACACACCCCTTTGTGGGAAATAGATGGTCCAGATTAAAGGGGCTAAAGCTCCAAGAAGTGGGATCAAAAAGCCAAAATGGGCGAGGGGGACATATTTGTAGGTGCTTTTTGAGCAATTCGAGGGGATTTTGCGTGCGATCGAGCGAGGGTTGGTGAAGATGCGAGGATGGGCTTGGATCTAGGATGAAGAGGTTGCACGATGGTGGTGGTCTCGGGGGTAATGAGTGATGGAGGAAGCATGGATAAATTAGCAAAAAGGCGGCCTCATGAAGCTCTGACAAAAATCAGAGGCTATGCCAGATAGTTGACCGACAATCAACAGTTGAACGCGCCTGGTTGGTCCACGTGGACTGACAAGGAAATTCCAAGGAAAAATGCCTTGGAAAATGAATAATAAATAGAATTTAATTTTATTATTTTTAGGTTATAAAATAAAAAATGTTTCTAATTTTTGTAGTATTTTATGCATATTTTTATTTATTTTTAGAGGTGTTTATTGACAAGTTATTTTTTAGGGTACATATATAGGCATATTTACCTATGTTTTAGGTATTTTATTTTTATTTTGTATTTTTGATTTTATCATTTTATTCTGTTATTTATAAAATTATAACTTATTTTTATATACTTAAATATATTTTTGTTATATTTTTTGATATATTATATACACTTAAATAAATAGGTGTATTTATTATATAGGTATAGTTATTATATATTCATATATATGATTTATCTACATATTTTATTTTAGTATTTTCTTTGTATTTTTATTCCATTTTTAATATGTACATATATTAAAAATAATATTTACAAAATTATAAAAATATAAAATTATAAAAGTATAAAGAATGAATAAAATGATTATTTTTACCGGGTCAATTATACAATAGGGGTCCAAAACCTAACTTTCACACCTTAGCTCCAAAAAATATGAAACCACCTTCATTAAATAGCTTATTAAAAGTTATATACAATTAAAGGTGATTTTATTACATTTTGAGTTTTTATTTGTGAGATATAAGTCTGTGAAATTTGGCTTTTGGAATTTTATTTTTGTGTATAAAATGTGCAATGTATATTATTTTGTGTGAAATTAATTTTGTAATTTTCTGTATATTATTATCTACAACTTTCATGTACAAAATTTCATTATTTGAGGTGTAAATAATAAGGAATAAAATAGGTCCCAAAAAGTTATTATTGGCCTATTTTGCATAGTGATTCGTTCTGCATTTTCTGTACAATTAGCCTCCCTATCTCCCCTACTTTATTCCTTGTCGACTAAGTCTCGGGGGCTCGTGTCACTTAGTGTCCTTGACACTTCGCTGTTTTTCTTTTCTTTCCTTTATTCTTTTATTTTGGCGATAAATACAATAAACATATAGTATTTTTTACAGTATTTTGTACAAATTAATGATAGTTTATTTTGACAAATTAATGGTATATACATGCATTCAGCTAGGGTTTAAAGGCCAAAATGAAAGAATAAAAGTGATGAAATGGAGATTCATTACATACGTACATGCTCTGTAGGTACTATCTCTTCTCTATCTGGCTCATCATCCTCAGAAATATGTCTCTTCTCTCTTAACTGTCTCAACTCAGCTCAGATCTCAGTTATCAGAAGGTCTTGCTCCCTAATCCGAGTCTGCATAATCTCAATGTAAGCAAGAAGACTAGCGTTGATCATTGCCTGATCTGGAATCTTCAAAGCGTTATGCAACTGTGCACCCTTCCCACTCAAAACTATCTCTGGAAAGGAGAATGCGTCCAAGTCTGGCTATGATAAGTCTATAAATAGCTGTGTAATAGTCATCGAAAGAGGATAAGAACATGGTGATTGAGAGAAACTTCCAGGATCAAGATCACACCTGAAAGAGGAGGGATGTCCCAAATCTGGCTCAAACAGGAGGTTCTCGTGAATCGACCTGGGGGACGAGATTAAAGGAGGATACTAAGCGAAATCCGGTTCAAAGAAAGGATTCTCTTGAACTGTCCTAGATGGATGGGTAGGTGTGCGTGGAAGCGGTGCCGTAAGAGTCGGCCTAAGAGACCGCCTACCCATCATCTTGATAAGACAGATAATCTGACTGACTAGAAAGCTGAAAGATGGAACTCACACCAGAAAATCAAACGCAAGGCGAACCCCGGATTCATCAACTCAACCCGGTGATGACCATAAAAGTTCAGTCCTTAATCTTTACGGTTTTAGGGTTAATTGGCAATCAAGTCTTCTCACAGATTATGCGAGCTGATAGGTACCCAAAACTTCCCCGGAAGGCTGTCCCGAGTTCTTACAGAGAATCACCTATCCTCAGCCAGTATATGGAGTAAGTATGGACCATTTCCGGCAACCTTGTTACTTGAGGATGGAGCCTTATACAAGGTCCTCTAAATATCCCACTCTACTAAGGAAACTCAGACCATTTCCGGCTACCTGAGAGTACCCACTGAAGAGTACGTGATTAGCTGTATGAAATCAGTAGTATTCCAAAAGAAATTCAAGCTTTGGATCTATCCTTATGGGTCATCTCTCACTCACAAATATGGAGAGTACCTGTCAGACATTCACTGGGGATTGCTCTCCCAAAACAAGTGGAGTCCATTACATTTATTTTTAGGGTCAGATAGTGTTAGAAGTCCCGATTTTATTTTTTAGGTTATCACTTTTTTTGAATTTTTTTTCAAACGATGCCTAATGATTTTTCTTTTTATTTTTTTACCTAGATGATCAAACAAGCATCTAAGTTGCGCGTCCTAAGTCTAACAATGGAAGCACATGCAAAGAAACATGAAAAATCTTAAACAAGCACCTAACCTCAAAAAATCCGTGGAAAATCATTAAGAAAATCGTGATGCGAGAAAACCACGGTGGGTGGTCTGCTTGCCAAGTGCATGACACTCGGTGAAATAGACCTCGAGAAGTAGAGAGGAAGGTACAAGTCAGGATGCCCTTATGGAGCCCCTCTACAAAACAGAAAAATGGGCAAGTGCTTTTGATTTTTTTATTTTTGCAAGTGATTACAAAAAGTAAAAAAAAATCAGCTTTATAGTTCTCAGTTACCCGACTCGAAACCTGTGCTGCACAAATCAGAAACAAAAAACCATGAGGATAAAAAATAGCTAAAAAGGCGAAGAAAACCCTAAACCTAAGGTCCTACGATCGGCACTAGCGCTGCCTCCTCGACAATGATGCCATTTGAAAAACACACCTGGTCTAGAGATAAAAAGGTCGTTGTATCGACCGGGTGAATTTCTACAGAAAATTTTATTTTTTATTTATACTCCTAAATTAATGTGTATAGAAATAAGTACGCGAGTGTCAAACTCAGGGAGGCAAACTATTGAAAAACTAGGGGAAAATAATAGACAACTAAGAAAAAATAGGTTTCCTAATTTTTATTTTTTAAGAATTATTCTGGATTTTTATTTTTTTTTTTTGTGAATTTTATATTGTTTTTGTGATTTTAAGTATTTTTTATATTTTTCTTTTGTAATTTTTACCTAGCAGACCCTATAAACTTTGCCAATCACCTCCACGACCTTTTACATAACGTAATTACCCTATCGACCCTATAAATTACCCCAAGAACCCTCGCGAGCTTCAAACAGAGTAACCACAAGGTTCATAGGGTAAGAGTTGGCAAGATTATGGGGTCGAGGGGAGAATTATGTTGTTTTAAAGGTCGTGTAGGCAATTGGCAAAGTATATAGGGTCTACCGGGTAAAAATATTTAGTTATTTTAATATTTTTAATTTGGTTTACTATTTTTATGGATTTTCTAATAATTGTTAGGATTTTTATGAGTTGTGACTTATTTTTAAGGTTGAAAATTAGGGTTTTAAAACTGTGGAGTACTTTCGATTTTTAAATTATAAAACAGTAAAAAAATATTTTTATTTTATTTTTATTAGATATCTTTAAATTGATATGTTGTGCGTATTTTTGCAATTTTTATTTATTTATTTATAATTTTTTAAAGTTTTTATGTATTTTGTATTTTTTGATGATTTTAATATTTAATTTTTATTTCCTTTTCGGTTTTATGTGTAAAATACAATAAAATATACTACATTTAATTTTTATAGATTTTAAGGTATTTATATATATTTGTATGATTTTTAAAGTTTATTATACTTTTTTGGTGTTTCAAATGATTTATTAAAAATAGTAAATTTTTTTAATTTTGAAAATTGATTTTATACTGTATAGTATAATATAGGGTATTTTCATGGATTTTTATCATAATTTTATATTTTGTATTTTATTTTTTATGTATAAGGTATGTCTAGGCTTTATATACAGTTACATGGGTATATGTTTAATATTATGGAAACTATGGGGTGATTCGCGATCTCCAGAAAGTCACTTGCTTTGCCACATACAAACGCCACCTGCTAAACCTATTTGCAATATCGTAGAGTACGGATGGTTTAAATGCAAAATTCCTGAAAATATCAGGCCCTCATGTGCAAGATGCGTGATCAAAGCTAAAACAACAGGCGACGGGGTTGGTGTGCTCTCCTGGCGTTGTCACGTGGTGTGATGACAAGTGTTGATCAGTTGCTGAACGTATGGATGAAATGCGAACTTGAGGATGTAGGAAAGGGGTTCTCGCAGCAGCAGATCTATAGTTCAACGAAGCTTTCTCGCAGCGGTGGCGGATGCACTCGATCATTCCAAACGACGATGGCTTCAGATCAGATGATGTATTGTATTGCTGGATGGAGCGTGGCTTGATTTCAACCGTACGATCAATCTGATCGTGTGGCTCCTGTAGACTTTGAAAGGTGTCCTCGGTTCTTCACCAAAGATATGATGCGGTGACTAGATTATGCGATGTTCTTCCGATGGTGACATAGGATCTGGTCAGATGCAGAGCTGTTCCAAGCGGGTCAGAAGGTGATAAGACTTCGAGCAATTGGATTGAAGTTGATCTATGGTGCTCCAATCAGATGCATATTGAAATAGAAATCTTCGATGGTGTGCGTTGAGCAGAAATCCAGGTGATTCGCCTCCAGATGAGTTCGATCAAATCTCCTGAAACGAAATCCAACAATCAGATCAGTGGCATATTTTGAGAAATTAAAATTGAATGAAAATAATGAAAATATATGAAGACGAAAATCTCCTATCTGCTTCCAGGTGAAATTTCTAGATTATCAAAGAAGGCGTGGCTGTGTTGTAATGCTCCAGGTGTTTGATTAGATCATGCTGATGTTGAAGGAGCTACAGATCTAATCTCCTTTAAGGATCACTCTAGATGTTGCAGCACAACTCCAATGTCCTAATGCTTACCTGAACCTGCAATATTACAGATAGATTCGAGCACGAAGCTCGGTCCCAATTCAAACAGAAGGAAGGTGACGAAAATCCTCGATCGGATGCGGGAGATAGAATAAGAAATTGAGAGACTTGAAATGAGGCGAAATCTGATGAGATGTACGTGATCGAGATAGATGATCGAAGATAAAGATCAAGCAGAGAAATGGCAGACTTGACAGAAATTAAAAGCAAGTTACGAAACCAAAGTTACTTGGATGGAAGAGATCATCTGTGCTGGAGATCAGGGAACTCCGGTGGTCGTTGCCTCAATGGCTCGACGAGGACAGAGGCTTGAGCTCATCACACACAATGGAGCAGACATCGGAGCTCAAATGAGTCACCGGATCGTGGCCAATTCAAACCAAATCCTCGCTACAACGTGGGAGAGACGCATCTGACCTGTCACCTCCTCGCTATCCCTCGGTGCTCACCAGAGAGTGGAATGAAAATGGCAGATGCCCGGCAATCGGAGGGTTAGGGTCCTATATATAGGGTGGCTGGCGTGGTGGCCAAGCAAAGAGGTGGGATCACCGACGACGAGATGGCGTCACCGCCGGCGGTTGGGCGAACGGCCCAACGCTGGCGGTTAGGGCGGTTAGCTGGAGAAGAACAGGAAAGAAGGTGGCGGTTGCATGGTTTGATGCGAGGAAGAAGGAAGAGGGAGCAGGCTGGGGGAAACAAAGGAGAGAGAAAACATGAAAGAAGAAAGGGTGGGCGTGCAATGAACACGTGAAAAAATAAATTATATAATTAAATAATTTATTAATTAGAATAAATACTTAATATATAAATAGTAGTTGGATTAAATAAATTAATCAAGATATAATTAAATAGATAATTACATAATTAATTAAGTACTTAAGTATATAAATAATTAATTTTATAAATAATTAAACAACTTAATGAATATTTAAACAATACTTAGTAATTAAATAATAAATTAATAAATTAATAAATTAATAAATTAATAAATTTTGTTTAATTTAATTTAATAATAGAATAATAATAAACTAGAAGAAATGACATATATTAAATAATATAGATTAAGGTATGTTGTACAATATATACCAATATGGTCCCGAAACCCACATTTTGCATATTAACTCTGATTTTAGCTAAATCAGTATCATTTTATAAATAATTAAATAAAACAAACTTTAAGATTGAGGGAGTCCATACGGCCGAGTTATGAGGTCCGGAAAATTTAGGTATCAGCTTCGTGGCTTCAGGATTTATTGGTATTTTGACTTAAACTATATTTTTAAATTTTCTTTTGATTTTTAAAAGTATTTTAGAAAAGAAATTATGATAAATAGAGTTACAGTTAATTAATTAGAAAAACGAGAAATTTCTACATATAGTATACATAGAAAACATGCCCAAATGTCAAAACTCACCTGTTTTATTCTATTATTTTTTGATATTTTTAGTAAATAGTATTAGTAATAAAACACAATTTAAAAGTGAGTTTGGTCAATTTGAAGTTTTCTATAAATAGTTATGAAACTCGAAAACTGGCTTTTACAACTTTTTTTGTTCATCATAATATTTTATTTTTATATTAAGTAATTTTTCTGATATTTTTACAAAATAATATATATTTTTATAAACATCTTTTGTAAAGAAAATATTTTGAGTTGAAATTTTCTTGATGATAAATAAAACATGTGAAATATTTACAAGGTGTAAAATATTTTTATGTATAATATTGGTCTCGGTTTTCTGACATTTGTATACCTTAGTATCCTTATCTCCCCCTACTTATTTGTCGATCTTATCAATATTGACCTGGTCTCGAGATTTTGAGTAGTATGTATATATATATTATATACGTCCTTCTTTTTCTTTTCCTTTTTTTCTTTTTCTCTTTATTATTTAATTTTTTATAAAATAAGTGTTAAATATATGCTATTAATATTTGTGGTTAGAATATTAATTAGTGAAAATTAGTGAGTTTTTACATGTATTTTACCAAGGATTTTAGCCAAAATAAAAGAATAATGGTGATGAATCACAGATTCATCAATGACGAAGCATAACAGCATTGATGTATCTTCCGATGCCATATTATGTGTGTGTATGTGTATGAAATATGTAGTGTTAATTATGTAATATTGTAACCAAAGTAATATTGGCTGATATATTGCTAGTAACACTTTATATAAAATTCACTACAATAAATTTGATCTATAGTGATGATTTTTTTTCAAAATCCGTCACTATATCACATGTTTTTAAATATATAACGACAATCTTATTCGTTATAAATTAGTTTTTATACTTGAAATTAGCAACGAATATTATATTCGTCGTTATATCATTAGCGGCGCTCTATATACAACCATTTACCCATTGCTATTTTTCAAAATTTCAACTCATCGTTGCTAAAATTTTAATTCAAAATTTAGCGATGATTAATTAAAATATTGAAAAATAGCAATGGATAAGCATCGCTATATGAACCATCGTTAATGATATACTAATTTTAAGTATAAAAAATAATATTGCAACTAATTTTATCGTTGTTATATTTTTAACAACGGCTGAGTTAGTGACAGATTTTTGAAAAAGCGTCACTCTAATCCAATTTTGCGCTAGTGATTGATTATCAAATTGTTGCTAACTTTAGTAACGATCATAAAAAAATAAAATGTAGCCGTTGATGGATGATTCCTCAATATAACACGAATATATTATTCGTTATAAAATTTCAAAATGTATCAATATTTTTTAAGAACCAATAATGTTAGGGATTTTTACCCAGCAGACTATATAAACGTTTTAAAATACCTCTACGACCTTTTGCACAATGTAATTACCCCATCGACCCTGTAAATTACCCCAAGAACCTCCAAGAGCTTAAAACATATTACCCGGAGGGTTCATGGGGGTAAGAGTTGACAAGTTTACGGAGTCAAGGGGGGAATTAGGTTGTTTCAAAGGTCGTGGAGGTGTGATTGGCAAAGTTTATAAGGTCTGCCGGGTAAAAATTCCATAATATTAATTTATATATATATAAATGATTTATCGAATTATCCATTTGTTTTTTTTACAATGATTCCTTTTTTTTCAAATACGTATTTAAATAAGTATTTTGTTCACTGTGAAGAAAATATTCACTTGCTTTGGGTTCACGTCAATGACATCGATAGTAAGTTGCACCAAATTCTCCTTGTGATTAATTCTTCCCCTATGTATAATCTTACTTGATTTTGTATTGATTGCTTGATGTCGATACACATCAATCAACATAGAACACATCCATCTCCTGTCACAGTGCTTTTGTTGTGAATGATACCTCCAATCGCTTTGACTCAAAGGAATTTTCAAATTAGTTCAGTCCATCTTTAATTGTCAAATGCGGGTCGGACCGGTCCATAGGACGGGCCGAATGGGCCGATGTTCAAAAACCTTTGTCCAGAGCCTGTCATGGACCGACACATGACCCATTTTGTTCTTTTTCTATTGAATCTTTTAATGGTATTTAATAAGTATAAATGATTTTATTAATACTATTTATACTTTATATAAATAATATAAGTAGTTTACATGTTACTTGACATGTAAACTATTAAATTTTATTTAAAACTAGTGTCACATATGAAAAACTTGAAGTGTATCATATTAATACATGTATTATTTAGCTTATATATATATATATATATATTGCAGGTCGGATCGGCCCATACCTCAAATCTTCTAGCCCAAGATCGGCCCATGAGTAGGCTGGGTGGGCGGGCCCCCAACCCGTTGGCCAGATCTAATTGTAAATCTACGCTAAAGAGTTTATTTACACTCAATTGAAAAACATTAATCACTGCACCAAAATCATACTTCAACAAGTATGTGAAATATTCAACAACCAATAATATTCATTGCTATATTATTTAATGAATTATACAAAAGCGATAATCCATTGTCTTTCTCAAGATTTTTCTTTTGACTATTGCTAATGTTAACAAAAATCAATATCAATTTATGGAGGATGAAAATGGTGATTATTGTTATATAAATAATTATTAGCAATATAGCAACGGATATTACATTTATTGTGAAGTAAAAAAAATAAACATAATTTATAATGAATAACATTCATTGTTATATTAAGACGATATAGTAATTATTTTCTAAAATATCTGCTGTTATAGTCCAATCCTTCTTTGTGAAGAGTAGATCTATTTACATGTAATATCAAATAAACAATAGATAAAATACTTGAAACATACTATCACATTTAATACTTCGCAAAATGTGAAAGTGAGTTATGAGAGTCATGGATACTACTACTTAATAATTTGAGCTAATTAGGCATTTTAGGTGGTGGCCAATGAGTCTACTTAGATCCGAATCCAAAGGTTCAAGTCTAAGTATAGCATGCGAATTTTTTTAAATAATTACTAATTTAATACAAATTAAATAGATATGCATGAGTTTTATATAATTACTATTTTAGGCAACAAGTATGCCTGAGGTGCCGATTTGAGGAGAGAACCCAAAACAATACCTCAATTTAGATGGGTAAACTTCACCCATATCCAAGCTATTATATATATATATATATATACATACTCTTCTCTATTTAAATAACTCTTTAATATAAAGTATTAAAAAATGTATATAGATACCAATATGAACGCGGATACAACTATAGTTATTGACATATATGAAACTACTGTACTATGTGGTTGCGATGTAATACCTCATGAACATAAAAATTTTATAAAATCTTCATTACTTAATCAGACTAGGAAACCGATCGTCTGTTGTGCTACAACAGATACTGTAACCCATGGGGCCGTCCGATCGGGATCGGACGACCCTCATAAGGGGCCGGGGATGGTCAACCCCCTATGAGGGTCGTCCGATCCCCATCGGATGGCCGCATAGATTACAGTATCTGCTGTAGCACATCAAACGATCCTCTCTAATCAGACTAAGGGCCTGTTCGTTTTTACATGTGACTCATACTGTTCTATTTTGGATAAAGTTTTTTCACTAACATTTGGGGATATCTTTTGTTTCTCCCTCCACATGAAAATTGTTTTAAGCAATAACATTACTAAAAAGGTGACATAGAGTATAGTTATCCATATTTATTATAATATATTTTTAAACTGTCTTATTCCAAATTTTACCATCATCCGATCATAATAATATTTTTATTTAAAAAACTCACAAAATATGAGATTCAGTTATAGGTTGTGGGGATTACTATGTGGCAGCATATGCTTAATAATTTCTTGTGGTTATCAGTGAGTCTAATTGAACTTAGATTCAATAAGTTCTTAAGATCAGTTTTCTTCGATAATACTTCACTTGATGCTTGATTGAAAACAACGTTGTGGACAACAGAGGATACTCTACTAGAGGAGTCGTGATGGTGGATACTCCACGCGGGCTCATCCTGCAACGAAAACATGCAGGCTTATAGGACGGATTCGCGGTGGATGGTTTGCATGTGAATCATGAGGATGGATGCATGTGAGGCTGGGACCATTCGGACCCAGACCTAGCCATATGGATTATTATTACATAGATAGATAGATGCATATGTAAGTATATAAATATACTTCCTGTAGAGTCAGTGACCAGTCAAGAGATAGTACTAGTCGAAGGCTTCCTCTCTAGCTTTACCAAAGGGGTTGGGACCCAATGCAATCAAAGATATGGGTTTTGCATGGAGGGCTCCTTTGTGCACATAAATATATCATGTGGTGTCCATAAGCACACGAATGAGGTGGATGCACATTGATGCTGACAGCATTACATGATAAGATGGAGAAATATTTGTTGTGGTTGTCGGCTCGCGTGGGCTAGGCTAGGAAGATAAACTTTCGATATCTCAAACTCGATCCAGATATTCTGTGATATTTTCCAAAAGGATAATATAATGCGACGATCTATTTCCGTTTCATTAGTTCCACATCCTCTCATTTACCAGATCTGGTTACTCAACAATAAATTTATTTACATAATAAAACAACTAAACTATATTTATTTGTGTGATAGAGATGGAAAATGAAAAGTAAGAAAGAGCTACCAAACCACTTGAGCTGAGAATTGAGTGAAAATGAGTAGTAGCTAATCGGGCGTTGACTGCAAGTGCTCGGTATTAAATTTATAGCTCGTTTCGAAGAGAACATTTTTGTCCTAGTATATAATGATCTGTTCTTTCTTCGACTGCTCATCGATCCTCACTACTAAAGCGGTCGATCACATGTTCCTTGTAATCATCACCTTCCTTGATTAAAAATAAACAATGAAGAAAAAGGAAAATGATGAAAGCGATTGTATTTTTGGATTCCAATCCAATACAAAATGTGATAAGCACCTATCATTGGATATATATGCATGGTTGGCAATATTTATTATCCAAAGTGCAAGGTAAGACACAAACAAGAGAAGCGAGTGGAGGGAAAACCTTTGATGTGGCTTATGGATCACTCACATATGCTGCCCATCCAAGTCCCCTTACACCCTTAGGTGGCTGTTGTTTTCATGCTTCCTATGCTCTACTTCTCACTCCTCTTTGCATGTTTTTCTTATTAGGAAAAAAAGCACCTTCCTCTACTTTAAGCCCTTCAATTGTCTGTCCTTGGCCATATTTTAAATGGAGTTAAGATAATCACACTCAGAACTTTGATGACAATGGTAAGGATAAGGGACTCAAGTGGGATGTAGGTTTTTGTCTTTGAGTGGTTTTTTTATTGGGTAATTTAACATGGCTCACCTTTTAGGTTTGAAGTTGGTTAAAGCCTACCAGCTGAGTTAGACCTATATATAGTTTAAGACCCTCCTCCAAATGATATGTAATATTAGGTCTCCAAAGAACATCCTTTATTTTGTCATTTCAAAAATAATTTTACCTCAAACTGAAATTCAAAACTTTCTTCCTCCTCTCATACGCGTCTGATAATCTTTTGGCCAACCCTCAAAGGCGAGTATGATTTATGTCTATGACGATATACCTCCCTCTCACACAACTCTTCAATATCCCCTCTGAAGGCAGTACACCTTCCCCCTTCCTCATATCTAACCATTGGTCAATGACATGCCACACCATTCACTATAGGAAAAAGGATAATCTACCAGAACAATAGTGTGGCTACTAATGGTGGTATTATAATCACATATTACAAGCGAGCATAATACCACCAGCAATAGTCGCTTTAATGTGGCTAACTAGAATGACATCAAATTGTGGTTGTAGCTGCAACCGCAAGTGTTGTAGTTAGAATGTGACCATATGTGATCGCAAAAAGAGGTCAAATTATCTGTCAGAATTTTCCTAGTGTGTGGCCCTTTCCCCCATTCCACTAGCGAAGACGTGGTCGTTCCTCTCCTCCCCCCCCCAAATTGAAGGCCCCTCCCCATCCTCTACTCCATAGCCCCTCATCCTTGCCGAGCATCTCCTCTGTCACCCCTCCTCTTCCTCATGTTGCTTCTCCTTCGTTGCCTTCTCCTCCTCCCTCTCTTCATCGACCCTCTTAGTTGCCCCTCCTTCTCCTAATACTTTTCGCTGGTTCTCCCTCCTCTTCTATCACCATTCTCTCTTCCTTCGCCTCCCCCTCTGCCTCTCCTCCTCCTCCTTCTCCTCCTCCTTGTTGATGCTCTTTATGATCTTCGTCCTCCTACTCCTATTCTGCTATTTCCTTTACGATCCTCCTAGTCGCATTTCCCTCCTCCTCATTACGTGTCCGTCTCGCCGACCATTCCCTCCTTTCATTTGTTCGACCCCACCTCTTCATCATCCTACTCAACTCCATCGCCACATCCTTAGTCTCCTTTTCATGTACATATGATTGAGACGTGTCTACTGATGTGACATTGTGCACCCAATAAACTGGTATAACTGTCCCAACTCGATAACATTGGATGTTTAAATCAATGTACAATATTTCAATTATTTCGATGTTGAAATTTTTTATGTTGTTTATTTGAAGTTTGATAATGTTATGTTGTTTATTTTTATATGGTATAAATCCTTATTCTTAATTTTATTGTGACAATTAGTTGATCATTTTATTTGTATTGTGATAAAAAATTTAGATAGTCACATCATGTATAATTCTATCAATGTGTGTATAAAAATTATACGAAATCCCATTCACACATGTGCATCCCTCTACAACAGGATGTAATATATGTCATCATACAACCATACAACGTGGACGTCACGATGATAAATCCCTGATTTATTATCATAATTTTTATTTATTAACCTTATAATTGAATAAATCAAATAAAGTAATTAATAATTAACAAGAATTAACAAACATTGTATAAATGATTAACACTAATTATTGTATATAAATAAGATTATTACTGTGTCCATTATTTTATGTGTTTCTTTAATATTAAAAATAAAAAAAAATTAGTATAATGTTGTATATAATATAGTGTATATTATTCGTAAATCAAAAAATTAAAAAAAACAAGGAAAAACTAAAATATGTATTTTAATTCATTAAAAATGCTAGCAAAAATATCATAGTGTATATATGACTTATTTTGATTTCAAGTTTAACATGAAAGTTGTAGATCTTTGAACACTTGTGTATTGGCTGGTGTAGGACACATTGGTTAGTGCTCTGGGTGGAAGCAAAAGGGGAGTTTTAGGAAATGTTATTACAGAAGGTGGATTGGAATCTGGCAATGTTCTCCTGGGTATAAGGAGTAAGGGATAGTCATGATGATTTCTGACTATGGATTAGGTGATCTTAGTATTTGGTGCCCTAACTCGTGCGATATGCCATTATGTATTCTTACACATGGGTTGTGGACTTAGGTTGTTTGCGATGATTCACGGGTGGAGAATTGGTTAAGTGATTGGGAGTGTGATGAATCAAGTGAAATACTTGGGATTTAACATGTAGTTACATATTGGTATAAGAAGCTAGTGGACGTGTGATGAACGTAAAAATTCGCCTCTTTTATAAATATAAATAAGTCGTAGTACAGGAGGCGAATTTTTGTTCAGCAAAAACCACCGACTTTGAATGCTGTGGAATATTTATACTTGGTAAGTGTACCAAGGTCGAACACAGGGATACGGCAGCCTAATCTGAGTATTGAATTTTGATTCATGAAGGCATAATGTCAATTAATCTCAATTTCAGGTCCATATGCAATTTATGATGCACTATGATATTTACAAGGCGATGCCATGATGCATGCATTTTTATTTTATTTTTATGCAAGTTAAAATGATGCATGGGCAAATAATGCAAAGGAATATGCATGAAGAATAAAATGCCAGAATTATACCCTAAAATGTGAGCAACGTAATATAGGATGAAGTTAAAGTCATTTTGAACACATCATTAAAAAACGGTCATCAAATCAAGCAAGACAAATAGAGCATGGTCCCATTTTTAACATAAGAAATCACTTAATTTAAAACATTGTCAAATGAGACAAATAAGTATGCTAGAATGTAGAGGACAAAATAAGGATCAAAACGACACTAAAATCATGGAATTTGGACCTACGATGCTCAAGTTATGCTAAAAACAGTGCAAGGGCATAATTGTAATAAAAATGCAATAAAATAAAGGGATAAATATTGCATTTAGGTCCCTGGAGGGACCTAAATGCAAATATGAAAAACCGCCTGGGCCCTGTTGTAATTTGTCCATTAGCGCGCAGGGGCATTTCTGTAATTTTGAAAACGTTGCGGGGCTTCCCTGTAAAATACCCAGGCACGCACGTGAGGCATGTGCCTGGGGACCAAAATGTAATTCTTCAAAACTTCGGGTCTTTTCTTGCAATTTACCCAACAACCTCACGTGCGCTACACGTGAGGGCTAGGGTCGTGTCACAGCCGCAGCTTCGGGACACGTGGCGTCAACAGGAGGTTTGACTAGAGGGTCGGAGGACCCGAGCCTGTAGGTCTGGGATGAGGCTCGGGTCCGCCACGTGTCTTCATCGTAACCGTCCGATCCTGATGATCGGACGGTGCCTACTCCTCGTGCTCCTCCGCAGGTCACCGGAGGAGGCGGGGATCCGACGACCTGCAGCTGGCTCCGCCTTGCCTCCCGAGGTCGAATGATGGTCGAGGAAGTTCACTGGAGGCACGACGAAGGTCCTGGAGCCGAGGCGGCGCTCCGATGCTGCCTGGAGCTGCTCGGCGAGGCACGGTCGTCGGAGGAGGAGATCTTGAAGGTGCTCCGACGGGAAGTCCGGCTATTGAAGATATCTGCAGGGGTTAGCGATAGCCGAAGCGTGCGGAGGTATGTTGCGACGTGCGGGAGGTGAGTGGTGGCCTGAGGGTGATCGGAGGTGGAGGCCAAAGCTCTTCCTCCGGCGAGGTGGAGGAGGAGGTGGGTCGGAGCGGCTGGGGGTCTGGAGAAGGGGATGGGTGGTCGGCGAAGGTCGGGGTGGTTGGGCGAAGCTGGTGAGCTGATCGGATGAATGTGAGGGCGACGATTGGCGGAGAGAGAAATTCAAGAAAACGAGTTGAAAATAGGGCACCTCGCCGGAGCGAGGTGTGGCGGAGGAGGAGGCCTGGGCTGAGCACCTTAGGTGCTCGGTGTCTTAGCCCAGCGTGTGCGGCCGGCGCACAGAGCTCGGTGGTGGTCAGAACCACCTGGACACGGCGGAGCGCCGCCGTGGGTCGACACCAAGCCAACCCCATCGTTGCCTCTCAATTCCGCCCCTCCGCTGTCACCGGAGGGGCGGAGGAAGCTAGGTGAAGGCCCCACGTTGGTGGACAAGGTGCAGCGGTGGCGGAGATGGCGTTTTATAGGCGGAGGTGGTCGGGGGTTACAGTGGTGTGGAGCGTTTTTGCGACGAGGTTTAATGGCAAAAGGATTAATGGGGGCGAGTGATGAAGGTGGCGCGGGGATGTTGGTTGAACGGAGAAGTCTTTGGTGGCGTTACGACGAGGAGGTGGTGGCTGGAGCGTCGGCTAGAAATGGAAGGGGGCGGAGGATCCGCGAGGTGAAACGGCTGGGGAAGGGGGAGGTTACGGAGGTTGACGACGGGTTTTGGACCGTTGGATAGTACGATCCAACGGTCGGGAGGGGTGCGCTGGCGGAGGGATGGGATCAGATCAAAGATCTGATCCTACGACGGAGGTTTAGGCGCTAACGAGTGGTTGTGATCGAGAGTTGGAGAAGATCGTTCGGTGGAGATTAGAGGGGTGACGTGGAGCGTCGGCCATCGTAGGATGAAAGTGACATCGTGCGGCTCTGGAGGAGGGGAGACGTGGCGCAAGGATGGGCGTGGGATAGGAAGCGGATCGGAGGGCTTAGATTTAGGCGCGAAGTAGCGACCGAGATTAGATCTGGAGTCAGATCCAATGGCTGGAAGCGAAGCGGTCGTGGAGGGCTAGGATGGAGGCGGAACTAGTGTGATCCAACGGCCCAGAAGAGGGCCGGGTGGCGCGAGGAGAAGTGGGCCACGTGGGCGGCCCAGAGGGCGCCACATGGCCCAATTAGATTAATTCACAAAATAAATATAAAGAAAATTAGAAAAGAAATAGTTAGAGGCTGAATTTGGAAAAAATCAAAACATGAAAGTTGTTCGTCTCGATGAGATCTACAACTTTCATGTTGGTCAAAAAGTCAAAAGAGGTCATCTGTACAAAAGCTATTTTTGGGGGTATTTTTAAGGGGATAAAAACACCAAGTTTGTGGTTTTGATTTGTTTTTGTATTTTTTAGTGGTTTTAAAGGTTAGTGACTTATAGACAAAGTGTCTACCTAATTTTTAGGGATTTTTGAATGATAAAATAATTACAGAAAAATAAGGGAAATTAAATACAATAAATTAATGGTAATTTATACATAATATGATACATGATAAAATCAAAGAATTAGAGGATATTTTTATTGGTTTGTTTAAGCAGGGATTTTAATAAGTGGCTTTTAGCATGATGAATACGAGATTCATCATACCGCTATACTTAAACTATGCTCGTCCTCGAGCATCTAAAGAATGAAGGAGTCGGATTAGTTCCTGACAGTGCGCGTGAAATTTACAAGGCTTGATCTTTCAAAGACTCTTGACCTAAGTAATCCTAAAATTCCAGGTTTATCCAAGCCTTAGTCAGAAGGAATGCAACTTCTCTGATTATCAGACTCTCTTTTTGTACATAATATAAGGATATGACATTTAGTGTACTGCATTTCATGAGAGCCGAGTCGATGCATCACCCAAAGTTCAGTCCCGAAGACTCTCCTCTAGACCTAATCCTCAATACTAGGGAATAAGTATGTTCTTGCTTCAGTCCACCGTCTCATTAGTTTGTCAGACTTGAAAGTGTAGATGGACGGACAGATGATGGAAGGACATGGGATTGTGTCTATTTTTCTCACCCTCACATTGGAACAAGGGGCCTCTCGAGTGCCTTTTACTCAACACATGTATATTATTATTTTGTTTGATCAATGTGTCCGTCAAGAGAGTTGGAGTCGTCTGCACTTTTTTTTCTGGGAATACACCGGGGTGTGTCTTTTCTGAGTATCTAAGATACCTTCGACACCCAGACTTGTATCGCTTACGATGTAGGGCCTTTTTTGTGGTGTCAGCCCGACTCCTTGGTCCTAATTAGCGCTTGGTACAAGTGGACACTTGAAAATGTTTGGGAGCGCTTTCCATTGGTGGAAGCTCATTTGGAATTTGACTTTGGATTTAGAGCTTTTCTTTGACATTTCATTTCTTTTGTTGGCTAGCTCCACTGCTTTTACCAAGAGATTGGCGCACACTGATCAACAAGTTTCTTTAAGTTTCATCACACCCTGGCACTTTTAGGTAAATATCAAGAGATAGCATATGAATCTTGTTCACATACTGGCTAGGGTTTTTGCTGACACTCAGGTTTTCTGAAGCCTTCATTAACTTTATCCCATCCTTGAATATCATAAGATCGGGTCTAAATTTAAATCTCTGTTCCTAGTTCCTCAAGTGATATCTCATCTCAGCTCATCAATCATGCAGTTGTAGAAGTGACTGTGCTGATCATATTTTCTTGAAAGTAGAGATAAAGAGTGCAATATAGCACTCAAATCTTTCAAACCAGAGGAGTGTGGATATTTAAGTCAGAAAAACCCTAATGACTAAGGCATGTTAACTCAGACTCTCAAGATCCCAGAGATCCAGTGTCCTCAAAATCCTCAAGCCCTGTGTGAGTGTGAATGTGTCAGGAATACACCAACTCCACGGGTTAGTGAATTTTTGTGTGATTTTTATCTTTTGCAAATTTTTATGGGTTTTAATTTTTAATAATTTTTTTTATTCCTCGGAGAGACAATGACTGGCCCAGGCTCAAATAAAAGTATACACTTTCAGCCAGTATGGGTGTAAGTACGGGCCGAGGCCCGTGTTACTTGAGGACGGTGCCGTATGCGATGTCCTCTAAACCACCCACTCTGCTAAGGGAGACCGAGGTTCCCTCACTGAAAATGCCTACTAAACCTAGTAGTCAGAGTCAACCTCCAAGAAATTTTTTTTAATACAGGAATATTTACAAAAATTAATCCCTCAAATTTTTAATTTTTACAAGTTTTTACTCAGTTCACTAATTTACCAAAACCCCGCCTGAAAAATAAAATTTTAAAAAGCTTTAAAAACGCGGGCTAAGGCTAAAGTAATATACAATAATATACGGTATACCCCCTATACTTAAAATTTGCTATGTCCTCATAGCACAAGTGCCATAAAGCCAAGGCTCGTTTCAAGTACAGGGTGATATAGCAGAATTGAGGAGGAGGGTCCCCCTATACTTAGGCCGAAATTGGCCTAAGTACAAGAAGACGGGACGAGGGAAGGAAGAGCAGGCAGGTCCCCCCTATACTTAGGCTACAAATAGCCTAAGTAAGGTCTGCGTTGGGGGGGTTCTATGATACAAGGGTGAGGGGGATAGATAGACACACAGAGAGAGATAGATAGAGAGAGAGATAGAGAGAGAGTGAAATATACAGGGGGAGGGTGGGGGGGATTTTTTTTTTGTGTGTGTACAATATGCAATACTGAAAATAAATATGCAGATGCAAGTTTTCTTTCTTTTTTTTTCTTTTTTTTCTTTTTTTTACAAAATGCAATGCGATTTTTTGACTGCTGAAATCTCCCAAATCCTTCACAGGTTCTTTTGCGGCCTCTTCAACGGAAGTTCCTGACTTCACGCCTCCATGAGGATCAAGCGTCCTCGATCACCATGGGCCCTGCCATAAAAGATAGATGTTAGAAAACCTGGAGACATTAAATCAACAAATGATATGCAAAGAAATGATGCATGAATGAAGACCTGAAAATTATTGAATTAATAAAAAAATCAAAATTCAAAAATTAAACAAAGCCGTATCCCCGGCAACGGCGCCATTTGATGAATGTAAAATTCGCCCCAATGATAGTGTGGAATTATGATGTAGTACAGGAGGCGAATTTTGTTCAGCAAAAACCACAGACTTTGAATGCTGTGGAATATTTATACTTGGTAAGTGTACCAAGGTCGAACACAGGGATACGACAGCCTAATCTGAGTATTGAATTTTGATTCATGAAGGCATAATGTCAATTAATCTCAATTTCAGGTCCATATGCAATTTATGATGCACTATGATATTTACAAGGCGATGCCATGCTGCATGCATTTTTATTTTGTTTTTATGCAAGTTAAAATGATGCATGTGCAAATAATGCATAGGAATATGCATGAAGAATAAAATGTCAGAATTATACCCTAAAATGTGAGCAACGCAATATAGAATGAAGTTAAAGTCATTTTGAACACATCATTAAAAATCAGTCATCAAATCAAGCAAGACAAATAGAGCATGGTCCCATTTTTAACATAAGAAATCACTTAATGTAAAACATTGTCAAATGAGATAAATAAGTATGCTAGAATGTAGAGGACAAAATAAGGATCAAAACGACACTAAAATCATGCAATTTGGACCTACGATGCTCAAGTTATGGTAAAAACAGTGCAAGGGCATAATTGTAATAAAAATGCAATAAAATAAAGGGATAAATATTGCATTTAGGTCCCTGGAGGGACCTAAATGCAAATATGAAAAACCTCCTGGGCCCGGTTGCAATTTGTCCATTAGCGCTGATGAATCCACGTTTCTTCATCTTTATTCTATCATTTTGGCCTTAAAAACCCTAGTAAATGCGTATAAATAGGCATAATCCCTGCATTTTAGTATTCATGTATATGTGTGTAAATGTTGTATAAATTGCGGTTTTTAAAGCCAAAAATTATAGAATAAAGAAAAGAAAAGAAAAAAAGAATAAAATATTGTAAATATTTTATGACCAGAAACCCCGAGACCTAGGCATCTTGATGAATAGGTCGACAAGGAATAAAGTAGGGGGAGATAAGGTCAGAAACAACAGAAAAAATACCTATCCATTTTATTCATTCTTTATTCATTTTGGGACCTATTTTTGGTTCCACTTTTTGTACATCAAATAAAGAAACTTTGTACATAAAAGTTGTAGATAATATAATAAAGAAAAATACAAAATTGATTTCACAGAAAAATAATGTACAGATAAAAAGTTATGATTTGAATAAAAATCCAGAATGCCAACTTCCCAGACCCGTATCTCACAAATAAAAACTCCAAATGCAGCGTACTCACCTTTAATTGTATATAGAAGAAAATAAGCTATTTAATGGTGGTGGTTTCGCATTTGGCGGAGCTACGGTTTGCAAGTTGAGTTTTGGACCCCTATTGTATACTTGTACATATTAAAATATTCAATTTATTATTTATTTATTATTTTTATAATTTTATATTTTTATAATGTTGTAAATATTACTTATAGTAATTATGTGCATTAAAATTAGAATAAAAGCCTAAATAAAATACAAAATAAAAATACTTGTATAATAGAGTACATAGATACATTACTTATACACACACCTATACATTATACATTTATATTTTATTTCAGATACAAAACATTTCATAAAAGTAAAATAAAAATATATTTGTGTAGATAAAAGTATTTTATAATTTTATAAAATCATAAATAAGAATAATAATATTAAAAATACCTAAATAAAAATAGAATACTTAAATATATAGATATATATATTATAAAGGGCATAAATACAAACTTGTAAAAATATAGCTCATAAAAATAAACAAAAATCACCATAAAATACTTCATAAAATTACAAATATTTTTTATTTTATACTCAAAATTTAATTAATTCATCTGCTATTTTTAATTCATTTTATAAGGGTTTTTAGCCAAGGAATTTTCTGGTTGGTCCACGTGGACCAACCAGAGCGCTCCATTGGTTGACCTCGGTCAACTCCCTGACCGAGGTCTGTCCCTTGTCAGAAACGGGTTTGACCCCGTTTTCACTCTTTTTTCGAGGGTGCCTCGATCACCATTTGGTGATGGTTCCTTCTTGGAATCTTTTCCTCGGTCAATGGTGATTCACGCCCAAGTGATTCCTTGGGCTGTGGATCACTGACCGAGGCGCTGAGCCCTCGTCTTCCACGCCTCGCCGTCAACCCTTCAAAAGGAGACCCCCAACTTCGATTCGAACTTGATCCTTCTTCCGCCAAATCCACCCGAAAACCCCTAGCCCATAGTGTTCCTGGTGACAGCAGGGATCGAATCGAGCCTGGGTTTGGGTCATCTGGCGTCGAATCGAAGTAGATCCAACCCTCACCGGAGCTCCGCCGCGACCTCCATCCCGACGTCTCTGGTGAGTCTCACCCCCTTTTCTTTTCCTTTTCTTGTAGCTCTAGCTTAGCATAGATTAGCATAGCCGTAGTTTAGATTTCTCTAGCGTTATTCGCCGTGAATCCTCGATCCAAGCCTACGGCGGAGCTTAGCTCCGCCTCCACTTTCCGGCCACCTCCATCCTTCACAGCCGCTCCGACCACCTCCATCTTCTTCCTCGTCGCTCCGTCGCTCCGCTCCACCCCTCCATCCACCTCGATCTCGCCCAGATCGAGTCATCAGAGCTCCCATCTCCGCCGCTCGCCGGAGTTCATCGTCTGAACCACCTTTCGCCTCCTTCGCGCCATCAGAAGACACCTGCAGCTTCGCCTGGATTTTGTGCAACTAACCATGCAGGTCCGAGCCAAGGAGAAGGCTCCATCGACCCTCGAAGACCCCAGGAGCAGCTACCTAGGCCACCTCCGCCGTCCGGCCGCTTCAAGCCATCTCAGGCTCGCCTGAGACTTCCTTCAGACGCGGACGTCCCCCAGGATCGTTTTGCCCTTGATCCTGGGGTCGGAGAGGACGTGTGTCGGCCGTATTCGCCAGCCGAAGTTCACCGGGGAGGAGTTCTTCGTGAACCCCTCCCTGCCGTTGGATCGAGGGCCTGCTCCAGACGCGTCATCAGCCGTCCGATCACCTGCGCCTCCCAGCCGTCCGATCAAGCCTTGAAGATCTAATCTCAGCCGTCCGCGACAAAGGGGTACGCACCGTCAGATGCGCGCCACGTGGACAAGTGGGTCGCCATCGACCGCTGGAGCGTGCCCCGTGGGTATTTTGCATTTTTAACCCATGCTTCTTGTATTTACTTTTTAGTCCAGTAACTTTTAGTTGTAGTTTAAAAAGTTTTGTAATATTTGCACGCAGACCCTCACTTTTTCCATATTTGCACTTCAGTCCAAGCCACGTCACCTCACGTGACGAGGGCGCGTGACTTTTGGGTATTTTGCAAGTTAGGCCCAGAACTTTTGTGTATTTGCGATTTCGTCCCTGTGCGTAGGATATATAATATGTTGTTGGAAATTTTGCATGCATGCCCAGCCGGTTTTCTTTAATTGCAACTATGCCCCTGTGACTGGTGTTTCACGTGAGCTATGCGTGACTTTTTGGTGAAAATTGCATCTGAGCCCCTGGATATTTTTATAATTACATGTATACCCCTGCCAGGCCTGTGTATTGATTGGATGTTTGTTGTATTTATTTAACCTATCTTTTTAAGTCCAAAAATTCCACAAAAATAGGGTTAAGCTCTTGGACATGTGTACTTTAATGCTATCATTTTAGTTTTTGATTTTATTTTATTTTTACAATTGTTAAAAATCAAAAACTTACGTTTTCAGCACTGTCTAGCTTATAAAACCCAAAAAAAAATATATAAAAACCCCTCAGAAAAATCCCCAAAAATTATATTTTGTGTCTTTTAGTTTATTTTAACTCCCAGCCAAAAATCATTAAAAAATACAAAACTAAACCCCTAAAAATTGCAAAACTCTAAAAACCTTCATAAAAATTTATAAAATTCATAAAAAATCCAAAAATAGTGTTTTCTTTGCCTGAATTTTCTTTGTTTTATTCTCTTTAAGTGAAAATTAATTTGGGGAATTTTTGTTACTGATTGCTATTTTATTTCTCCATTTTAAATTTCAGCCTGCATTGTAGTCACTGTTTGCTTTATTTTGCTAATTAAAAATACCAAAAACATTCCAAAAATTACCCAAAAATCACAAAAACAGTAAAAAAGTATAAAAAGACCAAAAAGACTTTATTTGCTTATTTTTGAACATTTTTATCTATTTTTATAAATAGCTCTTTCTCCCTTTTATTACATTGCTTTTATATTCCAATATTAAAAAAAATATATAAAAATATAAAATATAAAAAGAAAATATAAAATCAGAAAACTAAAAATCAAAATACAAAAATACAAAATTAAAAATTAAATAAAAAAATATATAAAATTAAAAACCCACAAAAATTCTAGATTGGCTGAGTTGCTTGTTAGACCCAGGATTGGATTTTTTATCTATGCTCTACACCTTTGCTTCTTGAGTTCGACCCCTACTTGCTTGCCATTGTACATCTTTAGTAGGGTATAATAAATTTTAATCCTTGCTATTCATTCTCTGATTGATTGTGTGGGTTAATTGTTGAAGACCGAGGAAGTTTGAGCAGTCGCGTCAGCGACAGTGAGTCTGACTTGTCAGACCGCTATTTAGCGGCTCTCGCATTCTCGCTTTTCAAATGGCGCCGTTGCCGGGGAGCATCGGCTTGTAGAGTATCTTTGGGTCTTTTTAGTTACTTAGCCATTTTTGCTTACTTGTCTCTTGTGTAATATTTATTCTGAATTGTCTGACATCTCTTTTGTTTTCTTGCGAGGGACCGCCGACCGAGGAGGATCGCCTAGGGGATCCTGAGCAGCCTTGGGAGGAGGAGCCGGCTATTCTACCCTAGCCGGCAGGAGAGAGCAGGAGAACTAGAGAGAGAGAGTTGCTTTTATTTTTGTGAGAGAGAGTATTTGATTAACTTGTAATAATACAGGACTCAGACACTTGAACACTTCGGGCCTAATTTCCGGGTGTTTGTTCACCCGGGGGCTCACCGCGGCTTTTTGATGTTTTCTCGACCGTCATTTTCCGGTTTTGTTTTCTTTTTCATTTCTTTTGTGGATTGAGCTCTTAGAATTAGGTCCTGCTTGATTCGAGTAACCTAGGTCCAAACACCCTAATAACTCTTGCATGCTCCTATAGTTCGTATTTGGACTTAGATTAATTAAGTAGTTAATCATTGGCTCTCGATCCGCGCGCCGCGAGCTCACCCCACACAAGCGCTTTCTCCTAACTCAAATGTGTTGAGCAGAGGAGGAGTGAGCCTAGACCGGATACTAGGATTGGGAGTTAGCGGTTAACTCGTGGTTCTTCACGCTAGCAGTTGCCTGTTCTAGGACGATTTTCGCATTGCATAACCGACATGTAGATTAGGTTTATAAATTTCTGCCTTGCATCCCGCATGGAGAGAGCTGGGATTCACTGTAAGTCTTCTCACTTTGCATTCATCATATAGGCACAAAGGTGAGATTTCCATCTTGGTGCCGACTTGCATTGGCTTTTCCCGACTCTTTTCTCCCTCTGATTTTGGATACATTAGGATAAAGAAAATACAAAATTGTTAGGCGCTTGTTTGAATCGACTCAAAATAAGCGATAACACAAAAAAATTAAAAAAGGGACTGCTAAGAAAACTTTGACCCAAATAAAAATTGGTAATTGGACTCATTGATTGGGGAGAGTAACACCCTCACTTGTTTTCAGGTTGCATGGGAAGGTCTCCTTCCAAGTGAGGTGAGCGTTCGTAAGGATTAGAGCCCAAAACCCAACTTGTGGCTGCCTTGTGTATCGCCTGGATTTCCGAAGTATTGGCGCTACTATCGTACGTAGTCGAGTAGGGCTTGGTCGCCAGTGGTGACTCACTATTGTGTGAGCGCCGACCTTGTCCGAAGTACCGAGCATAGGCCACGCCTTCACGGGGGTGTCTGTCTCACCGGCTGCGTCCGAGTAGGATCTTGCACGCTCACGGGTGATTCCGTTGCGAGCGAGATCCGAAGTATCGGTTTCGCCTATCGGCTTCCTCCCTCTATTTCTTTGGCTGAGTAGGGATCCAGGAAGGGTTACAAGGACCTTAAAAAGCGCAAGTTACAGGTTACACAGGAGGAGGACAAGTACGGGAATACTTTTCCGGCAGTACTCTCGCTCCTATAGGCGTAGCGCTCTAAGGACTCGTTGAAAGATAAATTCCTGAAATCAAGATAAAAATTACAAAGATAAAAGCCGAACCTTCACGGCTTCACGCGTTGAGTTGGTGAACTCCCTTGTCTTGTGTTTGATTGCTAATCACATTTAGGTCAAGATCAAAAAAATATCGCGTCGTTGCGCAATTTTGTTTCCCCTCCAGTTGACCCTCGCTCATTGTGAGCCTTCTACTGTTTTACATTCCTTTTGTTCCTTGTTGACCCTCGTATCTTTCATCCACATCGATCTCCCTCTTGATCTTCGAGATGGCGACGAATGGACAGTTTAGTCGAGGCTCTGTCGGCACCCACATCGCCTCCATTCGCTCACCCTCTCTAATAATTCAGGGCGATTCCCGAGACACCGGTTCAAACCCTATGAACCGACCTCCAGACTCCCTGCCTTCTTCAATAAACCGGTACCACTCTCGTCCCGAACTCTGTCCGTTTTGGATGGCCATTGATTTTACTCCTTACACATCGCCATCCTTAACGAAGTTCTGTGTCGACCTTGACACAGACCGCATCTCTCTATCTGGTGCTGCAATTCAGACTGATCGGGGCATTCTACCATGTGCAGACTTAGAGCTCGAGCCAGTCAACCAAGTAGAGACAGAAATGGCAGGAGGAAGGGGAAAAGGACCACAGCCCCAGCAGGAGCCTGAAGACAACACAGCGGAAGGACAATATACCACGCAGGGTGAGGTTAACAGTCAACTGCTGGCTTCCATTCAAGCCATTCAGCAGCAGTTGACTAATCATGCCCTGGCTCAAACAGCCTTCCAGGACATGCTGAATGATCTAAGGAGGAGGGCCGATGAAAGGGATGGCCGACGAGAGGAGGAGCCGAACTTTGAAATCAATGATGAGTTTTCAGTGGGACCTGACTTTGAAGCAGCAGAAGAAGAACCACCGCAGCCCAAGCCCACACTCAAGCAGACATACAACCCAGGAGCAGGGCGCATCACTGAGTGGATTCAAATTCCACGAATGCATTCTCACTTCGAGCTAAAGCCACAGTTTCTGTCATTGCTTCCCACCTTTCATGGGAACACCACTGAAGAGCCATATATTTTTCTCAAGAAATTTAACCGCATCTGCTCCACTGCCCACTACCCCGGAGTCCCCCTGGATGTGATCAAGATGACCGCGTTCTCTTTCAGCCTTCAAGACAAGGCCCTATACTGGGTCGACCATCTCGGGAAGGTCGTCACCACCTGGGAGGAGTTGAAATCTGCCTTTCTCCATAAATTTTATCCCCTGGGGAGATTAAATCAGATGCGTGCCCGGATCTCCAGTTTCTGCCAGCAGCCCCACGAGACTATCCATGAAGCGTGGGAACGATTCAAAGATCTCCAAGAAAAGTGCCCCCACCATGAAATACCAAAAACCAGTCTCGTACAACATTTCTTCGGGGGGCTATCATTTGAGAGCCAAAAGCTTGTGGACGCAGCTTGCGGCGGTTCACATTTTAACAAGGACGAGGATGTCGTATGGAATGTCTTTGAAGAAATGGCTGAGGGAGAAGCAGCCCAATCCTCATCCCGGATCTACATGAAGCCACCGACCGCCATCAGCAAGCCAATTAACATGGCTTCTCACACCGAGGACAAAGATGAGAGCTCCAACTTGAGCATCATTGGGAGACACTTGTCCAAGGTGGATATCATCGAGAAGAGGTCACAGGACCTCGAAAAGCTGGCAGTCATAGAGAAGAGGACCCAAGGTCTAGAGAAGCTCGACCAGATCTCCCAGCAGCTGGAGCAGCTCGTCCGAGCATTGAATGCAAACATGTGCAACGCTGTGTCTACCTCTGCCGAGCCGAACGCTGAGAAGAAGGAGCCTACAGTGCAGCAAAACCCTCAGCCGACTCCACCGCCGCCCCAGCCTGTCCAGCACGTGTACTACGTGCAGGTGCCGGAGCAGCCACCACAGCCTCAGACGCAGATGGTTGTATACCAACCAGAGCACCAGCCCGCATACTCCGAGCAGTTCTCTCCACCCCCGCCGCTGATCCAGGAGATCAATGGCGTCTGGAACAACGAAGCGCAGCTGACCCGTCCTCAGGGACACTCTCTGGGTCAGAACATGGGCAACAAGCCCTTCCAGCAGCAACATCAGGGTGGGAGACCCTTCCAGCAGCCATACCAGTACCAGCCTCCCTCACATGGAAACACGTGGAGGCAGAATTACCAACATGGGCCTCAGCAGTCCGGATATCGTGGACAAGGTTATCACCAGCAACCGGCTGCACAATACAATCAACACCATTCGCAGTACTCCTCCAATCCCCCTCCTCAACAATTTACACAAGGATACCAGTCACAATCTCAACCGCCATATCAGCAGTCTAGACCCCAGCAAGGGGAATTTTCTGAGATCGTGCCGGTCAATCCGGCCCTGGCCTGTTTGGAGCAGTTGATGAAGAACATGGCTGAGATGAACCAGAAGATCGACGACCTGACAGCGGCCAAAACCGTCATACCAGCCCAGGTCGAAGCCAATCCTAACAATTTCCGACGCAAGGAGCAGGTAGCCGGCAGTGTCCAACCCGAATCAGGTGAACTTAATTGTTTTTTATCTAACGCTGTTACTCTCAGGAGCGGTAGGACACTCCAGCCATCGGCGACGGCGAAAGAAAGCACATTGCATCTGACGGGGAATCGTCAGTCCAGCTAACACCAGGGCCAACAAGCATTTTGGGAGCAGCACCAGCATCCAGAAAATCACAAAAAAAATGAAGAAAACAGAAAAATACAAAAAGATAGCAGCAACCTCGGTGGAGACCGGCCAGCATTGGAGACGCCTGCACCTGCATCACAGCCAGTTCCTGACAGGAGGAGCACAGCACCTGCAGCGAGTCCAACGCCAGCACTTGAAGCCGAGCCTGTCATTTTTGGTCCACACATTGTAGATGAATCCATTCCTTTTTGTCATCTACCTGTAAACAACAACACGGACACTATTTTGAATGAAATTGGAGAAGAGTTTGTAAATATTCCTTTTCCTGAAGCAATGAAAAAACAAAAAAAATGAAAAATTTGAAAAGTGCTTTGTCTGATCCTGCTATCATCGAAATCATTCAGAATTTGGTGTTAAATATGCCATTAATGAAAGCTCTTGAGTACATGCCAGCCGTGAAGAAAGGACTTAAAGAGGCATGTACCACCAAGCGCAGGCCAACTCCCCACAACTCCAGAAGCAAAGGCGGTAAATCTGAAAAGCACATCCTCACTATGGCCACCGTCAATGCCATCGGCAACCTCCCGGACAAAAAGCCAGATATGGAAGCACCCCTTGTTCGTTGCCAGATGTTCGATCAAGAGTTCGAGCGAACACTTCTTGACAGCGGGTCATCTGTCAATCTGATGCCAGCCTCCCTACTCACGGAGTTCAAGCTGGGACCGCTCAAACCTACAAAGATGATTCTGCAGTTTGCAGACAAGTCAGTCAAGCGGCCTAGGGGCCTGTTGGAGGACGTGATCGTCACGGTTCAGGGAAAGTCTTTCCCAGCCGATTTTGTGGTCTTAGATATGGACGTCCCCGCTCCGTTGCTCCTTACCCCGATCATACTCGGAAGGCCATTTCTGCGGACGTCAAACGCAGTAGTGAATTATGGGACAGGAGAAATCACTTTTGGAGCTGGCAATGAAATTATCCGAGTAGAGACCCTGTCCGAGGGAATGCCCGTTGAACCGACATCTGTATCATGTGCAAGGGTGATTGAGAATGATGAAGATTGCGATTTTCTAGCAGAGATTCAAGATACCAACCTATTCCTGGATGATAATGAGATCCACGGACTCCTCCGATCCGAGGAAGAAGTGGAGACCGCAGTCGAATTCCCTTGTATCAATCAAGATGAGGAACTTGCTGATGCACTACAAGACACTGCTGTGGGGTTGATATGCCTTCAAAACCAGGAGCCGAATTCAGAAGCATTTTCGGATGAAGATGTAATTATTGAAGAATTCTGTCAGGATCTGAGAGAAGAGACAGAGCAGACTATGGTGGACATTGCGTAGTTGAAAGACTCACCACCTGTACTAATAGCTGAGGTCACCACTGAAGCAGCTCAGACTCCGCCAGAGCTGAAACCCTTGCCCTCCAATATGAAATATGCCTTCCTTGCAGGAGAACCGAACATGTACCCGGTCATCATCAATGCACATCTGACCGAAGATCAAGAATCTCGTCTGATGGAGGTTCTTGAACGTAACCGCAAGGCGATAGGCTGGCGAACCTCCGATCTCCATGGGATCAATCCGTCACTCTGTTCGCATCGCATCTTTCTAGAAGATGACTGCAGACCCTCTCGTGAACTGCAAAGAAGATTAAACCCAAACCTGCGAGAGGTGGTTATGAAAGAAATCCAGAAATGGTGTGATGCGGGATTCATTTATCCCATCTCCGACAGCAAATGGGTGAGCCCTCTGCATGTTGTGCCCAAGAAATCAGGGAGAAATCAGGGATCACCATCGTGAAAAGCAATATTTAGCAAAATAAAGCAAACAATGACTACAATGCAAGGCTGAAATTTAAAATGGAGAAATAAAATAGCAATCAATAACAAAAATTCCCCAAATTAATTTTCACTTAAAGAGAATAAAACAAAGAAAATTCAGGCAAAGAAAACACTATTTTTGGATTTTTTTATGAATTTTATAAATTTTTATGAAGGTTTTTAGAGTTTTGCAATTTTTAGGGGTTTAGTTTTGTATTTTTTAATGATTTTTGGCTGGGAGTTAAAATAAACTAAAAGACACAAAATATATATTTTGGGGATTTTTCTGAGGGGTTTATATATTTTTTTTTGGGTTTTATAAGCTAGACAGTGCTGAAAACGTAAGTTTTTGATTTTTAACAATTGTAAAAATAAAATAAAATCAAAAACTAAAATGATAGCGTTAAAGTACACATGTCCAGGAGCTTAACCCTATTTTTGTGGAATTTTTGGACTTAAAAAGATAGGTTAAATAAATACAACAAACATCCAATCAATACACAGGCCTGGCAGGGGTATACATGTAATTATAAAAATATCCAGGGGCTCAGATGCAATTTCCACCAAAAAGTCACGCACAGCTCACGTGAAACACCAGTCACAGGGGCATAGTTGCAATTAAAGAAAACCGGCCGGGCATGCATGCAAAATTTCCAACAACATATTATATATCCTACGCACAGGGACGAAATCGCAAATACACAAAAGTTCTGGGCCTAACTTGCAAAATACCCAAGAGTCATGCGCCCCCGTCACGTGAGGTGACGTGGCTTGGACTGAAGTGCAAATATGGAAAAAGTGAGGGTCTGCGTGCAAATATTACAAAACTTTTTAAACTACAACTAAAAGTTACTGGACTAAAAAGTAAATACAAAAAGCATGGGTTAAAAATGCAAAATACCCACGGGGTGCGATCCAGCGGTCGATGGCGACCCACTTGTCCACGTGGCGCGCATCTGACGGTGCGCACCCCTTCGTCGCGGACGGCTGAGATTAGATCTTCAAGGCTTGATCGGACGGCTGGGAGGCGCAGGTGATCGGACGGCTGATGACGTGTCTGGAGCAGGCCCTCGATCCAACGGCAGGGAGGGGTTCACGAAGAACTCCTCCCCGGCGAACTTCGGCTGGCGAATACGGCCGACACACGGCCTCTCCGACCCCAGGATCAAGGGCAAAGCGATCCTGGGGGACGTCCGCGTCTGAAGGAAGTCTCAAGCGAGCCTGAGATGGCTTGAAGCGGTCGGACGGCGGAGGTGGCCTAGGTAGCTGCTCCTGGGGTCTTCGAGGGTCGATGGAGCCTTCTCCTTGGCTCGGACCTGCATGGTTAGTTGCACAAAATCCAGGCGAAGCTGCAGGTGTCTTCTGATGGCGCGAAGGAGGCGAAAGGTGGTTCGGACGATGAACTCCGGCGAGCGGCGGAGATGGGAGCTCTGATGACTCGATCTGGGCGAGATCGAGGTGGATGGAGGGGTGGAGCGGAGCGACGGAGCGACGAGGAAGAAGATGGAGGTGGTCGGAGCGGCTGTGAAGGATGGAGGTGGCCGGAAAGTGGAGGCGGAGCTAAGCTCCGCCGTAGGCTTGGATCGAGGATTCACGGCGAATAACGCTAGAGAAATCTAAACTACGGCTATGCTAATCTATGCTAAGCTAGAGCTACAAGAAAAGGAAAAGAAAAGGGGGTGAGACTCACCAGAGACGTCGGGATGGAGGTCGCGGCGGAGCTTCGGTGAGGGTTGGATCTACTTCGATTCGACGCCAGATGACCCAAACCCAGGCTCGATTCGATCCCTGCTGTCACCAGGAACACTATGGGCTAGGGGTTTTCGGGTGGATTTGGCGGAAGAAGGATCAAGTTCGAATCGAAGTTGGGGGTCTCCTTTTGAAGGGTTGACGACGAGGCGTGGAAGACGAGGGCTCAGCGCCTCGGTCAGTGATCCACAGCCCAAGGAATCACTTGGGCGTGAATCACCATTGACCGAGGAAAAGATTCCAAGAAGGAACCATCACCAAATGGTGATCGAGGCACCCTCGAAAAAAGAGTGAAAACGGGGTCAAACCCGTTTCTGACAAGGGACAGACCTCGGTCAGGGAGTTGACCGAGGTCAACCAATGGAGCGCTCTGGTTGGTCCACGTGGACCAACCAGAAAATTCCTTGGCTAAAAACCCTTATAAAATGAATTAAAAATAGCAGATGAATTAATTAAATTTTGAGTATAAAATAAAAAATATTTGTAATTTTATGAAGTATTTTATGGTGATTTTTGTTTATTTTTATGAGCTATATTTTTACAAGTTTGTATTTATGCCCTTTATAATATATATATATCTATATATTTAAGTATTCTATTTTTATTTAGGTATTTTTAATATTATTATTCTTATTTATGATTTTATAAAATTATAAAATACTTTTATCTACACAAATATATTTTTATTTTACTTTTATGAAATGTTTTGTATCTGAAATAAAATATAAATGTATAATGTATAGGTGTGTGTATAAGTAATGTATCTATGTACTCTATTATACAAGTATTTTTATTTTGTATTTTATTTAGGCTTTTATTCTAATTTTAATGCACATAATTACTATAAGTAATATTTACAACATTATAAAAATATAAAATTATAAAAATAATAAATAAATAATAAATTGAATATTTTAATATGTACAAGTATACAATAGGGGTCCAAAACTCAACTTGCAAACCGTAGCTCCGCCAAATGCGAAACCACCACCATTAAATAGCTTATTTTCTTCTATATACAATTAAAGGTGAGTACGCTGCATTTGGAGTTTTTATTTGTGAGATACAGGTCTGGGAAGTTGGCATTCTGGATTTTTATTCAGATCATAACTTTTTATCTGTACATTATTTTTCTGTGAAATCAATTTTGTATTTTTCTTTATTATATTATCTACAACTTTTATGTACAAAGTTTCTTTATTTGATGTACAAAAAGTGGAACCAAAAATAGGTCCCAAAATGAATAAAGAATGAATAAAATGGATAGGTATTTTTTCTGTGTTTCTGACCTTATCTCCCCCTACTTTATTCCTTGTCGACCTATTCATCAAGATGCCTAGGTCTCGGGGTTTCTGGTCATAAAATATTTACAATATTTTATTCTTTTTTTCTTTTCTTTTCTTTATTCTATAATTTTTGGCTTTAAAAACCGCAATTTATACAACATTTACACACATATACATGAATGCTAAAATGCAGGGATTATGCCTATTTATACGCATTTACTAGGGTTTTTAAGGCCAAAATGATAGAATAAAGATGATGAATCCAAGCGCGCAGGGGCATTTCTGTAATTTTGAAAACGTTGCGGGGCTTCCTTGTAAAATACCCAGGCACGTACGTGAGGCACGTGCATGGGGACCAAAATGTAATTCTTCAAAACTTCGGGGCTTTTCTTGCAATTTACCCAACAACCTCACGTGCGCGGGTCACAGGCGCAGCTTCGGGACACGTGGCGTCAACAGGAGGTTTGACTAGAGGGTCGGAGGACCCGAGCCTGTAGGTCTGGGATGAGGCTCGGGTCCGCCACGTGTCTTCATCGTAACCGTCCGATCCTGATGATCGGACAGTGCCTGCTCCTCGTGCTCCTCCGCAGGACACCGGAGGAGGCGGGGATCCGACGACCTACAGCTGGCTCCACCTTGCCTCCCGAGGTCGAATGATGGTCGAGGAAGTTCACTGGAGGCACGACGAAGGTCCTGGAGCCGAGGCGGCGCTCCGATGCTGCCTGGAGCTGCTCGGCGAGGAACGGTCGTCGGAGGAGGAGATCTTGAAGGTGCTCCGACGGGAAGTCCGACTATTGAAGATATCTGCAGGGGTTAGCGATAGCCGAAGCGTGCGGAGGTATGTTGCGACGCGCGGGAGGTGATTGGTGGCCTGAGGGTGATCGGAGGTGGAGGCCAAAGCTCTTCCTCCGGCGAGGTGGAGGAGGAGGTGGGTCGGAGCGGCTGGGGGTCTGGAGAAGGGGATGGGTGGTCGGCGGAGTTCAGGGTGGTTGGGCGAAGCTGGTGAGCTGATCGGATGAATGTGAGGGCGACGATTGGCGGAGAGATAAATTCAAGAAAACGAGTTGAAAATAGGGCACCTCGCCGGAGCGAGGTGTGGCGGAGGAGGAGGCCTGGGCTGAGCACCTTAGGTGCTCGGTGTCTTAGCCCAGCGTGCGCGGCCGGCGCACAGAGCTCGGTGGTGGTCAGAACCACCTGGACACGGCGGAGCGCCGCCGTGGGTCGACACCAGGCCAACACCATCGTCGCCTCTCAATTCCGCCCCTCCGCTGTCATCAGAGGGGCGGAGGAAGCTAGGTGAAGGCCCCACGTTGGTAGACAAGGTGCAGCGGTGGCGGAGTGGCGTTTTATAGGCGGAGGTGGTCGGGGGTTACAGTGGTGTGGAGCGTTTTTGCGACGAGGTTTAATGGCGAAAGGATTAATGGGGGCGAGTGATGAAGGTGGCGTGGGGATGTTGGTCGAACGGAGAAGTCTTTGGTGGCGTTACGACGAGGAGGTGGTGGCTGGAGCGTCGGCTAGAAATGGAAGGGGCGGAGGATGCGCGAGGTGAAACGGCTGTGGAAGGGGGAGGTTATGGAGGTTGACGACGGGTTTTGGACCGTTGGATCGTACGATCCAACGGTCAGGAGGGGTGCGCTGTCGGAGGGATGGGATCAGATCAAAGATCTGATCCTACGGCGGAGGTTAAGGCGCTAACGAGTGGTTGTGATGGAGAGTTGGAGAAGATCGTTCGGTGGAGATTAGAGGGGTGACGTGGAGCGTCGGCCACCGTAGGATGAAAGTGACATCGTGCGGCTCTGGAGGAGGGGAGACGTGGCGCAAGGATGGGCGTGAGATAGGAAGCGGATCGGAGGGCTTAGATTTCGGCGCGAAGTAGCGGCCGAGATTAGATCTGGAGTCAGATCCAATGGCTGGAAGCGAAGCGGTCGTGGAGGGCTAGGATGGAGGCGGAACTGGTGTGATCCAACGGCCCAGAAGAGGGCCGGGTGGCGCGAGGAGAAGTGGGCCACGTGGGCGGCCCAAAGGGCGTCACGTGGCCCAATCAGATTAATTCACAAAATAAATACAAAGCAAATTAGAAAAGAAATAGTTAGAGGCCGAATTTGGAAAAAGTCAAAACATGAAAGTTGTTCGTCTCGATGAGATCTACAACTTTCATGTTGGTCAAAAAACCAAAAGAGGTCATCTGTACAAAAGCTATTTTTGGGGGTATTTTTAAGGGAATAAAAACACCAAGTTTGTGGTTTTGATTTGTTTTTGTATTTTTTAGTGGTTTTAAAGGTTAGTGACTTATAGACAAAGTGTCTACCTAATTTTTAGGGATTTTTGAATGATAAAATAATTACAGAAAAATAAGAGAAATTAAATACAATAAATTAATGGTAATTTTTACATAATATGATACATGATAAAATCAAAGAATTAGAGGATATTTTTATTGGTTTGTTTAAGCAGGGATTTTAATAAGTGGATTTTAGCATGATGAATACGAGATTCATCAACGTGTTGAGGACTTAGTTAGGATGCATTATACCTCATTGCATGCATACAGAGGCAACCCTACAATTTTTCTTACTCTCTTAGAGTCATAGTGTGAGGTCCCACGTGGAACAAGAGCACAGACTATCCACGAAGCTTGGGTTATTAAAGGTTAATGACAATGATATGAGTTTTGTATTCTTTATGAGAATGGTTTACCCAATTTGGTTTCTTTTGCACACTTTCTTTAGCACCTTACTTGTTGTAGTTTTAGCCTCGTACTGGGCAATTTGGCTCACAATGTAACCTTTGTCTTGGATTCGTAGGTTCTCTGGAGCAGCTGTAGCAATGAGTGGCTTGTACTTGGAGTTTACATTTTGTCAAGTTACACAGCTTTGGGGTACATTACTTGTATCTAGCTTTTACTGCTTTGATTTACTTGTAGTTTTTGAGAGACACACGATGTAATATGTGTTTGTATGCACATCTCAATGCATACATGTATATTTTTGGACAATGATTGTAACTAATGATGGAAATGAAAAGAAATTTTAAATTTCAACTCCTTTTCCTTTATGCTATATTTTCTCATGCTTATTTCATTATGTGTTTCAAATGCGAAATGTATATGTGTGGAATCGCTTTGCTGAGTACTTAAGGTCATTGGGATCATCACACAGTTAGCCTTCCATGTTTTTGTCTAGTTAGCTCGTGACATGGCTTATCACGATTGGCTCCCTACTACTATATACCCTCAATCAACCTTTCAACATCGTTCCACGATCAACGAACCATACCCAAGCTAATCCCAATCATGGTTTCATCCCCAATCCTCTCCTCATTGCTTGCTCCACTGTTCTGTGTAGCTAGAGAACCCCTACAGAACTATCCCCATGCATGCGCTCGTGAATTTCCCTAATTCTATCCATCGCTTAAGAACCCAAATTCTTCCAATTTTTTTCTCATATGCCATGCTAGCAAAACAATCAAACTACCATCAATAATTCATTCCCAATTAAATTGCCTTATACTTACCCTCCATTTGGTAAACCTTTCCTGTAGCACCTCTATTCACATTTGAAACATGCAACCTGATGTTTTTTAAATGGCTTGATGGGGAAGGACACTTACCCTCCATAGGGCCTGTTTGGTTGCTGGGTTGGACTGGGTTGGGTTGGGCTGGGTTGGGGTGGGTGAATAGTAATCTGTGAGGGGGAAGTACCCTTGTGAATAGTAACCAGGGTTGGGCCAACCCTGCTCAACCCTGCAACCAAACAGGCCCTATGGTTCTTCCTGATAGGGCTCAACACTATTAATAATTTTACTATTCTTGATCTGAAAAGGGTAGCACGACACATTGAGCTACTTAAAAAACAACAACCGACTTTTCCATTTTCCCTAACAAACACAACAAATATTACGCCCTCTTCTACTCCCTCTTCACACCCTTTCTTTAGACTCTTGCTCGCTCAAAAAGACAGATAAATTATTCCATCAAATAACAATTCCCACCAAGAATATCATCTTAATAATTCAACTCCTAAATATAGTTTCATACCGGAAACTCACGAAGTGTGTGTTATAAGTGATGATATTATTACTTGATCATTTTGGATAGTTCTCAACATATTAATTCTAGTCCGAATCCAAATTGTCGGGATCAATTTTCCACGATAACGGATTGTGACCTAAACCCGAAATGTTACAAGCATACCCTTCATTTTTCTACCTCTTCATTTTATTTCCATCAAATATTGAAACCACAGTTTAAATAAAAAAATACAAAAACAACTTAGTAATCGTCAAATCCTCTCTCTCCAATCACGATAGCAAGTCTAACTGAAGATAATCCAATTCAATAATTATTCATTCCAATCAATCAATGTTTAAAATAAGATTATGTCACCTTCGAGGTTGTAGTTGATCTGGAGACGATGATGTGTGTGCTTTGAGTTGGAGGGAAAGCGACCGCACTTGAGGATCCATGTCGAAGGCTACTGCTCGCTCTCCATTTGGTCCAAGGGAGAGTGAGCCCGCCGCCGTCACGTGCCACCGCACACTCCCGCGTCAACATCCCATGCACGTGCTTCTCTTGTGATGACGTTCGCGTCTACGTGGCTTCGCGGCAAGCTCGTTACGTGGTTCGACCAGAGGTGGGAAGTCTCTGCCCGTTCGGACCTTTTTGAATATATTGCAAGCGTGTCCCTGCTCAATTCTGTATTTCGGAAAAATATCTTCCGCGTGTCTTGGGTAAAATTACAGGAATTAACCCAATTCTTAGTGCATATTTATTTTCGAGATATATATGCCAAAGAATCAATTTTAGTTTATATGAATTTGTAGGTAAACATATAGGGTGGGCAGTGCTTTATATGTATTTAGCATCTGTGTGAGCATCCGTGCAAGAATTTTGTTATATAGAAATTAGAATAGTCTCATCCATTATATGGGCATCCAAAGGGTGCCCACCACAACCAATGTTATCATTAGTTGAGTGGAGTTGCTTGACCCAATCATCAAGATGGATCACTCATTTATGATAGGTGATAGATTATTGCTAAATTAAAATATAATAATAATATTTTAAAATTTATTACTAGTGATAAATATTATTCGTTGTAAAATTATCTTTTATATTTGGAATTCCCAATGAAAATCATTTCATTGTTTTTAAATTTTTTTTACCAATCTTTATTGTTTCTTGCGACGGTTAAAAAATCATTAAAAAGACTATTTACAATAGTTTCCATAACGAATGTATTCATTGCAAACTCAAGTAATTTTGTGAGGAATTTTATTCATTATTATATATTTGATATAAATTATATAACTATGGTCTTCAAATTATTCATTACTATAGAATGCATTTTTGAAAGTGGTGTTTTTCTCACGAAGTTCCAATAATCTCTAATAACTGATCCCTCTATAGTTATAATCGAGGCATTATTTTTGCTAAAAACAAATCCTAACAACTTAAGGAAGCCATCACCATGCTAAAGAATCTATACTTTACATATACTTCTAATTTTTGCAATTAAGACTACATGCTACTATCATCATATAATAGTACCAGTCCCATTATGGTTTATTGGAAGGAGTTGGCAATGATCTTTTATAGAAAAATGGGAACATCCACATATGGATAGCGGTTCCCAACTCTTTAGTTTCACCATGGTTTTTTTGATGGAGATGATGCTTATTATGTTGGAAGTAAACTACAATAAATATTCTTGTGGGAATTGAGCTATAACAATGAAATTCTCTACAAACCAAACATTTCTTGCCAAAAAAATCCCATCACTCAAACATTCACACTAAAATTGTCATCACACATCATACTAAAATAATATGTTGCCACATTTCAATAAAACTACAACTACCACGCTTTTGGCTATATGCATTGCTGACATTAATGTCTGACTAAAAGTCTTGCTATAAAGTATTTTTGTTTTAGCGCAGTTCATGCGTCACATAGTAATATACACAAATATAAACTTTCCATATATACATGAAACAAAAATAAGATAAATATTGCAAAGAAGAAGAAGACCTAAATAGATTAAGCTCCCTCAACTCGAAGTAGTGAAGAGAAGAGAATGAGAGAGCAATACTGTAGGTAGTAGGGAAGACAATAAGGGAAGGTGGGGGTACCAAGGAGAAAAAAGCAAGAGGACGCGATGTGGGGGTGGCACATTCTTAAGGCTTAATGGGGAGGCAACTAGGGGATGGAACATGGAGGGAATTTGATATTGGGAGCGTTTAAAGATCGCTTATTTTTTTTATACCTATGTATACTTTTGAAATTTCATATATACTACTCCATAATTGTGAATTACACTAAAATCTCGAAATGAGTCCTTTGACATCCTAACCCCAACTATTACTTTGCTCCACTAACTCAACCACCTTTTGAGTTAATGTAGCCATATTTAACACAGTGGTAGGTATTTATTTATTTTACATTTTATATTTTGTTCACCCTAGCTCCAACCCTCCCATTTCCTCCCACAACTCCTCTCCCTCTTATAGTCCTTGTCGCAACCTAAAGACCCTCCCTCAACATCCCTACTTCGCCTCCAACTCCCTTGATCTCTTCTGCTCGGACACCAGTTCCCCTAACCTCTCGTGACCTCCATCTCCACCCCCACCCCGCAAGTCCCCTGACCTCTGACCTCCATAACTACCAACACCATCTTCCTCAACCTCCCCCTTCCCCTTCCCATCACACAATAGAGCAAGATAGCGATGGTGATATGGCTCTGCTCCATGGAACGAAGGACGAGTATGGTTAGGGGGTCACGTCTGTGATGACGACACTATAGAAAAGTGTAGCACAGAGCTGCGTAACTATATCATCAACAATGAGGAGTAATGAAAGCACCACCATGCAATGCTTGTTTCTATATTTAGAAAAGCAATCACAATAGTGAAGGGGTGACGTGTACGACTAACAATGACTAGAATGAGGTGGGGATGCAACCGCAAGAGTGATTGATTAAAAAAGTAGCTCGATAACAATGGCCAGCGATGGTAGGCGTTGGAGGAGAGGGATTAGAGTTAAAGGACAATGATCGAGCGAGGAAGGACTTGGAGACAAGGAAGGCGATGTCTGTGTTGAGTAGGAGTGTGGAGGGGAAGAGGAGGGCATGATTTGTAAATAGATTGATACTACGGGATATATTTATCAATTTTAATGAAAATAGTTAAAGGTCAAGAATAAATGGAAGTTAGCATAAAGATATGTCAAGTAATGGTCAGTCATAAAAGCAAGGGTGCGGGTGTAATTTGCAACTATGGAAGGGTTTTGATAAAGTATACAGGAGTATGTGTGTAAAAAATCATATTTTTTTTAAATTTAGTTGTTATTTATCAATGGTCTGTAATGTGTCTGTCTTGAAAACTAACCTCCTTTTCGAGGAACTACCATCAATGAAAGCACATTTTCAACTATTAATGTACGATATTGATGTTAATGATGAGATATAAATTGTCTATGTTTCCTTGGAAATTGTATGCTTAATACCTGAATTACCATGAAATAATATATAATGTTACGATGAATTTTTAAATTGATTAGTATCTATTTTTTATATGAAAATGCATGATGCAACACTCATGGATGGAGTTATATATGGATGGATTTATACACCATTTAAAGCAACTACAATGATTTTATGAAGGAGAGCGAGACCCACGTATAGAGGCAAAGGGTGGTAACAGTTGCGGTAGGAAGGCCCTATGTGGCGGAGGCAAAGAGGAGCACGACGACGAGGGAGTGGAAAACGAAGGAGCGATAGAGAGTGGCGATCTAGTGGAAAAGGGGGAGTCGCTCTGCAGTTCCTTCATGACAAGGGAGACATGTTCTTTGAGACATTGTTTGAGGAGCTTGTGTGGTATGCGCTCCGCGATCTAGTGGAGTGGATGGTTCCCATTCTCATGCTCCCTTTAGAGAGAGAGGAAGAAGAATATAACTCAATATTAACTCAAGAACAACTAAATTGACTGTAGAGATCGTAATGTAAGATGGAGTAAGATTATACGAGCCATGGGGGATAGGTATTATGAAGTCAGGGTCGTTATGTAATTAATAAAGTTTAAAGATTGTTGTGTAAAAATCCCTATTAAAATCTTTTAAAAGCGTATGATAAGAGATATGATACGGATACATCCATGCTTTGTTTCCTTAAAAAACCGTTTTCAGTCCAATTTTGCTCTCGTTTGACCCATTTAATTTCTTGGTTAGTCTTCTTTTCTCACTATGTATTGGGTTGTTAAAATCTTCGAATCACCTAAATATAGTTAAGTTGCATGTCATTTAGTTAATTGGCTTTTTTAATTCTAGATATCTCCCTTGTGATTTTATTACTTCGTTTATTGTATTTCTTTTAGATGGGGGTTAAGAGTTGGAAAAAGAGAAGAGGAATGTGGTAACGAAAGTGTTAAAAAAACTAAGCTTATTGTGTGTAATAACCACGGAAGGCTATATCGGTATCGATATTGGTACCATGTCTATACGATATATCGACACTATATCACCAATATCAAACCGATTGTGTGAATAAAATAGTCTTGGAAGGACAAATATCGGCCATATCAACGATATATCGTTCACCTGTCGATACCGATCTATCACGATATGATCTTCCATGGTATTAACACCCTTTTATACATTGCTCATTATGACACTTAGATATCCGCATATGCTCTCATGCTTAATTGTTTACAACACTTCTTTGAGAGAGTTGTTATGAACACTCGACCCTTTTAACGCTTCTTGCCTTGTCGACGAGAAAGCTCAGACCACCTTTGCATGTCTTTCTCATTTTAACTGTTACTATGGATACACGAAACCTTCCCTTTTTTCGAACTCACTTCAATGGTCTGGTGATAGAGCACTTGAAGAACCAGTGTTTTAATCACCCACCCCTATTTACCTACTAAAAAAACTCTTTACCTGACATTTGACAAAAGGAAAATCAACTCCTTTTTTTACCACGCAATTACCTTGGCAGAAAGATTTTTACCATGAATATCATCAGCAAATGCATCCAATTGAAAACGAGCAATCAGCTGCAGTAAACAGCTTGTTAACCAGGTTTTTTTTGGTATGGAAGCCTACTTAATAATCTGCATTCAAATATTGAACTGAAATAATTGACCCATTTAATCTTCAAATGCAACCAGAACTTATCTGTCTTGGTTAGATTATATCATGCACGTCAACTCCCAAATATTGACCATGATTACAGATACAAAATTAACTGTTAACATATGCGGGTTGATCGATGAATATCTAAACCAACTGTTTATTTAACAAGAAATAAATTATAAATCAACCAATAAATATTCTTTTTTACATTAACCACAAAAAGCTAAGTTTACCGACCATTTAGGGGAAAGCAGAATGAAATTAAAACACTGGATTCATAATCTACAAAATATAACGCAGGAGTTCGCCCAAAACCATTAGCAAGGGTGCAATCAACTATAAGTTGGGGAGAGTAGTACCAAGAAGAGTTTTACTTGGGAATATCTATATGGTTGTCCAGATCCCAGACCACGACTTTACCATCCAATCCTGTGTAACAAAAACACGAGACAAACTATTATCAAGAATCCTAGCTTTTGCATATAATATCCAACAGCATGGGAAATTTCATGATGACATCCACGATAATTAAGAGTTGTAGATCGATTTCCCAACTACAGCCATTATCTTTTAGCAGAATCCAGAGTGCCAATACTCTCAGAGGTCGAGGTACGCTACCTTTCCTAGCTCGAGAGAGAAGAGAGAAGGATGGAGAGAGGGATGGAAGGGGGGCTCCCGCACTTGAGGTGTTGCTGGATAACTTCTCCCATTGGGAGGTCTATTTATAGGGTGCGAGCCCCTCGAGCCGCCCGCCCCCATCTTCCCCGCGCTTGCACGACGTGCTTCCGTCGGATCCGGTCTTCCTGCAACCGCCGGCTGCGAAACGGCCGGGTACGGTTGTTGACCACTAAAGGTCATTCACTGGCTTCATTCAAACAAATACATGAGTTGTCTTTCAACACTTCAATCATCAGGAGGCCATATCATTCATCAATTTCCCATAAAAAATTTTATGGTATTAATTGCTCAAAATTCTAAATTGAAGATAATTATGATTATGTCATGAGAAACTATCCATTTCCTTGTAGGTTCTCTAATTGAGAATTAACAAAAAGGTCTATCCGTGATTTTTTTAATTTATCATCCAACATAGGCAAATTAGTTCATCAATATTTTTTAAGGGAATTACATAAAGCCTCCGGAATCATGGGTATCAGCAAGTTTTTTTCTTTAACCTGAGCAATTTAGGATGTGTTTGTTCTATCATAGCGATTCAAGACGTTTGTTGGAGATGAAACCCGAATGCAGATGAACAATTAACCACCACAAATGAAGCAAGGGAAGAAGAAGACACAAGATAGATGGTGCTCGGTCATCTCTCGCGACCACTAGAGCAAAAAAATCACTAAAAGGAAGAACGAGTACATGTTCCCTCACTTTCTATTCGTCTCTTCTCTTCCTCTCTTTTTCTCGTGCTGATAGTTGTGGTGTTGCAAGCACGAACAATTACCACATTCATTTACATCCATTCCAAAGTGATGGCATTGATGAGAATGACGTGCAATGGTGAGCTGGTGAGGCCTGGCATCACATGCTTTGCAACCAATTTTATAGCGTTGCAAAGTCTGAAACAACACAAGACAGGGTTGAAAACCATATGCTGCCTAGGTGAATGGTTCAAGATACCAGAAGCTCGGGCTGAAGGAGGACTGAAAGTGGAGACATTGATCAACGATCTCCACTTTTGGGATGACGTGACTCGGGTCACAAAGATCATGGATCCGATTATTTCTGCATTGCGGATCGTAGTGGTGATAAGAAGCCCACCAAGGGAGTGAACTACGAGGCAATATGCTGCATGAGAGAGGTCAAAGAAGCAGTTGGAAAAGGATTCAAAGCACGGTTGGACAGCATAGATGAGCGATGGTCCAAAATGCTCTCAAATCCTCTTCACAAGGCCAGTATGTATTATGTAATAACCTAATTTATTTTTCATTTTTTTAGGACTTTAGAATCTGAGAACTATGCGTGCTTGTGTCCAACTTATTACTTCAATCCTAAGTACCAATATAAGGATAGTCTTGGTACAAATGTTGACTTTCTAGCAATTGTACAAATTGTGGTGGAGAAGCTCGTCAAGGACGAGAAGACACAAACCTTGTGGATGAACGAGGTAATCTTGATTTTGGAGCTAGATTCTGACTCACAAAATATTATTTAAGAGTATTACGTAACAATTTATGACTTCAACCTATGTGCAGGTGAAGTACTTCAGTGATGGCTTGGGTTCCTTTGGGCGAATTACTACGGTAAATGGACGGGGAAGTACTCTTCCTGGTAAGGACGAAGACAAAAAAGTACATATATTATGTAGTGAAGCAATACTATTATTGATTTATTTCTACTTGAATTTTTCGTAGCCGAACGGTGGTTACTGTATGGGATGGAGGCTCCCCACCTATGAAAAGTGGCAGTGAAAGTTTTGTCTCAAACTGCATCTGTTGGTGGTTGTGAGAGGAACTGGAGAACATTCAACTTGATCCATTCGAAGAGACGGACCAAGTTGGGAGAACATAGGCTCCATGATCTTGTCTACATGCACTACAACTTGAGGTTGAAGATGAAACATGCAAGGGAGGGTCAGGACAAAGAGGACTACACATACCCTATTGATCTTGCATACATTTTCAAGATGTACGATGACGATACTGATAAAGATGTTCTCCAGAGGTGGATGGATTCCAATGGTGCTCCTGTTCTCGATCAACAAGGTAGAAGATCAAGAATATAAGCCAGCAAACAGGAGCAGATGTAAGTGACTATCTGGCTAGATTTGGACGGATTACGGGCCCTCTTGGAGGGTTGGAGGCTGAGGTTGATGCAATTGCTGATGAAATTCTCTCTACTAGCTCCAAATCCAAATCAAAAGATGACAATGGAGATGATGATGATGATGTCGTTGTTGTTGTTGGCAGTCGTGGTGTATGTGGTGATGGGGGAGAATCATATTCAGGTTGGTCAGCAGCGGGTGGTCGTGGACCACAAGATACAAGATTTGAGGATGGGCTCCACGCAGGGCATGAATATATGGAGCGACAGAGGAACACACATGGACAGTTTGTTCCAAGTCCGAGTCCGAGACCTATGGATTACGACGCATACGATCGTGGCCATCGTCCAACCAACAGCTACATATCTGTAGGTTCCTTTAGTTGCATGGACATTGACAACCCATATCGTGGAGGAACACAAAGTTCCCTTGGCGGATATGGATCATCGCACGATGAGGGATCACTTGGCTTCTTCCCAAAATTCTTTCATGCTCCTCCTGGACCTCCTCCTCAAGTGTATGCACCTCCATCATATTCATATGGTTACTGTGGGTATGGGGGGTATAACAGCTAAAACAGTAAGAACTACCAAGATAGCCAACCTGAGCAGAGCTAGGGCAACTTCTTTGGCGGTGACAGTTATGGTTTCTTCCCTGAGTACACGCTAGTGCATCCTCCACAGAGATCTTCTCCTACTCCGTCACTGTCGTCCCGAGGATCTCAAGCCAGTACTTTGCAGCCTTGTCGTGCCACTCGTGATACCGAATCTAGTGTCGCTTATCCTCGTCTCGGGATACTCATAGGCATCGATGACCACCAATACATGTATGTAATGGATTACAAGGCTATGTACTCGTACATGACATGGGAGAACTACTGCGAGTACATTGAATCTGCGATACGTTATGACAGACAACAAGGGGTGATTTAGATCCATCACGGAACTCTTGGTTCTGAACCGAACACAACACCATGTAATATATTTTAATCTTTTATTGCATTAATCATTAATGTTCAAGTTCTTATTTAGTCTACGCGAATATGTCTTTTCACTTGTCGTATGAATGTTACTCTGTTACTAAATATTAAGTATTAACAACGATATGTTCGATTTGGTGTATGGTATACCGTCATAGTCATAGATGATCGATATGTATGCTATAAGCCAATAAGTGTATATCTATTGTATCATTGTTTGAAGTACTAAGATTAACTGAATAGCAATATTCACTTCTATCATCGCCCTTAGTCCATAGCAAGTGAATTTAGGAATATTTAGGTTGGCATATATTAACTGAATAGTAATATTCTATTCGATCATCGCCCTTAGTCCATTCGGCCGAATATTACAAGAATGTATCTCCTAACTTTTTCTCGTGCAACACTCCCACAAAGGACTGAGAGGAATCTAGATCGAACCCAAGGGAAACAGTTGTAGGCGACATTGGGGAGACCCCAAACCTTTCTGGTTCGAGACAAATGACATGAGGTCCTTCCAGTTCAGCAAGGACTAGCATCTCCTCAACAATAGTAGGGACACAACTCTTCTTTACCCGATCTACGCTCCCCACATGAAGGGCATGCACCACGGAGGATAAAGTCTCGAACACAATACCTAACATGGGTCCAATCTAGACTAGCACCGATCCGAACGAAATGAGCTAAAGGATGGACCCAAACGGATATATGATCTATTGTTTAAACAAATCTGAGGTTGTGCAGCTAGCTAAGACTCAAGTTCCAAACAAGCCGGATCTGAAAAGAACCAACCATCCACACCTCCTATAAAAATATCGAAAACCCTAACATGCATCACCATGCTCAATATATGCAGAAACATCTCTGTGTCCGAGACTTCTGAGTAGTAACACCCTTTAACTCCTTTACAACCACCACATGGATTTGAAATTCAAAATCCAAAAACTTTAGGTCAATGTCATCACCATCATCCGCCAACTTAGACATAGACTCCTCCGGCGACCCCTTCATCAACACTTTCGGTAAGACAACCTCAACTCCCTAGTATGTTCCTCCAACTCTAGTGTTCGTTGCTTCGAGATACTTTTCGAATGGGAGCTCTTCACCGGCGGTGGTGGCAGAGCCACCTCTCAGACAAGGAGCAAGAAAGATGCCCAACCCACCCAAAGATTGCAATAAGTCTTTGAGGATATCGTCTTCCTTCCTCGTATGACGACCAATGTAGCATGAATGCATGCTCCTAAGCTGCAGCCTTCAGAGAGGATTCACGTAACTTCATCTAGGCCCCACAACGCTAGATTTCCAAAGTCCTTGAGAGGAAGGTGCACAAAAAATCGCACACCCTATTGTATAGCATTATATGAACTTAATTTCATTGAATTCTCATTTTGAATTATAGAACGTTGATCAACTCCATTTCACCAATTTTTAGGTACTAATCGAGACCATTTAGTCTGAGAGAAATTGTATTGATAATGACTTTTTAACCAACTTTTCTATTCATTTATTCTAAACTTATTAATATTTATGTTTTGATTTGGAATCAAATATTCCGTGTGTCTCACAATAATCCTTAACTTGATCCCTAAGAAAAAGATGAGTTCCATGATATTGAAGTACATGTGTCAGGTGATATTTGTTATTAGCTTGAATTTGTGATATTTTGTAAAATACTTCCTCTCCATCCGGAAAACATGGCCAATGCCAGTCAACGTCTACAATCGCATTAAACACAGATAATAGTCAATGTGCTCCATTCGGTGCCAAACCACGTGCAGGAATCAAATTTGCACCGATCTGAGCAATATAACCTGCAAATGACATTCCCAAAGCGGTAGAGATCTCCCATACCAGTGTCGGGAAGTCCCCTCTTCTTTCTCCAACACACCAATAAGAATGCACATCCCCCCTGTAGAGATACCCTAATCAAAACTTTGTGTGTTCACCACCGCAACCCAAGAGGTACCCTTAGAACTATTGTCTGCAGTTAGATGCTTTGATGGATTTGACACCCTAAGCTCCAAGTGGCATGAGCTACAAGAGAACTTACGATAACCAAACCACCGCAAGCAAAGCAGCGGTGCAAGGTCGAGCATTCCAAGACCAAATGGCCATGTACACCACATTGGTAATAACACGGGCCTCGCTTCCGATGGGTAACAAACTCCCATCTCCTGTCTAAAGACAATTCTCCCTTGATGGTGGCAATCTTCTCCATCATCGCATCATATTTTATGGCTCTCACTTCTTCACCTCCGTGAATCCACCGACGAAGTTGCCCTCTCTCCTGCTCATCACGGCCTCTCATCTCTCGCTCTATCATCCAGGGTACGCCATATGCTCAAAAGTTTGTCCACTTGCCGTTATGTTGTTTGTTATTGCCGCTCCATTGAAGCACCTTCCACCCAAAAAATTAGGGTGAGGGAATCACTACAAAATTAAGCATGATATTAACATGAACTATAATGTTGCCCTATCTGCAAAACTGAAATAAATGCATATAGCAAAATGCGAAAGGAAGCCTGGTTAAAGGGTTGGTCTATTTTTATGTCTATTAAATGCATCCGGAGTTGATAATTTGTAGTCAAAGAATGCCAATATTTACCATTGCACCAGGACTCCATTTCTAGTATGAAAACATAAAAGGTGTGCATAACAATTGCATTAATTTTACCTGAAGTGCTGAAGCGCTTGATTATTTTATCCCCTTCTTTCCTCAGAGGAACTATGCCACTGATACACAAGCAAAACCCAAATCATGATAAATGTGGAATTCAAGAAAATAATGGAATTGTGTCAATCAATGAGAATAAATGGAACATACGTTATGCAGTTTTCATGGGCACCACTGGGAGGTTTTGTGGGCTCAACAGTATCATTGCTAGTTCCATGTTTTGACTGCCCATAGAATTTCCCAAATGCCTCCGAAAACTGAAAAGGCATTACAAGTTAAATATGCATCACAAGAAACTTGTACACAGTTAACTTGAAGTGCAAAATGGAAAAAGTAACAATGCTGTGATACACAAATGCCAATTGAAATATCACTATAGATGTTTGAAACCTATGCAGCGGAAAAACAAGGTAAGAGATTTGGGACATAAAGAAGTCAAATATTTATGTGATTCATGATGATAAAAAACCATAATATTCAAAAACAAGATGAGACCCACAGGTTTCTTCTCAATCTTCTCAGTTAAAAACTATTTGTACAAAGTCAAATACACATGCACATACCCTAAGAAGATGTCAAACTGAATAGTGTATTAGAAAGCGGGGGTCATAACACCAATATTACTTTCAGGGCCAACATTGTTCTAAGTTTTTAAAAGCCATGATCATTTGAAGTTAATGATCATCCATATATTCATTAATATGACCAACACAAATTCCCTCTACCAAGAACTCTGATAGTGTGAGATCGAGTATACACAACTTCGAGGATCGAAGAAATACACCATTCCTCCACAGTCCAATTGCACAAGTCAGCCCAAGTAGTCTAGACTGGTTACCAGATCTTTGCATAAATGGCTGCAACCAAAACATCTCCAATCTCATATCCAGCAATCCTGATCCCCATTCGAAGGCTCTAACATGTCAACAAGCGATGTCAAATTTATGAAATCATTGCAACATCTGTATATGACAATTGACGTCACTGACGTGCATGTGGGAGTCCGTAACCCACCCCACCTCCCGCAAGCCACTGATTGTAGGCCACATAAGAATTAAACTCGATATCAAGGTCCATCAACCTTGGGAACAAAATATGTTGGAGCACGACCAGCTGTCTATCCAAAATTTGAATTGAGACCCATCACTCAGCTTGGAATTTAGGAAGTCAATAATCGACATCAACACCTTAACCACTCCCTTTCTGAAAAGTAAAAGACTAGGAGGAAGCATCGCCCATTCCTCCAGCTCCAAATTCCGATCATATGACACCAAGAAGACATTCTTTAAGAACCCATCACCATTCCCAGTAACCTCATTACCTACTTAGAAAGGAGGAACATTTTCCATGTCCTCAAGCCACTCATCCCTGGACCTCCATCCATCACTAAAATGTAAACCTCAGTTGACTTCACAAGTGGCACCGCCCCCCAACCCAAGCACTACATCCAGCCAGGATCTATCCTTTGCATGGCATTGATCATGCCAGCAATGCCAACAAAAAACATGAAAGCCGACAAAAAGTATGTCCAACACTAATTGCAATAGAACCAAACGACCTCTCCTAGACAACACCCTGGAGAAGTGCCACTCCGCACCAAAACTCGGTTCCAATCAACATAGTAATACCCAAATCGACCAAGGGCGGACCAAAATAGGTAATTAAAAAAACTGAACATCTTGAGATAGGTGCTTGCTTATTGGGAACAATATGAAGATCAATATCAAAAGTTAGCAAAATCCTGCGAAAAAAATACAAACAACAATGCAAGCTTCAAACTACCTACATTTTTATGCCATCAATTCTACCTACATTAAATGCCCTTGGGTGTCCATAACAAAGATAATATGCAAGGCCATGATATATTTTCATCCCAATAAAACATATTAGTGGAATTGACAAATTTTAATCTGGCAATTCATAACACGAGTTTCAAAAGCCCTAATTTTAAGGCCCGATTTAATGGCTGCTAATATTTTCTTGTCGCTTTTTATGTCAAGATATCATCCTTCAAATAAAAGGAAAACCAATTTGCAACTTATTTCTTTCTAATCGCAGGGTCTCAAGAAAAGCAACGGCATAATTAGATACACAAAAAAACACAAACTAGTTTCTGTAAGGATCATGCAGTTAAACCGCAGGAAGTTAAATAATCCATCATGCAATGCTGACACAGGGTTTTGAGGAGACCTAATAAAAGGTTACAAAAGAAATACCTGCGAGCCATACTTTGAGCTTGATGTTACTACTTTCCGTTCATCAAGGAATTTAGTAAAACTCCTGCATCAAAAATATAAAAATTGGCGAATGGAAGCCCCGTCAATGCAGTTAATTCACTTGAATGATACACACGAGGGAAAAGTTCAAGTCCTTTAAAGAGAGCATGATAAGATCAACTATTTTACTTCCTTTAAGTAAAACTTGCATCTCTTGCAGTTATGCATATTCCAGTGGTATTCACATGATAGAAGAATTTTGTTCTAATCAATAACAGGCCAACTTTAAGCGAAACTTCTTTTGTTTATTATTCTGTTATCATATACTGATTGAATGAGCAATTTCTTTCTACTTGTTTATTGTTGAAATCTAAAATGTGGAAGTGAAATAGATAAACAGAGTAAGAAATCAAGAAAGAATAAACATGAATGCGAGATTTTACGTAGAACCCTACTCCCTAAGGAATGGGATGAAACCACGAGAGAAGGTCTCAAAGGGTCGTATGTTTCTATTGAACTTTCTCAATGAGTACACGGGGTATGGGGCTCCTTATATAGCCCCACAGACATACCAGAGCCTTACCGCTCATCCATGTGGGACTAAACATAAGTGGGTGGCAATTGAATCCTGGAGAGATCTAATTACCACTCTATTAAATACTTCAACACTCCCCCTCAAGCAGGAGCTGAGAAAGTTGCAGGCTTGCAGCGTACAACAAAAAGAAAGGTATACAACATATCTTCACATGATACCTCACAAGAAAATATATGTATGTTGCTGGTAGAAGACCTTACTCGAGGATGGGTCTGTGACTTTCATATCACCGGAACATATTCATGTCATGCATGTAGAGTCGTTGCAATACTAGGTCACCGGAACGTATCTCTGTCGTGTTTGGAGAAGAGTCGCAGTAGAAAAAGTCAAGCGCTGAGCAATAGTCAGGTAGTAAAAGCAATATATGCCCTAACAAAGAAGTCAATGCACGGTGAAGAAGGATGATCTGTACAAATCTAGAGTGTCGGTCTATCAGTCGTGCACGGGTAGTAGAAGTCCTGAAGAATCTATCTCTAACACCACTTTTCCCCCATACTTGATAGAATAAAGAGCATGGAACATCAAGTTGGGAGAAACAAAACAAGCATTTTATACTTTTTTTGCACAAATCGATCCCCTTTTTTCATAGATGTTCCCTTTTTTCTTGGCTATTCTCTATTTTATACATACGACTTCTTTTTCTTGTATATATCCGCTTTTTTATTAAAACAAAGAATCTTTTTTTAATCGGCCCTCTTTTTTTTAACAGATGGCCTCTTTTTTTCATTCATTTTTTCTTATCTTTCGGCCCACTTGGGTCCACCCCTATTTCGGGTTCCCTGATTGGGCACTCCTCACAAGAACGCAAGCCGCCACCTATGGGGTGTCGCCGCACTAGATGCCTAGAAAAGAGGCGACATCGTTGGAGTATTCTAGAGGGATGCCTATGGTGCGCTATCACTCGAGATGTGAACCCGACGGTGATCGAAATCATCATCGCACGTGGAGATCTTCTGGAGAAAGGGTTGGAAGGTGACATGGAAGGGCTTCGGCTGGAGGTCTCTATCGCCATGGCATGCACGTGAAAGAAAGACATCCATGTCTAGCGCGATGCAGGGTCTTACGCCCACAGGAGGGTGCGATTATAGTGCCAGAGATGTGCAACCCCCTTGTTTTCTCCTCACATGTGATGCTGGAGGATGATTCGAGTTTAGGGCACCGTCCTTTACCTGGAGTCGCTGATTTCCTAGGATCTTACGACAGAGGGCGTGCAATGGTGAGGAGAAGGGGCTTTTCCTCCCAGATCTCCTCCTACGAAGGAACCCCAGAATATGAACAATAACATGAGCTTAATCTCCATCGTGCATAATATAATCTCAAGAACAAAATAGAAATTCTAAAAAAAGAACCAGAGAATAAAACCCTAGAATTGACCGCTCTAATACCATGTTGAAATCTAAAATGCGGAAGCGAAATAGATAAACAGAGCAAGAAGTCAAGAAAGACTAAACATGAAAATGAGATTTTACGTTGAACCCTGCTCCCTAAGGAGCAGAATGAAACCACAAGAGTAAGGCCTCAAAGGGTCGTATGTTTCTATTGAACTTTCTCAATGAATACATGAGACGTGGGGCTCCTTATGTAGCCCCACAGACAGACCAGAGTCCCACAGCTCATCCATGTGGGACTAAACATAAGTGGGTGGCAATTATATCATGGAGAGATCCAATTACCACTCTATTACATACTTCAACATTTATAATATTGCACATGCTTGGAAATTGTGAAGACTACATTCCCTCCACAAACAATAAATCCTCTTTTATTTTCTAGGTTTGTATCACTTGTGCCCCTCTTAGATGATGCAATATAATTATACCCCTCCCTTTTTTGCAATATCAGTTGTGCTCCTGACTTGTTCTATTATTAGTCGTGCCCTACCTTTAGTTTGGTTGTTAATGAGTTGAAGTAGACCATAGTTTATACAAACCAAGGTGTGTGTAAGTCCCCCACCCCTCACCTCCCCCTCCCTCAACCCCCACCACCCCGATCTCCTTTAATTTATTCACAAGTCCACAAAGCAACACAACATCACATCGGCAACTCCATCAGCTCTTTCTTGGACATTCAGGTGAAGATCCAGGAGCTTCGGTTCCTTACCCTTCTACAACACACGAGGCATGCCTCGCACCATTGATCATAGCCACCACCTTTTGCAAGTATCCTAGCAGCACAGCCGACCCTCCGGAGCTCTGATCCTTTGAGCTTCGACAAATCAACCAACAGAAGCGCAACAAGAGTAAATTCAAAGTTCAGGAAAAGCGATATGCGTATGCGTTCGGGCAGCTCACCAAATAACGACTAAGCGGTATGCGGGAGCATATGCGAAGTATATGCGGTTCTACATGGTTTTCTAATTTTTATTTATAAATAAATAAATTTCTACAAAAATTACTAAAGCGAACTAAATTTATGAATAATACTAAAGTTTTGGCTATTAAATCAGGCATACTCAAGTTTTATCTTTAGAGAAGTAAATTCAACTTTATAACGAAAGATGTGAGCCTTAAATTGTTGTAGAAAAATTGCAAGATGATTCCAAACATCATGGGACATCATGAACATGTTGAAGATGGGTGATTTAAGCATAAATATTTAAATATCAAGGCATAAGCATTAAGAGCAGGGTAAGCCATAATGTGATATATCGGTATTGGCAGGAGATTGATGAATCGTCGACATGGCCTATATTTGCACTTCCAAGATAAGTGATAATGAACTGATGCATTAAGAGCAGGGTAAGCCATAATGCGATATATCGGTATTGGCAGGAGATTGATGAATCATCGACATGGCCTATATTTGCACTTCCAAGGCCATTTCCTTAATAAAATCGTGCTGATTTGGGCAATATAGCGTCGATATATCGACGATATATCATATCGACAGGTAGCCTATACGGATATTGATACCGATATTACCTACCTTAATTAAGAGAAGATTATTGGACATACTCCTGAAGGATTCAAGTTGAACAAATAGTAAAATTTAAGCATGAGACATCAGGAGGATGCTGAAGATTGGTGATTTATATGTGAGACGTCACGACTCAGGAGCATGCTGAAGATTGGTGATGAATGATAATGAATCGATGTATTAACATTTAAAACAATCTTACTGGAAGGATAAAAATTGAACAAATAGTAAATTTTACGATGATTTTCAACAAATGAAAGTGAGAAAAGGCCCCTATAGATATAATTTCATAGTGTTCAGCATGTATAAATAACACAGGTATACCATATAATATCAATCGAATGTGGGCATTTCTGTTCCTTTAAATAACATACAGTTATTAAAACCCTGCAAACCACAGTCAAACCCATGTAGAGATTGCATCAAAAAATCTACGGTATCACAAATAAACTTCACCCACATCCTCTATCCATAATCACTTATCCAGGAGGAAGCACATCGGAGAAATAGTGGAAACAAGAACTTACACAAGTCTCCGGGCAGAGGAGGTGAGCAGCAGCTCGTCTCCAAGCAGAAGAGGTTGGAGCCGACGAGCGAGAAAGCTGACGGAAGAGGCGCAATAGCAGGCATAGGCGATGAGCAGCAGGCTTCGTCTCTAGGAGAAGGAGGTGAAGCGAAGGAGGCTTTGTCTCTAGGCGGAGGAGGCGAGAGGTGGAGACACATGCGTGGGAGGTTTCACGGAAAATGAGTTTTTTCGTCTTAGGGTTTCTTGAGTCTTGAGTAAGGTGGAATGCTTCCTAGTAAGAGAAATTCATTTGATAATATCTTAACATTCTGATCTCCAAGTTGCCCCCTACCAAACCCGATAACCGCATAAATTGATTAGGCGGACCGCTTATGCGGCATATGCGGCCCGCTTAAGCAGACAGGGCGCAATGACCCACTTTAGGAAATCGGTTCGCCCTACTAGCTGTATACGCACATTTGGACCGCATATACGGCCACACAGGCTGATTTCCTGAACATTGAGTAGATTCACCAAAATCTAGCCAACTTGAAGCTGCTCCAAGTCTTGTTATAGCTAAAAATGCGAAAACTAATGAGGATATAGATTCACCACATCTATCTAATATTCGACAAATCCTCAGTGAACTACCGATGACTAGATCAGGCATCACCTGTAGCTTTTGAATGCCCGACCTTTAGATGCCTTCCGTGTTGTGTAGGATCTATATCTAAGCGTGTGCATTAAAACTCGCTTCTCATCAGAGCACCTCCTCTGCTCCATCTGCAGCTCTAGCATATTCTCCTCTAGTGTAGACGAGGAGGATACCATCACACTTCCTCTATTGTTTGCGTAGACACCCGAAGAAGCTCCATCTGTACATCTGCTAGAGTTGGTCGTCGTATTCAGCTTAAGAACCTGCGAAAGAAGAAGACGAAAACCTCCCTTACAGGCATCGTTTGATTAGAATAAAGGTGTTTGTATCCACCAATATGAGAAGCACCCTAGATCTGAAATCAACACTGCCTTCTTGGAGCACAAGCTACAGTAGCTTGAAGAACAATTTGGAGTGTTGTTTGTATGAATAATAGGCCTCCGCCACTCTAGAATTATCTAGAGTGCAACCTTCATACGCGCCATCAACATCTCAAGTACCTTCATCCGCATCCACCGCCTTCGATCTGGAGTGCAACAACCGCAAACCACGAGAGCCACCACGTGGATCATGATAGACATCCATCTTCACTGTTCGCCACATCCGTCGCCACCTGGAGGAGCCCTATTCTCACAAACAAAGGACTAGCCTCTATTCCTCCCAGATCTATAGATCCACGACACGTCTCCAACATCAATGGACAAGATCCTCTTATGTGTTCTAATCCAAGTCGTGAGGAGGGGCTGTTGTGGGCAAAGGAGGGGCTGGAGGACTTGCCTCTATTCCTATAGAGAATGAAGAGGAAGAAGGTGAAGAAGATTGTTCAATAGAAATTACATCGCTACCCTAAGTTTTCTGTTCTAATTTCCCACCCATATGTCCAAAATTTAATGTCGGTTTGGGAGGTGGATGGACGACAACTAACTCAAGGACCAAATAAAATTGCAGAAAGTCAGAGGAGAAACTGATATTCCAATAAAGGGAGGGGCATAACTGATATTGCAACATCTAAGAGGGGCATAATTGATAAAACCCCTATTTTCTAATTATGTTTTCCAATTCTTGGTTGGTGATTCATTGCGGAAATATACTCTAGCAGAGAATGCACAAATAATCTGCAAATTATAGACCCAAAAATAGTCCCACCCAACCATGTTCCTCACACATTTTGAGAGTTTCATGCACCAAAAACTATTTCCCAATATTCAAATATCCGATTAGAGAAGTGCTTAATAATAGCAACACAAAAGCACATAAATAAACAGACACAAGAATGCAATTTCAAGCCTCTTGGCACATTCAAGTATAGAATTTTGCAAGGACATCCACATATTGAAATTTAGAGAAGCCAGCAGGAGTACTTGAATCTAGACTATTTAGCAAAAGTAGAGTAAATAAACATGAATATAAGAAGCGTTGTAGTATAAGAACAGTTCACACTTTTATGAACTAGCACTAAAATTTTCCTGCATAGTTGTTTGACAGCATTACATGGCATATTTAACTCATCTGTTGAACATGTTTGAAGAAATCACGCGAATCAAGGAAGTTTTAAAGAATGTGAGGCATAACGAGGCTATATACCTCAACTTTTGGTAGACTAGACTTACGCCGAGGTAGGCTCCTTTTTCCCTTATAATAACTTTATTAGAATATATATATATATATATATATATATATATACAAACTTACCAAATACCATCTCAATAATCAATGATTGCATTAGCTTCTAAATTTTTCATGCTTGTATAGGCTAATACCAAACAAGAAAATACTATATGATCTCCACAACGAAGACATGGTATAGCTTCACAAAGTACCTTTATTAAGGAGGGTTTTTACACTTATGCCACTCCGAGATTCTGAAAATACAGTTATAACCATACCTTTTTTTTCCAATATCACTTGTGTCCCGACTTTCTTTGATGATTAATAGTTATACCCCTTGGGTTAGTTGTCTTTTATCCCCCCTCCCAAATAGACATTATCTTAGAGGCACATGCGTGATTGGAAAGGAAAAAGAGTACAAGCCAAATTTTAGGGGGAGCCTACATTCCATTTCCTCCCACCCACCATCACCACAACCACACATCCATATTTATACAAATTTCCTTGTCGAGTACAACAAAATATGCTTCCTTATGGCAGAGGGGGATGAAGGAATGCCCAGTAAGACGGAGTGGTTTACAGGTTTCAGTGGCTTACAGGAGGCTACGTCAATGACATCAAAGGATAGATTGAAGGACCAGATGAAGGGGTTCATGAAGGCATCAACGGAGTTGATGCATGAACTTTGTTGTAGTTGTTGAAAGGGCAAGCGATAGAGCGCGGAGGGGATAAAAGATAGCTATGCAGTGACGAGGTTGCAAGGGCCCATAAATGATTGCAATGGCTTAGGTTCTTGAACGAGTACCTGCCTAAGGATCGGATCGTACATGTGGCCTGTAGAGATCCTCGTCTAAATGCGACCACATGCACTAGAATGGGAAGGGGTATATGGGGGGAGGGTTGCATGCAAGGGGATCGGTTGGATCTTAACACGGGAATTGTGTAATTCAAACCATCGGGGAGTTGGTTTTGGACAAGAGTTTGTGACAGGGAGTATGGATCTGGTGTGAATCGTGTGATCATGAATACATTATTGGTGGGGAGACGACGACGGCAGGCAGAGGAATGCGTCCTGGAGTGGCGGCGAGGGGCTTGCAGCTACGGAGTTCAATACTCCACTGTAAAGACCCCACACGCACTGCAGCCCCCCCCATGCACGTTGAAGTACAAACTCCGCCGAAGATCTGCCGCCCGGGTTGCACTACCCTTCTCGCACAAGTGTAATGAGCATAAAAAGGAAGGGACATTGTTGCAATAAAATCTCAAATAGCCTTGGCACTTAGCAACATGTGGCGAAATGGCACGATCATTTGGCGTGATTTGGCCAATTTGGATGCAATTGATTATGTATATTTTAATCTGATACCCAAATAAAAAACTTGTACAAATTGACTAACTAGGCCAACAAGTCGGGTCAGTGGGGTAGCCGCGTGCATTGACTTTTAGTCGGTTAATAGTAGACCAACCAACAAGTCGGTTTGATTATATGTAAACAAGGTGGTCATCATCTCAATGTGAGTCGCCCTTTTTTATGTTATAATAATTGTAACAGGATTTTTCTTAATCTGACCTAGGTTTATGGAAACCATGATTTGGTTCATTAAATAGACAACCAAACTAACAAAAGGACACAACTGTTAATAGCGCAGAAAGGTAAGGGTACAACCGATATAATAGAAAAGGAAGGGGCATAAATGTAATTGCATAATATCATAGGGGCACAAGTGTGAAAGACCCTATTAAAAATATATAGCAAGCATACATTGTTACTTACCGAAAGAATAGTTACGAGGGGTCTTACTTTTTACTGTAGTAAGCATGCAATGGCCCATAAGATGTTAAAAGCAGAATAAAAAGGGAAGCACATAAAATATTCTTTAAAAACGTTGATTTACATTGTTTGAGACGGTCAATATGGCATCCTACTTCATGAGAGAAGCAACCTGATATCAGGATCATGTATTGATTATTCATTGAAACGTGTAGTATCGTGGCTTCAAATTTCAACGAAATTCCACCGAATTTCCTCAAAATTTCCGTTTCTCTTATCACTGAAATTGAAACACTATCTTATTTTTTTACATGATTTCAACGATTTTTTTGGCAAAAATGGGAAACACGTTATGGTGTCCACCCTGAATATATTAAAAAGCAGAGAAGTGTTTTTCAGGAAAACTTACAGAAGCCAAGAGTCGAGAAGAGTCCTATAAAAGAAAAATACATTTTCGATATAAAAATCAACAACAACAACAACAAAGCCTTTTCCCACAATTAAGTAGGGTCGGCTACATGGATTCTTCGCCTCCATTCAGATCTATCTTAGACCAATCCCGTGCTTATATCCACAAAACAAAGATCCCTTCGTATGGTCTCTTTCCAACACTTCTTAGGCCGTCCCCGCCCTCTCTTAGCCGGCTCAACATCCCAATACTCGCATCTCCTAACTGGTGCATCAACTGATCTTCTTTGCAAATGACCAAACCATCTTAAATGGTTTTCTCGCATCTTATCCTCGATCGGAGCAACACCAACTTTCTTTCTGATTGCATCATTCTGAATCTGATCTTTACGTGTGTGTCTACACATCCACCTTAGCATTTTCATTTCTGTTACAGCCATTATCTGCACATGTCTACGGTTCACAGGCCAACATTCAGATCCATAAAGCATAGCAGGTCTCACGGCTGCATTGTAAAACTTTCCTTTAATTTTTAAAGGAATTTTCTTATCACATAGAACAACATAGGCTCCTCTCCACTTTAGCCAGCCTGCATTTATTCTATTAGTAGCATCTCCATCAATTTCACCATCATGTTGCAAAATAGATCCCAGATATCTAAAAGAATCTCTCTTCTTAATGTTATCATCACCAATCTTCACCTCAATTCCTTCACCATTGCTTACATCAAAGGTGCACTCCATGTATTCTGTCTTAGCCCTACTTATACGAAATCCTTTACTCTCCAACTCATATCTCCACACCTCGAGCTTCTCATTTACTCCATCTCTAGTCTCGTCAATCAACGCAATATCATCAACAAATAACATACACCAAGGTAACTCATCCTGAATGTGACTTGTCAACTCGTCCATAATCAAAGTAAAAAGAAATGGACTCAAAGCTGAACCTTGATGTAAACCAATGTTGATGTCAAAATAGCCAGTCTTCCCAGACGGCGTCCTTACACAAGATAAAGCGTTATCATACATGTCCTTTATGAGGTTAATATATAGGACAGACACTTGTCTCTTCTCCAAAACTCTCCACAATATCTCTCGTGGGACAGAGTCATAAGCCTTCTCCAAATCAATAAAGATCATATGGAGGTTCTTCCTTTTTGCTCTATAAATCTCCATTGTTCTCCTCAGCAAATGGATGGCTTCAATAGTTGAGCGACCTGGCATGAATCCGAATTGGTTTTCATTGACATTGGGAACTTGCCTCAACCTTCTCTCGATCACACGTTCCCAAATTTTCATAGTGTGACTCATCAGCTTGATACCTCTATAATTTGAACAATTTTGAATATCTCCTTTATTTTTATAAAGAGGCACCACGATACTCCTCCAATCTTCAGGCATTTTCTTGCTTCGCCAAATAACATAAAATAGTTTCGTAAGCCAAGTCAAACTGCGCTCACCTAAAACTTTCCATACTTCTACAGGGATGTCATCCAGTCCTACACCTTTCTCAGGTCTCATAATCTTCAAAGCCTTCTCTACTTCCTTTCTTTGTATCCGTCTATAGCTTGCACGATTCAAGTAACTTTCACTACTAGCTAGATCACCCAAAGCGATCTCTCTATTTCCTTCCCCAATGAAAAGTTTATGGAAGTACTGCTCCCATCTAGTCTCTATATCCTTCTGAGTAACAAGCACGCGACCTTCCTCGTCCTTAATGCATCTCACTTGAGAAAGGTCTTTGATCTTTCTTTCTCTTGCTTTGGCCAACCTGAATATATCCTTCTGGCCCTCCTTAGAGTCAAGATTTTTATACAAAACTTCATAAGCTTTCGACTTAGCTTTGCTTACAGCCTTCTTTGCTTCCTTCTTTGCTATTTTGTAGTTTGTGACAGTTTCCTCTGTTCTATCCTTAGACATAGCTTTAAAGCATGTTCTTTTAGTTTTTAGTTTCTCTTGCACCCCTTGACTCCACCACCAAGCCTCCTTTCGACCTGGGGCTCCTCCCTTTGACCACATAGTTGTGATTGGTCATAGGAGGTCCTCTCTAGGTTGATTTTGCCTCAAACAATGAGTCCCAAAATGCGTCCAGATCCGAAGATTCAACGAATCAATGCCCAGCTCCATCCAGATTTGGGATGTCTTTATACATTGGAAGAAGAGATGTTCCACTGTCTCGTTTGTGTATCACAAAGGGGACACATGTTTGAGATATATGGAAAAAGTTTTGCACAATGGTCCCTTGTCATAATGCGCTTCTTGCGCAGCAGCCACCTAAAAAAACCAATTCTGCTTGACAGTTTTAGCTCCCAAAAAAGCTGCAGTCTCAAACCAAAACATTTTTCCTCGAGGGTTGTGGTCTAGTAATAGCTCTGTAGGAGTTTTTCACCAAAAAAGAGTTATCCTTCCACACCCAGTGATCCCATCCATGGGCCAGTCTATCTATTTATTTAAGGGACTCCAAAAGAAAAAGAAACTCTTCTAAGCGTTGGTCAAAGAAATTCGTCAGGAACGACAACATTCAATTGCCATCTAACCAGCACTCCAAAACCCTTACTTCACGGTTAAGGGCCAAAGCAAATAAGCGGGGAAATCTGATAGGAAAATGTACTCTCACATATCCATTTATTAGTCCAAAAAGCAAAAGGTGTACCATCACCAAGGACTGGATGAAAAAGTTCATGAAAGTTAGGTAGCATCGATTTGATGCCTTTCGAGAATGCTAAAGGATGAAAGTTCAGTTGACGAGGCAAGATACGTTGAAACCGATGCTATAAATGTTGCAAACTACTCTGCAACACAAGTATACATTTCTACCCCAAATCCTACTGACCCATTTTAGGAGAAATCCCCCTTCATGGACTCCAAGCGGGTGATTCCCGATCCTCCAAGAGCCTTTGGCAAAGCAAAAACCTCCCAATCCACAAGGTGCACATCGGACCCATCCTGACTTGTTTTACCCAAAAGAAATCTCCGCATGATCAGATTCAACCATCGCATGATACCAATGGGCAGAAGACGAGATGACATAAAGAAAATAGGAATAACTGAGAGAATGGCCTTAACAAGCAACAAACGTCCACCACAGCATAAAACTGCCACCTTCCAACCTGAGAACTTTCTGTCCATCTTTTCAATGATAGGTAACCCATCAGATGTCTTGCATCTACCAGTGAACAAGGGGAGACCTAAGTAGCGGATCGGTAGAGAGCCACACTCAATACTCATCTCCACATAACAAGCATATGCATCTATGTACCAAAGACTAAACGAAATTTCAGCGAAATGTCAACGAAATTTTATCGAAATTGCATGTTTTTTTCGCAAAACAACAAAAATAAGAGAATCCACAATCCACTTTCATCAAAATTTTTCTATATTAATGAATTTCCACTTATTTATTCGCCGAGAAGTTTCTTTATTCAGTTTCTAAATTTTACATGTAAATCCAAACCAAATCAGTTAGGCACACGATTAAAGAGTTAAATTTCAAGTTTCTTTTGAGGAAACGGTGGGATGGACCTCCAATGTGTGTGTGTATTGATTAGTAGTTATTATATGTGTCACCTCATTCTCATTGAAGAAATGATTATCAAGGTTTTTGCTTCAAGTTTAGCATATAGTTCCGATTCTAGGCTTCATGTTGCTCTACATATCAACATGTGTCATGATTATTACGATAATACTCCTTCAAAACTTATATTTGCACTTTTAAATGTGCATTTCTATTTTATTATTAGCTTAAGAATATTAAAACCTTAGTTTTTTTGAAAAAAAATCAAGTTTAGAGCCATTTCCAAGATCTTCGACGATTTTAACGGAATTCTATGAAATTTCCTTTTCTGGACATGGTGAAACAAAATCGAAATCCAAAATTTGAGGCCTTGTACAGTACAAGGCAATATATATGGACCTCAGTTACACCCAATCTCTCACTATATGCGATGTTAGATCAAACCCACGACCCTCTACTATACTATAAATGGACCTACCACTAGTTCAAATACACAATACACTCACCCCTTTACTATCCTCAAACACCCCTCATCAATCTAAAGCATGCAATACAACAACAAAGCCTTTTCCCACAATTAAGTAAGGTTGGCTATGCTCAACATTAATAAACCCAAAAGTCACAGTATATACATGACGACACATGTAATCTCAATGCATGCTCCCCAGGTTGTTGATGACGATAATGATACAATTTGGCCATGTAGGTAGTACGAGGAGTTTGAGGGAAATGATAATGCATTAAGCAATCTTGGTAAAAATATGGCTCTTGTGTTCTACATAAACATCGATCAACGTCATTGGAAATGCAATGAATCTCTTTTGTCTTACAACATGTCACCTTAACGAAAGATGGCTCCATTTCCTTCAAGATTTAAAAATGCCAAGGGATATTCCATGTGAAAATCTCAAAAAAGAGGCCCTCTCCTATTTGAAAACACAAATCATAGAAATCTCGTATAAGGACTTCAAAAAGTGAGTTCTCTCTCATATGAACCTCAGAAAGATCTAAAACTAGAGAGCACGACCAAAAATGGATGGAACTTAAGTATAGTACCTCTAAAAGAAGAACATGAGTCTCTCTGGATCGGAGTCTGAAAATTCTACTCTCAAAATCCCTCTAGGCATACTTTTTAGAATCCAACCAAATTGGAAGAAGAAACAAGATGAATAAAAAAAGTTCTTTTTAGACTTTTTTTCTCAATTTTTCATTTTGTCGTCATTTTTTAACAACCCTATGTAAAAACATTGTTTTCCTAAAGTGCACTGATTCACAGTTCAGACCATGGTCTTGCACATCTACCTTATGACTGATGTGACTTGCTGCCTTCCACAGTTTGTTCGCATCCAGCGGAAATTGAAGAAAAGAATCAAGGAACTCTGAAAAATGCTAATCAAAAGAAAATAAACCTCGAGAATGATCATGCCAAACTGACTAGCTCATGTATCATGTTGAAAACGGATAAACAAGAATTGCAGCACAACAATATAACATTGATTTGGGTGGTTCTAGATGCTCAGATTGACAGCCCTAGTCCACCGGAGAAGTTGCATAGTAGTCATGTTTCTTTTGTATTGATTCTTCTAATTGAAACTTGTATTCCGAGGCCCTCTCTAAAGACCCTGCTCCCATCTAACTCTCACTATAAGCGATGTAAGCCTAAAAACATAATCTATGCTACACAATTAATGGATTTCCCAAAAGATATAATTACCTGATTATTCAACCATTCACTATTCTCAACAGGGGAAGTGGCAATTACTAATGCAAGGAGTGTTGCGAAAATCATAAGCATAACAAAAGAAAATGCATCACTTATATTGTTAGAGAACTATTGAGATATTTCCTATCTTTCTTATGGTTTTCTTATTATCTATTTATTTTGTCTACTTTATGTAATTTGTCCCATAGGTTCCTCTCCTATATAAGAGAATCCAAGGGCCTCTCATTAAAAAATCAATTTATTTTTCCCACAACATAGTTTCGGAGAGACGGTCCTAAACCGGAGTTCCCGTATCCCAACAAACCCTAACCCTACCACCCCCCACCACCGTTAGCTGCCCAGGTCACCGCCCCAGGCTGCCACCCCTCCTTCCGGCTACAGCCTGGGCTGCTAGGCCTCCATCCGAATGTCGCCCTCCCATCCGGCTTCTGCCTGGGCAAGCCCAGGCTGCCGTCCCGGCCTGCTTAGGTTGCCGCACAGGCCTCCAGGCTGCAGCTCAGGCCTCCGCCACTGCTGACCTAGGCCGCCGCCTTGGCCATTCAGGCCTCCAGGGCGTTGCACCTGCCGCCCTAGGCCGCGGCCTCGGCTGCCCGGGCCGCCATCAGCCCTCTAGCGCGCTTCTGTGCACCTCGACATGTCATTCTACTGTCTGAACCGGTCTGATTTTGACCGGAAAACGTGACTTCAGAATTATAAATCGTGTTTCCCGGCCCTAGCGAGCAACGATGATTGATAAGGAAGGTTGTACGAGTCTACACATACAACCAATCCTCCGTATGATCATGTAGACCCGTTCATATCGTTGTACTCCCCAATTGAGTTCCGTTATTCAGCAGTTTTTCATCATGTTAGAGAACAAGGGTGACATTTTTTCCGTCCGGAGCCTTCAAAGGCCTGGCTCCCAATGCTAAGATGATGGGACCAACTATGAGTTATGGTCCATGCAGCTTCTCACCCTCATGTAGTGCAACAACAAGGAGCACATCCTGACGGATCTAGAGCCAACGGATAAGATTGGGGCAAATGCTTCTTGGAAGCAAGACAATGCATATGCACGTGTTTGGCTATGTGGGATCCTCACCACAGAGATAGCCAATGATATTCTAAACCAATCCACCACCAAGGAGATGTGGGATACTTTGGCTTCCAGCTATGCTCAAGTGAAGAATGAGGCCATGATTCTTCAGCTACAAGGCCAAGCAGAATGGTCGTCCTCTGCACGTGTACTACAGTTCCCTCCGTGGCATGTTTGAGAAGCTTCATAGCTATATGTCGATTACTACATCTCTTGAGCACCAGATGGCATACAGGAACTCCACGATGGTTGGACTTTCATGGCGGGCCTTGATACAGAGTACGATGTAGCACGTACTCAGTTTTTCAATGGAGCTATCATACCTCCCATGGAGGAGGCATGTAGCCGTCTCGGCTGGATTATCATGCCTCCTACAACAACTCCTCAACACTCGTCAGCTATGGTCGTTTCTCGTGGCCAAGGAGTGACGACCAGTCTAGAGGATGTACCACTCGTGGCAGAGGTGGGGGACGTACGTGTGGCCCTTGCACCTTTTGCCACCGACCGGGACCTGCAGAGGAGACATGCTACCAGAAGCATGGATATCCTATCTGCAGAGCAGATTGAGCCTTCAGGTACTCTTACTTCCCAGGTTGATCCTCATCTGGATGATATTGTCTCTCGTACTCGAGAGATCATGACTCCTGTTACAGGAACCACCACTATTGATATGCAACCGCAGCTAGAGCCTATTTGAGCTCCTTAGGTATCACTTATTCTTTCACTGTAGTAAAGGTGCAGATATGACAGAGTGGATTATGGACTCTGGTGTTTCCCATCATCTTTGTGGAGACAGAGCACAGCTGAGGTCCTACAGGATCATACCACCTGTTAGATGGTTTGTCATTGCCAATGGCGACCATTACCCATTATAGGACAGGGGGAGGTGCATTTGACGCCATCCATGCGTCTTCAGAATGCTTTATATGCTCCTGACTTTCAGGTGAATTTACATTCCATTAGTCAGATTACTAAGGATCCACATTATCGTGTCATCTTTGACCATTCGTCTCTTGTGTTTCAGGATATACTGACGTTCAGGGTGAATGGATGTGGCTGTGAGCAATGGGGATTCTACAAACGGGTCCAACCTCCTCACATTGTCGTTTCTACCATACCTACGGGACCAATCTCACCATATCAGTGGTACCTTCATTTTGGTCACCTTCCTCTGCAGAAGATATGTCATATTCTCCCTTAGATTTCCATGAGATCCTTCTTCAAGTGTGAGGCATGCCAGCTTGGGAAGTATCACCGTACCTCCTTTCCATCCCATCAGAGTCGGAGCAGTTCTAAGTTATTTGAGCTCCTTCATTTAAATATCTGGGGTCTGAGTCGTGTTCCTGATCATCAGGGACATTGTTTCTATCTAGTTGATGTTGATGATTTTTCTAGACTTTCCTGGGTCTTTTCATTGAAGAATAAGTCTGAGGTAGGATCTGTAATCAAATCTTTTATTAATGAGATAAAGAATATTTTTTCTGCCAATGTCAAATATATTTGTTCTGATAATGCCTTAGAGTTCTACACCTTACAGCTTTCTGACTTTCTTAGATCTATTGGCATTGTTCACCAGACCTCACGTGCATATACATCCTAACAAAACGGTGTTACCGAGCGCAAACACCGTCACTTACTTGTTGTGACCCGCATTGTTGATACGGAGTCGTGTTCATCATGTCTACTGGGGAGATGTTGTCCTCACAGCTTGCTATCTGGCGAACCGCATGCCTTCGTCTGTGTTGGGAGAGAAGATTCCTTTCTCGATTGTTTTTTTCCTGAGAAGGATACTTTCTCTCTTACACATCGTGTGTTTGGTTCAGTTGCTTTTGTTCATGATGTCTCTCCAGGTCGTGACAAGCTCTCTTCAGAGCTGTCAAGTGTGTCTTTGTCGTCTACTCTCGTACCCAGAAGGGGTATCGTTGCTTTGATCCACTCAAGCAGAAATACTTTGTCAGTGCTGATCTGATTTTATTTGAGTCTGTAATGTATTTTTCTCCTACAGGCGACAAATTAGCCACATCTGATTCTGACGATGAGATCTACATGCCTCCACCTCCTACTATTGTACCTCCTTCTACTCCTGCTCTACCACCACCTCATCAAACACCACCACCAATGCAGCCACCACCTACATCTACTCTTGCCTCTACACCTGCTCCTACGGCTCCACATCGTACTATGACTTAATTTTTTCCACATGCTTCTTACTCTCAGGTCTCTCTCGGTTCCCCTGCTCACAGACCTGTCCATCATCCAGCACACCTCAGGTATGTAATGAGCACACTATTTTTTACAGATGGCACTACTGAGTTGTTTGTGCTGCAGGATTCTATTCAGGATGAGCAGGTGCCCTTGGCATATGATCTTGATGTGCCCACTGCTCTGCGCAAGCAGAAACGTAGGTGTGCTACTTATCCTCTTGCAGCCCAGGTTTCCTTGAGCAGGCTGTCAGAGGATTTCAACAGTGGATACACCACATACATATCAGGAGACTCTTCAAAATAGACAGTGGAGACTAGCCATGGAGGAGATGGTTGTGTTACAGTTACGTGGTACATGGAGTCTTGTTCTGCTCCAGTTGGCGCATCCGTTTGTGAGATGCAAATGGGTGTTCACTGTGAAATACCGTGCAGATGGCAGTGTGGATCGCTATAAGGAGAGACTTGTGGCACGTGGGTTCACCCAGACATATGGGGTGGACTATCAGGATATTTTCTCCCTAGTTGCCAAACATTCTGCTCTGGCATACTACTTTCTATTGTTGTGACACGAGATTGTCCCCTTTACTAGCTTGATGTGAAGAATGCATTCCTATATGGTGATCTACAGGAGGAGGTCTACATGCAGCAGCCACCTGGGTTTGCTACTGAGGGGGAGCGTCAGAAGATTTGCAGGCTTCACAAGGCTATCTACGGCCTTAAGCAGAGTACAAGAGCATGGTTTCAAAAGCTCTCGGACTTGATAAAGCAACAGGGATTTGTACGATCGACTACAAATCACCCTTTGTTTGTGCATAGGACCCAGAGAGGTACTATCGCCATCCTTGTTTATGTTGATGATATTATTGTTACCGAGGATGACGAGCAGGGTATTCAGAGTGCCAAGGACTTACTAAGTCGGTAGTTTGAGACCAAGGACCTTGGTAGTTTACGTTACTTTCTTGGACTAGAGTTTGCAAGGAACCAGCGTGGTCTTTGTAGAGATAGTTTCTAGAATTAATAATGGTTTATGTATCTTTTTGCTATTTTCCTCTTTTATGTAGACGTCTCTGTAATTTACCCTTAAGGCCTCTCCCTATATAAGAGAGCCTAGGGTTTTTCTATGAATCATATCGAAGACTCCTTTCTTCTAACATGGTATCAGAGCCGCCCTAGGGCTCTCCTCCCTTCTCCACCCGCCGCCCCTCACTTCTCCTCCCTTCTAGCCGCTGCCAGCGGCTTCCATCAGCCCCCAGCGCCCAGCCCAGCGGCCCCCAGCCGCCCAACGCCCTTCCCAGAGGCCCCCAGCGCCCTTCCCAGCGGCACTCAGCCGCCCTCCCCAGTGGTCCCGCAGCCCCTCTCAGCGGCACCCAGCCGCTCTAGCGGCCACCACCAGCCATAGCGGCATCCGCCTGCCACCTCCAGCCACCCCAGCGGCCCCCGCCAGCCCCAACGGCACCAACATCTGCCGCCGTAAGCCTTCCAGTGGCCTCCAGCAGTCCATAGACATCGTTCTCGAGGCGATTCAAGGGCTGTAAGCTTCCTTGGAGGCGTACCCTAGACCTCTCTTCCTCCGATTTATGGATTTGAGTGCGTAAAAGTCTACACACGTACTCAAATCCGATGCAGTTGGTGTAGACGATCATCACCGTGTCTATTTACCCCTCGTCTTCTTCGAGCAGCAGTATGTCAGAATCGAAAGTCGATTTGCCCTCCACCGACGCATTCAAGGGTACTGCGCCAATAGTGAAGATGGACGGGTCTAACTATGAGCTATGGGCTATGCAGTTCATGAGCCTCATGAAATCAAATGGTAAGAAACATATTCTTACCGAGGATGATCCTGCGGAGAAGACAGGGATCTATGCCTCATGGGAGGCCGATGACGCTTACGCAAAAGTCTGGTTGTCTGGTACGTTGACGATGGAGATAGCTAACGATGTCCTCCGTCAGCCCACTGCTAAGGCAATGTGGGACATTCTTGCTGCTACGTACTCGCAGGTGCGAAATGAGACAAAGATGTTGCAGCTTCAACATGACATCTTTACGATGAAGCAGGCCGACAGACCTCTCCATTCTCTATACACCTCCCTGAGAGGGATGTTCGAGAAGCTATACAGTACCATTCCTCTGACTGCTACTCCGGAGCAGCAGAAGACGTTTCGGAACGCCACTATGGTGGGCGTTCTACTTGCGGCTCTCGATCCTGAGTATGATGCTGCACGGTCACAGATTCTAGCAGATGTCGTAATTCCTCCAGTGGAGGATGTCTACAGAAGGCTCAGTCGCATTCCAGTTTCCTCCAGCTCTTCTACTCCACCCCCATCTGCGATGGCAGCTTCGCATGGGAGAGGTGGACTGTCTTCAGGGCGTGGCCGTGGACGTGGCCGTGGATCTCAAGGTAGAGGAGGTCGCTTTAGTCAGATGTGCTCGTATTGTCACAGAACTGGACACTCAGAGGAGACATGCTACTCAAAGCACGGATTCCCAGCATCGGCACGGGTTGCAGAGCATTCACAGTCTCCATTACCGTCTACTGCAGATCATAGATTTGACGAACTTGTGGCCCGTCTACGCGAAATTATGCCACATTCTTCTGGTGATTCATCGGGTGGCTCTTCAGATATTGCAGCCACAGCCTCTGCCAGTTCATCCGCCGCAGCCAGTTCCTCAGGTAGATCATCAGCACTCATACCTTCTCATGATATATCTGACTAGGTTATCGATTCCGGAGCCACACATCATCTTTGTCGAGATAGAGGAAGATTACATGCCTACAGGGATATTCCTCCCGGTCGCTCAGTACAGATAGAAAAAGGATCTCACTCACCCCTTGTTGGCCAGGGGGAGGTTTTCTTATCCTCCACTATGCAGCTGCAGAATGTTTTACATGCCCCTGAGTTCTCACTGAATTTGCTGTCTATTAGTCAGATTACAAAGGATTTGAATTGTCGTGCTATATTTGACCCGTCTTCTCTCATTTTTCAGGACATACTCACGGGCAAGGTGATTGGTTGTGGCTCTGAGCAGAACAGTTTATATCGGCTGGTTCGGGAATCCTATGCTGGCGTCTCCTCTCACTCCACTGGACCAGTCTCACCTTACATTTGGCATCTTCGTTTTGGTCATCTTCCGCTCCAGAAAATGCGCAATCTTCTGCCCCAGATCTCTCCAAGTTCGTCGTTTCGCTGTGAAACATGTCAATTGGGAAAGCATCATAGGTCGAGCTTTCCAGGTCGTCAGAGTCGGAGCAGTAGCTCCCCTTTTGAGTTGTTACATATAGATATATGGGGTCCGAGTCGTGTTCCCGATCACCAGGGACAGATTTTATCTTGTGGTAGTAGATGATTTTTCTCGTGTCTCTTGGGTATTTCTTTTGAAGAATAAATCTGAAGCAGGAGATGTTACCAAAATTTGATTAATGAAGTGCAAAATGTTTTCTCTTCGTCAGTCAAATATGTTCGGACTGATAATGCCCTGGAATTTTGTACACGCTCTCTTTCTCAATTTCTGTCATTGAAGGGTATTATTCATCAAACCACGAGCGCATATACATCCCAACAAAATGGTGTGGCGGAAAGAAAGCATCGCCATCTCTTGGATATTACTCGTACCCTGTTGATTCAAAGTTGTGCTCCTATCTCTTTCTGGGGGGATGCTGTCCTTACTGCATGCTATCTGGTCAATAGAATGCCGTCCTCTGTCCTTGGAGAGAAGATACCCATCTCTCTTATTTTTCCAGACAAGGAGCTATTCTCACTATCACCACGTGTCTTTGGTGCTGTGGCGTTTGTCCATCGTCTATCTCCTGGACTTGACAAGCTCTCTCCAAGAGCAGTCAAGTGCGTCTTTGTTGGTTATTCCAGAACCCAGAAGGGATACCGGTGTTATGATCCTACAACCAACAGGTACTTTGTTAGTGCGGATGTCACTTTCTTCGAGTCGGTTATGTATTTCTCGCCAGCTGGGGACAGAATGGTACCATCCACCAACACTGATGATATTTATGTTCCACCACCACCTGCTTGTATTTCAACTGAGTCGTCTCCTGTGTCAGTTCCTATGTCAGCACCACCGCCACCACCACCTCCACCTCCACCCATTCCACATCGAATCATATCACCGTTTCCTAACCACTATACGCGTCGGTCAGGTCCTGCTCAGACAACAGATCAGTCAATCACTACGTCTCAGGTATGTTCAGATGATGTTACTACTGACGGGTCAGGTTCGGTGCATATGCAGGATGACTCATTACAGGTGGACACAGATGATGATCTTGATGTTCCGATTGCTATTCGGAAACAGAGACGACATTGTGCATCCTATCCATTTGCTTCACAGGTTTCCTTCCACCGACTCACAGGTGATTTTCAGAAGTTTGCCACAGCATTGTCTTCCGTGGTCATACCACAGACATACCAGGAAGCCTTGAAGAGTGAGTGCTGGAAATTAGCTATGGAAGAAGAAATGAGGGCCTTGCAGTCTGGTGCATGGTCTTTGGTCCCTGCACCTCCTGATGCATCCGTTGTGAGCTGCAAATGGGTCTACGCAGTCAAATATCATGCAGATGGCATGTTGGACAGGTACAAAGCACGTTTGGTCGCCCGTGGATTTACACAAACATATGGCGCGGATTACATGGATACATTCTCTCCAGTGGCGAGACACTCGACTCTCCGTATTCTACTATCTGTTGCAGTGGCTTGTGATTGGAGCATTTCTCAGCTCGACGTCAAGAATGCCTTTCTGTACGGGGATTTACAGGAGGAAGTCTACATGCAGCAGCCACCCGGGTTTACTGCTGAGGGGGAGAAGCATATGGTCTGTAGACTTCACAAGGCGATATATGGCCTCAAACAGAGTCCACGAGCATGGTGCAGAAGCTGTCCAATCTATTTGAGCACCAGGGATTTAAGAGGTCCAATGCTGATCATTCGTTGTTTATCCAGAAGTCCTCGGCAGGTACAGTTGTCATAATGGTCTATGTGGATGACATTCTTGTTACAGGAGACGACGTTCAGGGCATAGCGAGGGCAAAGGCATTCCTAGGTCGTCAGTTTGTTACAAAGGACCTTGGAACCCTAAGATATTTTCGGGGGTTAGAATTTGCAAGGAATGCACATGGTTTGGTGATGACACAACGGAAGTACATTACAGACTTCCTGGTTGAGACTGGTATGGATGGGTGCAAACCATCAAGCATCCCCATGGACCCCAGCATGAAGTTGTATGATGGTGATACTGATGAAGTAGATAAGAGGAGATATAGAGAGATGGTGGGAAAACTCCTCTACATTACCATAACCCGTCCAGACATTGCATTTGCAGTGAGCCGGGTGAGTCAGTTTATGGAGCAGCCAAGACAGATCCACATGGATGCTATATACATGATACTGAGATATCTGAAGTCTTCTCCAGGGTTAGGGCTGCTATTCAGAAAGGGCACAGACTTATCCATCTCAGCGTGTGCAGATGCAGATTATGCAGGATGCCCTAAGGATAGAAAATCAACCTCAGGATTTGCAGTTTTTGTTGGAGGCTCTCTGGTTTCTTGGAAAAGCAAGAAACAAACTGTGGTGGCAAGGTCCAGTGCGGAATCCGAATACAGGGCAATGGCTCAAGCCAGTACGGAAATGATGTGGGTTCGCTCCGTATTAGAAGATCTACATGTAGTTGTACCCTTACCTATGAAGCTTCAGTGTGACAATCAGGCTGCATTGTTCATTGCCAACAATCCAGCTTTTCATGAGAGGACCAAGCATATTGAGGTTGATTGCCATTATACCAGGGACCTGATCCAGAGAGGATTGATATCCACTGCACATGTTAGCTCAGGAGATCAAACTGCCGATGTTTTCACCAAGCCACTGCTCAGAGGACCCTTTCAGAGATGTTCATCCAAGCTGAGCATGATCGACATCTATGCTCCACCTTGAGGGGGAGTGTAGAGATAGTTTCTAGAATTAATAATGGTTTATGTATCTTTTTGCTATTTTCCTCTTTTATGTAGACGTCTTTGTAATTTACCCTTAAGGCCTCTCCCTATATAAGAGAGCCTAGGGTTTTTCTATAAATCATATCGAAGACTCCTTTCTTCTAACAGTCTTGTGATGACCCAAAGGAAGTATGTTACTTCCAGAGACAGGCCTGGCGAATTGCAAACCTGCCACTACTCCTATTGACCCAAGCATGAAGCTATATGATGATGACACTGAGGAGGTCGACAAGAGGAGGTACAAAGTGAGTCAGTTTATGTAGGAGCCTAGACTGACACGTATGGATGAAATCCATATGATCTTGAGGTATCTGAAGACTTTACCAGGTACGAGACTTCTGTTCAGCAGAGATACATCTCTTTCAGTTACAGCATGTGCAGATGCAGATTATGTGAACCCCCTCGGATCCGGATACCCGTTTTACGAAACATTCACATTACTACATTCGCATATGATCGCACAAAATATCGAAAATCAGGGAAAATTTTTTTCGCGCTGAAGCTACATATGGCATTCATATTCAAGCAACATTGTATCACCACAGAACAACACACCAACAAGAGCCACCAACTTTTCTTTTCATTAATTTTCATATATAAATTTACAAAATGTACATGAAGGAGACGGTACATTCACATATCCCAACATCAGGCTGAAGAGGAAATAACATCTATAATATAATAGTACAAAAGCTGCAGCAAAAGATATCATATATATACACGATCACCAGATCTCATCAACAGCTACTACAGATTATGTTGGGTGTCCGAAGGATAGGAAGTCTACTTCAGGTTTCGATGTGTTCATAGGGAATTCACTTCTTTCTTAGAAGACCAAGAAGCAGAGCGTAGTGGCCAGATCGAGTGCTAAATCAGAATACAGGGTCATGGCGCAGGCAAGCATGGAGATGATGTTAGTTATATCTGTTCTTACTGGCCTAACTATAGAGGTACCTCTTCCCATGCACCTCCAATGTGACAATCAGGCTTCTCTTTTCATTGCCAACAACCCAGCTCTTCATGAGAGGACCAAGTACATAGAGGTGGATTGTCACTACACTCGTGACATGATACAGAAGGGTCTTATTGCCACTACTCATGGCAGCTCTGGAGATCAAACAACAGATGTTTTTACTAAGGCCCTAGCTAGAGAGCCTTATCAGAGATGTTCCAAGCTAAGCCTTATCGATACCTACGCACCAGTTTGAGGGGGAGTGTTGAGATATTCCTATCTTTCTTACTGTTTTCTTATTATCTTTTTATTGTCTACTTCAAGTAATTTGCCCAATAGGTTCCTCTCCTATATAAGAGAACCCAAGGGCCTCTCATTAAAAAATCAATTTATTTTTCAACATAAATAACACTAAAGATAAGAATAATCTCAACACTCTCCCCTCAAGCTGGTGCACATATGTCTACCATGCTCAGCTTGGAACAACAACTTTGGAAAGGGCCTCCAGTAAGTGCTTTGGTGAATATATCTGCAGTCTGATCTTCAGTAGAAACATGAAAGGTAGATATGAGACCCTTCTGAATCATATCTCTTGTATAGTGACAGTCCACTTCTATATGCTTTGTACGCTCATGGAATGCGAGATTATTTGCAATAAATAGTGATGCATAATTATCACATAGAATCTGCAAAGGAAGTGATACATCAACAACAAGATAAGTCAAAACTGACCTGACGCACATCATCTCTGTCCATCCCTTAGCCATGGCCTTGTATTCGGACTCTGCACTAGATCTGGCAACTACAGTTTGCTTTTTTACTTTTCCATGACATGAGTGATTTGCCAACAATACACAAATCCAGAAGTGGACTTCCTGTCCCTGGGACATCCTATGTAATCTGCGTCTACATACGCTGTGATGTCAAGAGACATGCCTCTGCTGAATAAGAGATCGGTACATGGTGAAGACTTCGGATATCTCAAAATCATAATCATAGCATCCATATGCACCTTCCTGGGCTGCTCCATGAACTGACTCACCTTGCTAACAACAAAGCATATATCTGGCCTGGTGATGGTAGCATATAGGAGCTTCCTACTAGTTCCTTGTATCTTCTCTTATCTGTCTCCTCAGTATCATCAATCATATAATCTCATGCTTGGATCCATAGGAGTATTAGCATGCTAGCACCCTGTCATACATGTCTCTAATAGAAGATCAGTACAACCTTCCTTTGGGTCATCACAAGACCACGCTGGTTTCTGACGAATTCTAATCTAAGGAAGTATCTAAGATTGTCAAGATCCTTGGTCACAAACTGTTGACCTAGGAACTCCTTGGCTGCCTGAATGCCATGCTCATCATCAACAATGGCAATAGTATCATCAACATAGACAAGAATAGCAATTGTACCTCTCAGTGTCCTCTGAACAAAAAGTGACTGATCCGTAGTGGACCGAACAAATCCCTGATGCACTATCAACTCCGTGAGCTTTTCGTACCAAGCTCTAGGACTCTGCTTCAGGTCGTAAATCGCCGTGTGGAGCCTACAAACCTTCTGAGACTCCCCCTCAACAACAAACCCTGGTAGTTGCTACATTTTATAAACTTCCTCATGTAAATCTCCATATAAAAATGTATTCTTCACATCAAGCTGATAAAGACGCTATTCATGTGAACAACGACAAATAGGAGAATGCGTAATGTTGAGTGTCTGACCACTGGAGAAAAGGTATCCCGATAATCCACGCCATAAGTCTCGGTGAAACCACGTGCTACAAGCCTTGCCTTGTAGCGATCCACACTGCTATCCACTCGCTGCTTCACCGTAAATATCCATTTGTACCCCACAACAGATGCACCTGGAGAGGCATGTTGGAGTACTTGGTTGTATGCGCCATATGTATGGGAGATGGGTAAATGGATCTCTCCAGGATCCATTTACCCCATCCAAGAGTTTAGTCCCACATCTACCAGTGGTGGGAGTTGGAGGCTCTGTGGAGGCTATATAAGGAGCCCCAGACCTCCTGTATCAGATGAGAAAGTCAATAGACACATCGGCCGTCTGAGGCATTCTCCCTTGGTTTCATCCCGCTCCTTAGGGAGTAGGGTTCCACATAAATCCCGTTGTTCTCATTGTTTTTTGTTCTTTTTCCAATTCGCTTTCGCTTCCTATTTTCTAACATGGTATCAGAGCGGGTCGATTCTCGGAGATTTTTATGTTATTTTTTATTTTGAGAATAGGTTCTTGATTATCATTGAAGATTTATTTGAAAAAATTTGCTGTTCATGATTCCTCAAAGATCATTCATATTCAAGGATCATATATTGCTTGGAGAACTGCTCATCTAATATCTTCTCCGTTCGTAGATGCGTTTATTGCAAGCCACAGCGAATCCAGTTCCAGATCCAGGCGCACATCAGGGGTTCCCACGAATCCCAACAGGCGTATGCCCGCAGCAACCCTTGCGGCATACGCAAGCATTTCCATCGCCATCTTCCAGATCTGGAGGCGCAGATCAGGAACCCTAGCGCATTATCTCCAACCTCGGACCGAACCGAGACACCTCAGGCGCTTCCAATCGGCCGTGATTCCTTCTAGTGTCGCACGATCCGAGCCTCCTCTCCAGAGTTGGGATCTAGCCCCTTCTTTGGCGCAAACAACAGGACCCCCACCCGCGATGGCACGGGAACCATCATGATGGCGAGACCCCCTGCGCGCGAAGCCCCTACGCGCACGCGAGCCCTTGCGCGCGAGCCCCTACGTGCAACCTTATCCTTGTGCCGTCATGCTAGACCTCCTCTCAAGCCTCTCAAGGCGGCGCCGCCCCAAAGTCCCAGGCGTCTCCTTCCCTCGCAACCATCGCACACTGCAGCGACTCCACGCCTCAATGGTGACGGCACATCCTTTGCGCATGAGGCGATGGTAGACTTCCTCGCCTCCTCCGATCTCCATGCCAGATGCCACGGCGGTGGCCTCCCTTTATCTCCTGCGAAGTACAACAACGAGCCTCTCCACTCCAAGTGGGGGCGGCTCCCCTCCTTGCCCCATCTGGGGCGGCGGCATCCGTAGGAGGGTTCCCACGAGGGGAACCCTATTTCTGCGAGATGAAAGGGTGTGTTTGCCCTTTAAAAAAATTATATTCTACTGCATTTTCAGCATGGGCCCGTGAAGTCAAAAAAAATAGATGCTACTTTTGTAAGACCCAAGTGGGGCTGCAACGACATAAAAAAAGGAGAGAAGAAAGAAAAGAGGCGCGTACAAGAAAAAATCGTACACAAAATTTGCAAAAAAATGAAAAGCCATAAAAAAAGGATTGGAACGACTTTAAAAATGTTTAAAAGAAAATGTTTTCAAAAAAAAATTGTGACAGCTTAAAAAAATTGATGAAAAGCCGCAAGGAATTTTTCGAGAATATTCATGTTTTCCCCATTATCTTGTCCTCTCCCAATGTGGTCGATGTCCTCATTCCGACCAGTATGGGAGAAAGGGGGAGTATATGTAGAGTCACATATCTGTTCCATGATCCAGATTTAGATGTCAGATTTCCCGGCCAACCAGTTGTTCAAACTCTATAGTTTTCAGATGAAGATCTTCCATGCGTAATTTAAGACTTGATGTTCAGATTCCGAGTCGATAGTGTGATGTACAGATTCAGACTCGACGTCAGATGTTTCCGAGTCTTCTTCAGTTTCAGACACGCACGGATGTGGTCTTATTTCAGATGAGCACATGTATGCCATCATTTGTTCGTGGTCCCCGTCTTCTTGTTGTTTCAGCCAGAGTTTTCATGTGAGCCATAGGGACTCCAGAGTAGAGGACCATTCTATGTGGTAAGGGTTTTCATGTTGGTGAGGGTTTTCATGTGGTATCATAGGTATTCCAGAGTAGTGTACCATTCTATGTGCCAGATGGGAGAGACCCAGTTCTCCGACGAGGAGACTCTTCAGACTCCATTCTCCAGCGACCGTGGACTCTGACGAGGATTGCACTTCCACATCCATTTCAGTTCGGCCCTTTTTAGAGATGGAGCAGTTATCCACATGTTGTGACGGGCCAGAGTACTCCGACAAGGAGACTCGTTTCAGTTACAGTGACTCTGACAGGCGCAGTACAAAGCACATGCTCTTCGACGAGGAGATTCAGCAGACTCACGCTCCAGCTCGTTCGTCCTCCTCACCTGCACTGCATGAGAAGCAACGTCCTCGACAACAACAATTGTGTGCGTTGGGTTGATATTGTCCGTAGTGTCCTGTAGCGTGAGTTGAGTTTCTTTATGTTTGTCCAAACTGAGCATTGCATGCTCCAGCTTGAGGGGGAGTGTTGGAGTACTTGGTTGTATGCGCCATATGTATGGGAGATGGGTAAATGGATCTCTCCAGGATCCATTTACCCCATCCAAGAGTTTAGTCCCATATCTACCAGTGGTGGGACTTGGAGGCTCTGTGGAGGCTATATAAGGAGCCCCAGACCTCCTGTATCAGATGAGAAAGTCAATAGACACACCGGCCCTCTGAGGCATTCTCCCGTGGTTTCATCCCGCTCCTTAGGGAGTAGGGTTCCACGTAAATCTCGTTGTTCTTATTGTTTTTTATTCTTTTCCCATGTTTCGCTTCCGCTTCATATTTTCTAACAGGACAGAAACAACACTCCAAGTACCACGAGACTGCAAAGCGGCCATCTCCTCTTCCATGGCAAGTCGCCAACTGCTATCATGTATGGCCTCCTGATATGTTCGAGGTATAGTAATGGCTGAGAGGCTCATAAAAAACTTCTTGTATTCCTCTGAAAGATAGTCCAAGGAAGTATGTGTAGCTAGAGGGTACTTAGCATAGTTGCGACGGGGCTTCCTCAAGGCAATAGGTATATATCAAGGACTTCAGCCTCCGTGTTCTCTCTGCTATCAGATTCTCCTGTGTAGTATCATGTGGATCAAGCATATCACCATTACCATCAGTAGAAACAATGTGTTCATTACATACCTTGGGCGTGTTGGATGAAGAGGGGCGAGTAGAGGACCTGTGAAAATAAAAATGAGGTAGGAATTGAGTCATGGTAGACGAAGGTGGAGGAGGAGGTGGTGTAGGAGGTGGAGGTGACTGAGACTCGTCATGAGGACTTTTGGTGGAGATATCAGTGGTGGAGGAACGAAGATATCCTCACCAGAGTCAACATTAAACAACATGTCACCTGTAGGAGAAAAATACATAATAAACTCAAAAAATATGACATCTGCACTCACATAATATTTTCCTTCAACGGGATCAAAACACCGGTACCCTTTTTGGGTACGAGAATAGCCAACGAACACACATTTGACAGCCCTAGGAGAGAGCTTGTCACGATCATGAGTAAGATTGTGGACAAATGCCACAGATCCAAAGATTCTAGGGTAATTGAGAGTAAGACCTTCTCAGGAAACGCTATCAAGAAAGGAATTTTTCTCCAAGCATAGTGGACGGCATGCGGTTCACCAAGTAACATGCAGTAAGAATCGCATCACCTCAGAAAGAATGAGGAGCACGACTCTGAATCAAAAGAGTCCTTCTGACATCCAAAAGATGAGGGATTTTACGTTCAGCAATACCGTTCTGTTGTGAAGTGTAAGTGCACGAAGTTTGATCAACAACACCAATAGATCTGAGGAAGTCCGATAATTGTAAAGTAGAAAACTCCAAGGCATTGTTAGTGCGAATAAATTTCACATTGGCAGAAAAAATATTTTTAATCTCAATAAGAAAGATTTGATAATAGGACCAGCTTTCGACTTATTCTTCATCAGAAATACCCAAGATAATCTAGAATAATCATCTATAGGAATTATATAAAACCGATGTCCATGATGATCAGGAACGCGACTAGGACCCCAGATATCAAAGTGAACCAACTCAAATAATTGACCATTGTGGCGACTCTGACGACTTGGAAAGGAGGAATGACAATGCTTCCCAAGCTGACACGCCTCAAATTCCAGACTAGTACGAGTAGAGATCTGTGGGAGGACATGACACCGTTTTTGCGGAGGAAGGTGTCCAAATCAAAGAAGCCACAGAAATGGGGAGATAGGTCCAGAAGGGATAGTAGCAACCTATGCACAAGGAGGTTGGACAAGTCTGTAAAGTCCCCTCTGCTGACGGCCACATCCAATCACTCTGCTCGTAAGTATGTCCTGAAACACAAGAGAAGAAGGATCAAATATGACACAACAATGTAAATCTTTTGTAATCTGGCTAATAGACAAAAGATACATAAGAGATGCTGGAGTATGTAAGACATTTTGCAGATGCGTTGAGGGAGCTAGAACAATCTCCCCCAGTCCAACAATGGCTGAATGAACCCCATTGGCAATAACCACTGATCTATCAGGAGGGATAGATATGTAAGAAGTAAAATGTGCTCCATCAACGCACATATGATGAGATACGCCAGAGTCCATGATCCAGTCAGACAAATATGAACTGTTGCTACTAGTAAGGGCATAAGCAAAACCTGACGAGCTCGAAGAGGCTCTAGCAATATGTGCGACATCTGAAGAACCTACAGGCAAAGTAGTTGGAATAGTCATCATCTCTCGTAGCCTGGAAACAATATCATCAAAGCGTGCATCATGATTCGGTGCAGGTGTAGACAGATGCTCAGTCTGCTCAGCAACTCGGGCGGAGGTTGGATACCCATGCTTCTGATAGCTTGTCTCTTCAGAATGACCTGGACGGTGGTAATGTCAACATGGACCTCACTGATGACATGCTCCTCGACTACGTGGTCCCCGGCCACGTAACTGCGAAGTATTCCCTCTGCCACGAGAGACTGCCATAGCAGAAGGAGTCTGAGCCACAGTAATAGATGATGTAGTAATTCTGCTCGGTCTCTTATAAACCTCCTCCATTGGAGGTATCCTCTCTCCTGTAAGAAGTTGAGTACGTGTTGCATCGTATTCAGAGTCTAGAGATTACAAAAATGTTAGCAATGTGAGCCCGAGACGAACCATTCCTACAATAAATGTTATTGTAATAAATGATTTATCAATACAAGTTATTGATTATGTTTGTTTCACTCCCTTTCTGATATTGAATGAATGAATGCACTATAAGGTCCCTCTGTACAATAAGGGTTATGTACCATGGCCAACTTGATAATCATACAGCTATTGATTCATTGATTGAATCATAGAGGTTGATGCTTGGACGAATATCTAAGGAGTTAGATAGAGGACTCATCAAGCATCATCAAATGATTGACAAGTGATGATCTCCAGCCTGAGAAGGAGATGTCAATCCTTTCTCATTAGGCTGATATCTGATCAACCTCTCGATGCAGGTCCTCTGCATGGGAATAGTGATTCGGAGGTATCAGATTAGTTGAGTCAATGGGTTGACTTAACGAGATCGAGATAACCAAAGACCTATGATGAATACTGTCACATCACAGGCAAACATCTTCTGACCAGAGACATATGTATTGCTATATGTCTGAGTGTGTACATTTGGCAGACCAATAGGTTGATGACCTAACCAAGGTTTATACACCGGCAAGCTGGTGTGCATGTAAGGGCATATGAGTAATACGATCTCTCAAAGGGATCATACAGGTTCACTTGTGAGCCGAAAGACATGAGCTCACTCATGAGGTATTGGGACTGATCAAATTCCATGCATGTTCGTCATGCTTTAGAAGCATGACATGAATTTGAAGGTAAGATATATGCTTTGTGAAAGCATATGATCTGTACCATATCCCAAGGACCAAGCTTGAGAAAATTAGTGATAAACTATGAAGATGACAGTGTAAAAGTGATCTATATCTTCAAGATGATCATGAGTCTTCCAGTATGCAAGATGTACATGTATTGGGAATACCTGAGGGTGATTTGATCATAAACGTTTGTATAACGATGACGCTTCCATTCCGAGGGAGTGATGACACAGGTCTGGATTTTAATGACTCCTCTCATTAGAGAAGTGACATAATCTTAGTCCATGTACTGGACATTGATCTGAATGAGATTCAGATGCAATGAGAAGATTAGGTTTACGGTCTTGATTTAATCAAGCATCTATGAGAGGTCCATGGGATCGGGATTTGAGATGTGATCTCAATATCCAAGTCACTATACGTGGAACAATACAATTGCCCTGTCCTTATCTCCAAGTATCTGAGGAGAGATAGCATTGTTCTTGAATGGTTCAAGAATAATTCCATAAGATCTAAGCATTGAGAAATTGATAATTAAATTTGATTTAATTATCATGATGTATGAGGAATTATCCAATGTAATTAAATGTGATTTAATTATCATGGATAAGAATAATGTGGATAGTAATATCCAATTATTCATAATATATTATAAATGTGATTTATAATGTATTAGAGAGAGCTAATTATAATTTATATTTGTTAATTAATTATTAATGTGTATTGGATACACATTATCTAATTAATTGAAAATATAAATTATATTTTGTTTTGGGCTGTGAATGTGATTCACAATTTTCCAATGTCAAGAATGCAATATTCCCAAAATTAATTGTGAATTATTTTTGTGAATAAATCCCAACAAAAGTTGTTGGAAATAAATAATGGAGAAAATCAAGGAGGCATGCAATCTCATGGAAATCCATGAGATTGCCCCACTTGGAAAGGTGTGGGCGGCACCCAATTCCTATATAGAATGGGTGGCCGTCCCCCTTAAATGTACATGGAGATGTAATCTCCATGCATATTCTCTCCTTATTTTTTGGTGTAATTTAGGATTGATTTATATTTGATTTTGTCAAATATATTTTAATCTAAATTAAATTACAAGTTGTTGGCTTTTACCAACAACAATCTTGACCATTGGATTGACATAAATCTATCTCATCCATTGATTTTATATGTCCCATGGATTGAGATCCATGGATCCCAAAACCTATAAATAGAGAGGCATACCTTGCTCTCTTGTACATGCTGTTGGTAGCACATCTCTCTCTCTCTCTTTCTCCTCACACGCCAAACCTCTCCCTCTCTCCCTTGGTGGCCGACCACCATAACCCTAGGAGAGGAATTCGTCATCGCCTACGCCACCGCGCCGCCGCTTCGACGCTCTGCGGTTCTCCGTCTTCTTGGAATGCTACGCTCACGAAGGAGACGTTCGATCTCGTGCGACGAAATCAGGAGCAACCGTGCGTGGATCATCTTGTTGGATTGCGAGGACAACACGACTCATCCCCGCGCTCGCAAGCCGTTTCTCCGACGATCGGACTTGAGACAGGAGGTCTCTTTTCGTAGAGACTTGATCAACCACGCTTCAAGAGGTATTGCATTATACTTGTTGTGGTTATAGATAAAACGATCCGAGAATCGTTCTTGGATCATGTGGTTTCATCACATGAAAAATTTTAAATTCCGCTGCACCGAACAACTAGTACGACTAGTCGTTCTCCGTCGTATCCGATACGACGATCACGCTTCTGTGATGCGCTTGAGGATTTTTCCACATCCTTCAAGTGGTATCAGAGCCTCAGGTCGAAGGTTTTGGATATGATCTGCAAACCTAGGACGACTTGGGTTCGTGGAAGTCGCGAAAGTTTATATCGCATTTGATTTTCGCACTTCTGTTTAGTCAATAAATTCGGCACTGTTTAAATTGTTTAAACACGAATTTAACACTTGGATTTTGTTCCCCATTAAATAAGGAAACCATAGGATCTGAGTTTACGTAATTTGGATTTCGTTTGCTCGAGATATGGTTGTTTTAATGAACATGTATGCACTGTTGCGGGAACTGCAAATCTTAGCATGATTAAAGAGTTAATTACTGTTTAGACTTGCCTCGAAATGTGTGAAACATCACTTGGGTTCTGTCCTAACTCACATTAGCAATATCTGAAAATTGATTTTGTCTAATTTGGATTTAATATGATTGAGATATTTAATTTTAGTAAGTAGGAGTCACTGCTGAAATTACAGTCCTAATCAAGAACCATGTGATTGTCAATTAAAGAAATTAATTGTTAATTTCAAGAAATAATTATGGAAAATATTTGAGAAATATTGGAAGATGATTATTTCCTTAATAGACTTGGCCTCAACCAATAATTGATTAGATTTGATATAGATCAAAATTGGAAACACAATCATTAAACTCCTTGCTTGAATAGGATTGGGAATTTGTCTAGCAAATTTCCTTATAATCAAAATTGTTTTGATTACTATATGTATAATTTCGGTTGAAGAACCGATGATCATCTCAAGTATAAATTAATCTATTTGGCATTATCCTTTCCCGAGGCAGATATGGTGTTTAGTCGGAGATCGCTGGGGTAGCGGGTTGCAACGTATGTGGTCCGTCCCACTCTCGCCGGTACTGGCCATGACAGCGGGTAGAGACTGGATAATGCCGACGAAATCAAGATGTATTTTCTAATTATTAAGATACGAATTAATACGTACTTTGAGAATAATACCATATATATTCAAGTAAAACAATCAAGTTTGATTGATTGAATTGGATTGATAATTAATTTAATATGATTGAACTAATTATGTCCAATTAGAATACTCTAGTATGATTAGAGTTGATAATTCCCTTGGAAGAATTAATTATATGAATGTGTTTCATGGTAATTAATTAAATTTGAATAAGAGGTGGACGATCACATAAGTGATATCCATGGTGTCCCGTCAAGACGAAGAGTTTCGTCGCCAGATATTATATGTAGGAGACGCCTGTCCGAAGTGACAGCTCCTGCATATGATCCATTTGGATCGGGCTCGTCGCTTCTCGAAAGAGTAAGGACGTATGCGTAGTGACCCCAATATCGGGTCCTCATATTATTGGGGCGATATTCGATTGTGCATAGCGAGTTGTATTCCTGTTGACGGTTGGTTCAATTAATGACGGGTCAACATCACCTTAGGGGTGGTGGGCCCGGGTATTAAAGACGGAATTGGGAAATGCAAGTTGGACTTGCAAGGCGGAATGTGTTCCCGCTTCTCTTCATTGGAGTCATAGGATCTCATATTATTGGGATATGACAAAGATAAAGAGGAGATCCCAGTTCTTACTTGAGATATATCGATAAGTATATCTCTTACTTTGAAAGTATTTAAGGGAATAAACTTTCATAGTTGACATAGTAAGACTAATTTGATTTAAAATGCCTTGATCAAATAAAATTGAATTGAATATATGATTAATATGTTCTAATATAGTGAATTCTTAATTTCAGAAAATGAAGTCCATGAACCCACTGAGCAGGCTTCTGGAGGTCAACCAGTTGACCGGACCGAATTACTCGGATTGGATCCGTAATTTGGAGCTTGTACTCTCGGCTGAGCGCATAAGTTATGTGCTCTCAGAAGACAAGCATGAAAACCCTAAATCTAAGGAAGAAAAAGCATACAATGACAAGTATGATGAAGATCATGTCTTGGCTAGATGCTACATCTTGGGTTCTCTCTCCAATGTTCTTCAGAAACAACATGTGGAGATGATGACTTGCCAGGAGATTATGCAGAATCTGAAAGATATGTTTGGTGACATTAACCGCACCCAGCGGTACAACGTTATGAAAGAACTCGTTCGCTGCAAGATGCAGGAAGGGACTTCGGTCCGTGAACATGTGCTCAAAATGTTTGGGTACTTATCGGAGCTGGAGACTCTCGGGGCAACCATGGATGCAGATATGCAATCCGATTTCATTCTGCTGCGTTGCCCAAATCTTTCAATAACTTTGTGGTGTCATTCCACATGAACAAGCTGGAATTGACAAATGCTGGGCTTCTTGCTGCATTAAAGTCTGCAGAAGACGTGATGAAGAAAGATGGTCCCGCTGGCAGTGCAATGGTTACACAAGTCAGAGGGAAGCGCGGTCGGAAGCATGGTTCTCGGAAGGGCCCAGCCCAGAAGAGAAAGAAGAAGGGACAAAGTGTTAGCTCGTCTTCCAATGCATCCACTTTAATGGCGTCGAAGAAAACCAACGTCTGTCACCTCTGCAAAAAGCCGGGGCACTGGAGGCGTAATTGCGCGGATTACCTGAAGTCGGTCGACAAAGGTAAAGCCCCAGCAGGTATGAAATCTACTTTTATCATTGAAACCAGCTTTCTCATTGGACGAGAAGGAAGTTGGGTTGTTGATTCTGGTGCTTCTTTTCATGTATGCAATTTGTTGCATTTGTTTCAGGAAACTAGAAAACTTGAAGAAGGGGAGATAGTCATCCAGATGGGATCCGATGCAAGTGTTGCAGCAGTCGCCGTCAGGACTTGTCGGCTATCATTATCTAGTGGTAGAGTCCTAGTACTTAAAGAGTGTCTTTATGTACCTGAAGTCAGGAGGAATTTGATATCTGTATCTAAGCTAGTTAGAAGTGGATATTCATTCCTATTCTGTAATAAGTTAGTCATAAATCATTATGATAAATATATTGCAGATGGTATTTTGACTTCTGGTGGACTCTAAGAATTGTGCATTGATGAGCATGTCATGAATGTTACAACCACTAATAAAAACCCTAAAAGATCCAGGAACAATCATTCAAACATGATTTGGCATCAACGGCTTGATCATTTATCTGTTGATAGGATCAATAGATTGATAAAGGATGGACCTTTGGATTTTCTACAGGTTCAATCTTTACCTACCTATGAACATTGTATTCGAGGTAAAATGACTAGGATGCCTTTCCGTAACAAGGTTACTAGATGCGAAGGTATTATTGACCTAATTCATACCGATGTATGTGGTCCCTTCAGTACCGCGACTCGAAATGGATATCGATATTATTTGACGTTTATTGATGACCATTCGCGATACGGGTTTGTCTTCCTATCACGTCATAAATCTGAAACCTTTGAAAAGTTCAAAGAATTCAAGGCTTTGGTTGAGAACAAAACCGATAGGAAGATTAAACGGATTCGATCTGATCGAGGTGGCGAGTACCTCTCAGATGAATTCAATGAATACCTTAAAGAGAATGGAATTGTCTCCAATCTCACTACTCCTGAAACTCCCCAACTTAATGGTGTTGCTGAAAGACGCAACAGGACCATCATGGATATGGTCCATTCAATGATGAATAAAGTACATTTGCCACTTAGTTTCTAGGGATATGCAGTAGAGACTGCAATATATATCCTGAATAAGATTCCTAGCAAATTTGTACCTAAGAATCCTCATGAGCTTTGATATGGAACCAAAAGCTAGTGTTAATCACTTGAGGGTTTGGGGATGCTTTGTTCATGCGAAGATCGTGGACGCAAGTAAGCCGGAATCTCACACTCGTGAGTGTTACTTCATTGGGTATGTTAGAAATGGTATTGGATACCAACTCTATGACCCTGAGACCCAAAAGGTTTTTGTCTCTAGAGATGTGAAATTTCTGGAGGATGATTTCCTTAAAGGTCAAGACAAAAGTGAAGTAGAGGAACTCATAGAATCCCCTGAGGATTCTGAGCTTCCTAGACCGGAAACTGAAGAAGTAAATGAAGATGAAACACCCATACCTCTTCGAAGGAGTTCGAGGGTGGTTGCACCACCTGAAAGGTATGGATTACATGTGTCAAGTGAAACTGACAATGATCCTACTTCATTGATGAAGCACTCGCTGATCATGACATGGATGGATGCTAGCAATGAAGTCAGAAATTGACTCCATGCATAAGAATGGTGTATGGACCCTAGAGGATCCACCTAAAGGGGTAAAACCCATTGGATGCAAATGGATCTTCAAGAGAAAGAGGGGACCTGATGGGAAAGTAGAGACTTTCAAGGCACGGCTCGTAGCCAAGGGCTACACACAGAGAGAAGGCATCGACTACGATGAGACATTCTCTCCTGTGGCTATGCTTAAATCCTTCAGAACATTGCTAGCTATAGCTGCATATCTTGACTACGACATCTGGCAGATGGACATCAAGACGGCTTTCCTCAATGGATACCTCGAGGAGGATATTTACATGGAGCAGCCCCAGGGCTTCATGACTGAGGATGGAAAAGTATGCAAGCTGAAGAAATCCATCTATGGGCTCAAGCAAGCTTCTCGTAGCTGGAACATCAGATTTGACGAAACCATAAAGAGTTATGATTTTGTGCAGAGTCCTGATGAACCTTGTGTATACAAGAAGCTTAGTGGGAGCGCCATTGTGTTCATTGTACTTTATGTAGATGACATCCTTATCATTGGGAATGATACAGGGATGATGAGCAGTGTGAAGATTTGGTTGTCCCATACATTTGAGATGAAAGATCTTGGAGAAGCCTCTTACATCTTGGGTCTGAAGTTGTTCAGAAACCGGGAGAAAAGGATATTGGGATTGCCACAATATGGATACATTAAGAAGATTCTTGAACGATTCCGCATGGATAGTTCCAAAAAAAGGATTCATACCCTTAAGACATGGTATCCACCTGTCTAAAGGAATGACTCCTCAAACTGTTGAGGAAAAGAAAGCCATGGCTGAATGTCCTTATGCATCAGCTGTAGGAAGCTTAATGTATGCCATGATGTGCACTAGGCCAGATATCTGCCATGCAGTGGGAGTGGTTAGTCGTTACCAATCCTGCTATGGAGAACAACACTGGAATGCAGTAAAGAAAATATTTAAATATCTGAGACGGACACAAGATTACATCTTGGTCTATGGAGATGGTGATCTCCAAGTCTTGGGATATACATATTCTGACTTCCAGTCGGATATTGATGATCGAAAGTTGACATCAGGGTTTGTGTTCCTGTTGAATGGTGGTGTTGTGAGCTGGAGAAGCAAGAAGCAGGACACAACAGCAGATTTAACAACAGAATCCGAATACATTGCAGCATCGGATGCTGCAAAGGAGGCGGTGTGGTTGCGCAAGTTCGTGCTGGAGCTTGGCGTAGTTTCCTCTTATACTCCCATCCCGCTACTCTGTGATAACACGAGAGCCATTGCCCAGGCGAAGGAACCCAGATGGCATCAAAAGAGCAAGCAAGTAGAAAGGAAATACCACATCATTCGGGAGATTCAAAAGCGTGGTGACATCATCATCACCAAGGTGTCCTCTGCCGAAAACGTTGCTGGTCCTCTTACCAAACCTCTGACACAGAAGGTTTTCGACCAGCATGTAATGAGTATGGGTTTAAGGATTGTTCATGAATGGTTCTGAGGGCTAGTGGAGATTGTTAGCAATGTGAGCCCGAGATGAACCATTCCTACAATAAATGTTATTGTAATAAATGATTTATCAATAAAAGTTATTGATTATGTTTGTTTCACTCCCTTTCTGATATTGAATGAATGAATGCACTATAAGGTCCCTCTGTACAATAAGGGTTATGTACCATGGCCAACTTGATAATCATACAGTTGTTGATTTATTGATTGAATCATAGAGGATGATGCTTGGATGAATATCTAAGGAGTTAGATAGAGGACTCATCAAGCATCATCAAATGATTGACAAGTGATGATCTCCAGCCTGAGAAGGAGATGGCAATCCTTTCTCATTAGGCTGATATCTGATCGACCTCTTGATGCAGGTCCTTTACATGGGAATAGTGATTCGGAGGTATCAAATTAGTTGAGTCAATGGGTTGACTTAACGAGATCGAGATAACCAAAGACCTATGATGAATAATGTCACATCACAGGCAAACATCCTCTGACCAGAGACATATGTATTGCTATATGTCTGAGTGTGTACATTTGGCAGACCAATAGGTTGATGACCTAACCAAGGTCTAGATCTGGTGTGTATGTAAGGGCATATGAGTAATACGATCTCAAAGGGATCATACAGGTTCACTTGTGAGCCAGGAGACATGAGCTCACTCATGAGGTATTGGGACTGATCAAATTCCATGCATGGTCGTCATGCTTTAGAAGCATGACATGAATTTGAAGGTAAGATATATGCTTTGTGAAAGCATATGATCTGTACCATATCCCAAGGACCAAGATTGAGAAACTTAGTAATCAAACTATGAAGATGACAGTGTAAAAGTGATCTATATCTTCAGGATGATCATGAGTCTTCCAGTATGCAGGATGTACATATATTGGGAATACCTGAGGGTGATTTGATCATAAACGATTGTATAACCATGACGCTTCCATTCCGAGGAAGTGATGACACAGGTCTGGATTTTAGTGACTCCTCTCATTAGAGAAGTGACCTAATCTTAGTCCACGTACTGGATATTGATCTGAATGAGATTCATATGCAATGAGAAGATTAGGTTTACGGTCTTGATTTAATCAAGCATCTATGAGAGGTCCATGGGATCTGGATTTGAGATGTGATATCAATATCCAAGTCACTATACGTGGAACAATACAATCGTCCTGTCCTTATCTCCAAGTATCTGTGGAGAGATAGCATTGTTATTGAATGGTTTAAGAATAATTTCATAAGATCTAAGCATTAAGAAACTGATAATTAAATGTGATTTAATTATCATGATGTATGAGGAATTATCCAATGTAATTAAATGTGATTTAATTATCATAGATAAGAATAATACTGGATAGTAATATCCAATTATTCATAATATGTTATAAATGTGATTTATAATGTATTAGAGAGAGCTAATTATAATTTATATTTGTTAATTAATTATTAATGTGTATTGGATACACATTATCTAATTAATTAAAAATGTAAATTATATTTTGTTTTGGGTTGTGAATGTGATTGACAATTTTCTAATGTCAAGATTGCAATATTTCCAAAATTAATTGTGAATTATTTTTGTGAATAAATCCCAACAAAAGTTTTTGGAAATAAATAATGGAGAAAATCAAGGAGGCATGCAATCTCATGGAAATCCATGAGATTGCCCCACTTGGAAAGGTGTAGGTGGCACCCAATTCCTATATGGAATGGGTGGCCGTCCAACTTGAATGTATATTTGATTTTGTCAAATATATTTTAATCTAAATTAAATTACAAGTTGTTGGCTTTTACCAACAACAATCTTGACCATTGGATTGACATAAATCAATCTCATCCATTGATTTTATATGTCCCATGGATTGAGATCCATGGATCCCAAAACCCTATAAATAGAGAGGCATACCTTGCTCTCTTGTACATGCTATTGGTAGCACATCTCTCTCTCTTTCTCCTCATACGTCAACCCTCTCCCTCTCTCTCTTGGTGGCCGACCATCATAACCCTAGGAGAGGAATTCGTCGTCGCCTACGCCACCACGTCGCCGCTTCGACGCTCTGCGGTTCTCCGTCTTCTTGGAGTGCTACACTCACGAAGGAGACGTTCGATCTCGTGCGACGAGATCAGGAGCAACCGTGCTTGGATCATCTTGTTGGATTGCGAGGACAACGCGACTCATCCCCACGCTCGCAAGCCGTTTCTCCGACGATCGGACTTGAGACAGGAGGTCTCTTTTCGTAGAGACTTGATCAACCACGCTTCAAGAGGTATTGCATTATACTTGTTGTGGTTATAGATGAAACGATCCGAGAATCGTTCTTGGATCATGTGGTTTCATCACATGAAAATTTTTAAATTCCGCTGCACCGAACAACTAGTACGACTAGTCGTTCTCTGTCGTATCCGATATGACGATTACGCTTCCGTGATGCGCTTGAGGATTTTTCCATATCCTTCAAAAAATACATCTTCATAGTTGTATTGCGATACGACTGTTGTTGCTCAGTGCGTGTAGTAATAGGCATGAAGCTATGCAGACGCTCAAACATGCCTCTAAAATGCGAGAAGTGAACAAGAAGAGGTTGACCATTCTGTTTGGTCGGAAAAAATATCAAACTGCAAAATTTTGCTCTCATTTTTCACATTTCAATGTGGCTGCTAAGATATCCCACATGGCCTTTGTTGTGGGTTGATTGATAATATCATTGGAAATCTTCGTGGTGAGCATCCCGGAGAGCCAAATGCGAGCATAGGCATCATCTTGCTTCCAAGAAACATTAGCCCCAATCTTGACCTCCAGCTCTGGATTCGTCAGAATGTGTTCCTTGTTATGGCATTGCATCAGGGTGCGAAACTGCATGGACCACAACTTGTAGTTGGTCCCATCCATCTTCACGATAAGAGCCGGGCCCTTGAAGGTACCGGACGAAAAGACATCACCCTTGTTCTCTGACGTGATAGCAAGAATGCCGAAATCCGAAAAAAACTGAGAACTAGACCGTATAGCCGAGTCTACGCAATCACATATAGAGGATTGGTTGTATTGGTAGACTCATGCAACCATCCTCATCTCCTGTCTTTGTAGGCTAGGTCGTATGGGCGCAAAGGGCAGAGGCGCACACAGATACACGCAGAATGCACTGGATGTGCGCCGGATGCACGCAGGGTGCGCGTTGATATGTGCCGGTGCACGCAGATGTGCACACAGAATGTGCGCTGATGCGATACGCGCAGGAGGCACACAAGAGGGCATGGTGCTATGTTGCACAGGTGATGCGCGCAGGAGGGTGGGAGGGGCATGGGGGCGGTAGGGGCGCGCGGGGGCACACAGGAGGGCGGTAGGCACATCGGAGGGTGGTGGGGCTCACATGGGCGGTGAGGGCGCATAGGAGGGCGATGGGGGCGCGTAGGGGTGGTGGGGGCGGTGGGCGGGGAGGACGGTGTGCAGGGCGGTGCAGTGCGCAGGGCGTGCGGGGAGGGGTGCGGTGGCGCACGGGGGGTGCGGTGGCGCACGGGGGGCACTGCGCAAGGCGGGGCATGCGGGGAGGGGGCGGCGCACGGGACGGTGGGCACGTGGGGGTAGGGTTAGGGTTGGACACGGGAACTCCGATCTAGGACCGTTGCTCCGACCATGTTGGGAAAAACCAATGACCTTATATTCATAGGACCCCTGGGCTCTCTTATATAGGAGAGAAACCCTTGGGTAAATAACATGATAGGTACATTAAAAAAGGGAATACATAAATAACACTAAAGATAAGAATAATCATAACAAACAAGAATCCGAGATAAAAGTATTCATTAATAACATATGTATACATAGCTTTGACATTTTTGAGAAATGGTAATTATTGAGAATTTAAAAAAATAAAAAATTTCCAACAGTTATCTACCAGACAACCGAATAGTCAGTTAATAGGCTGAATAATCGAACTGACTATTTAGTTAGGTCGACTATTGGTTGACTAAAGGTTATTCAGTCGGGGACCCCCACACCTCATAGTCGGACTGAATAGTCAGTCTAATCGGTCGACTATTGCAACATTGGTTGTTGCAATTACATGATAATTCGATATATACCCATGACTCTTGTAATCATACTCCATCTTACACCGTGACCCTTTGCTGTCAATTTAAATATTATTGAGTTAATCTTCTTGAGTTAATCAAACTATGACAAGATCCAAGTGTGCATTTTTGCCCTCCTCTCTCCTTCCTTCTCATCTCCCCATTCTTCCTCTTTCCATCCATTACAGGTCTTCAAGCAGCCTCATACCATTGTCCACCTCAGGGTCATCTCTACATCAGTGGGCCTCCAGCAGTCAATCCCTTCATTGTCTCGCCTCCTAAACACGTAGCATGTCCCTCTCTGAGCTCGCATGCAAGCATTCATACTTCTTACTACCACCATGACCTCCCTTTGCTAAATTAAACCATACATCGATTTCCTCCCATGCGATCTATCCTCCTCCCTGGTGACCTCTCCAACTTCGTATCAACTTACCCCGACTACTTCCACATTCTTCACACGGTTGACCCCCGCGACCAACACTACTCCGACCTCTACAGTCATGTCCCCTTGGACTACTCCGACTTCCCCCTCTTCTCCCCATCCCATACACACCCCCTTCATCGTCTCTTCCAACCCAAACACCTCATGTACAATTTGTAATGACCAAGAGAATCACATCATTCATTAACATCCCTCCTGAAGACTACCAATTAATCTCTGCTGCCAACATGCCATCCACCCTCAAAATCCCCGCTCATTCCTACCCCTTCCACACCCACAAGCATTTACTTGTTCACAACTAAGCTAGTGATTTCGTGGTGGCATCAAAGAGGTTGTTGCAAGCTGGGGGCTAAGGCCAATGTGGCATGCTTCTTATGGTCCAACATAAGGATCCATTCCACCTAGATGAAAAAGATGCTCTTGGATAAGACTGCCAGAAGTAGCCTCTTCATGTTCCCCTTGCAATCAATAGTTACAACATATACGTACTCCTAATGCATGCCTTATGCGAGTGTGGTGGGCCCTAAGGTCATGGACAACCTCCATGCTCCGACGTCCATCAAGGACTTCAATGAAGAGACTTCCCTCTTCTACCATGCGCATGAGTCTTGTTAACCTCGCAAGGCATTCACCCCATAATCCGACAACTATAGTTGGGGGCGCTGCCGAACAACCCAAGGGAGAAGACATACCGCATGGGTGCGGTTGGTGAGTGAGTGAGAAGGAATTTCAGGGATGACTCGACATTGAGGAATGCGAGTAGAGAGGATAAGTTAGGAGTGTTGTTGAATGGGGTGGTGGAAGGGGGAGGAAGGAGAATGAATGGTATTACTTCGTAGATATTATTGAACAGGAAGGATAAATATAAATTATTTTTAATAAAAAACATTTACTTTAACAACCAAATGGATGAGAGTTAACTATAAAGGTCATGGTATAAGAGTTAACTATAAAGGTCATGGTACATATGGAGATATCAGTGGTCGTGGTGTAATTACAGAAGTTCATAAGCATTGTCTTGTAAAAATCACTTAAAAAGGGACGCGGTACAAAACCAATCAATACTTAAACTAGAGGATATTGCTTATTTGTTTTTCCAGATTGAAAAAAGACATGCATATGATAAATGACAGGAGAAATCAAAGAAAAGGCACATTCCAAGTCTTTAAGTCCTAAAACTCTTCAATGCTCCAATTAAAGGATCAATAGACAATTACTCAAAGATAAAGAATGAACCTACTATACTATAAAGGGTACTATTATATCTTAATCATCATATGTTTAATCACAAAGTCAATATCTTAGCTTCTAAATCAAAGATATATAAAGATAAATTGTGGAAATAAAATAATGACTTGGTTATGAAAAGTGTCATGGTGCTCTCTTATAGAGGAGAAACTCTATTGGAAAAATTGCGCAATAGACACGAATGAAATAGAAAATACATAATAAATAAGGAAAGATAAACTAACTCTCAACACTCCCCCTCAAAATGGAGCATAATTGTCATTCATGCTCAACTTGGAACAACATCTCTGGAATGGCCCTCTAGCTAGAGCCTAGGTGAAAACAAATTGGTTGTATGTTTCCCTAAGCTGACGTGGAAAGTAGAGATAAAACCCATCTGAATCATGTCATGTGTGTAATGGGAATCTATCTCAATGTGTTTGGCCCTCTCATGCAAGGCAGTGTTGTTGGCAATGAAAAAAGAGAAGCCTAGCTATCACATTACAACTGCATGGGAAAAGGCACGTCAACAGCTAAGTCTGTCAAAATAGATCTGACCCGCATTATCTCAATCAAGGCCTCAAATTTCGATTTCGGTCACCATTTTGGTGATTGACTGAAATGACATTTTGACCCAATTTCGATCGAAATTCGACCGACATTTCGGTCGGTTTTTGAATGGGGGCCCCAAATTTCGGTCCATATAAGCCATTTCGATCGAATTTCGGTTACCTATATAAACCAAAATTCAGTGAAATTTAATCCCATGATCTCAATTCTTCCCTGCGCCATGGCCACGTATTCCGACTCAGAACTATATCTAGCAAGCATAGGCTACATCTTACTTTTCCATGACACCAAAGAGCTCCTTATGAATATTGCAAAATCAGAAGTAAATTGCTTGTCCTTAGGGCATGCAGTATAGTCTACATTTGCACACGTTGTAATGGAAAAGGATGTCCCTCTGCTAAAAATTACCTTGTTCCTGAAGAAGACTTCAAATTCCTTAGGTTCATGTGAACTGCATCCATGTGAGCATGTCTTAGTTGCTCCATAAACTGGCTATAGCAAAGGAGATATCTAGGCAGGATAATAATCACGTAGCGAAGCTTCCCAACAAGCTCCATGTATATCCTCTTGTCCATGTGAGCATGTCTCTTCTCACGTAAATGAGAGAACATGTCTTGATAGTCCACCCCATAAGTTTAGGTGAACCCATGAGCCACAAGTCGAGCCTTGTAGCGATCAACATATCATCCGCACAGTGCTTTAGTTTAAAGTGTAAACACCCATTTGCAGCCAACTACAAATGCCTTAGGAGGGGCATTAACCAAGCTGCATATGTCATGGGACTGAAGTGATACCATCTCCTCTGTCATGGCAAGACGCCACTAACGATCTCACATAGCCTCCGAATATGTTCATAGGATCTTCACAACTGAGAGACCGACAATAAACCTCCTGAAATCTATTGAAAGATGCCCCAAACAAACATGTCCAGCGAGAGGGTATGAAGCATAAGTATGCCTCCACTTTCGAAGAGCAATGTGCTAATCCAGATCCTCTGCATGATCTGTAGCCTAAGGAGATATTTGCTCAACACATAAATTGGCATGCAATATAGATAAATCATCAGAGTCATCAGTAGAAACCAAGTGCTCATAATTTACCTAGGGTGTGTTGGATGATGGGAGAGGTACATCATCAGGGGATACAGTCGGTGGCCTACAAGTGTAAAATTAAGGCAAATACTGAGCCATGGGAATATGTATAGACACCATAGGAATAGGTGTAGGCACCACATGAGGAGGGTGGTAGAAGCGGTAGAGGTGGTGGTGGCGTAGGAGGAACCATAGGTGGAGGCGGCGGTGGCATAGGAGGGATGTAAATCTCCTCATTAGACTCAAACAAATCAACATGTCACATGTAGAAGAAAAATACATGATCAACTCAAAGAATGTGACATCAGCACTCGCGTAGTACTTCCGTCTAACCAGATCAAAAAGCGGTATCCTTTTTAGGTCCGAGAGTAGCCTATAAAGACACGCTTAACAGCTCTGGGAGGGAGCCTGTCACTACCAGAAGTGAGATGGTGAACAATGCCACTAAGCCAAAAAAAAATGAGGTGTTAGAGGGAAAAGATCCTTATTGGAAAAAGCAAACGAAAAAGGAATATTCTCTGCTAACACAGAGGATGGCATCAGATTGACCAGATAGCAAGCAGTAAGAACCCCATCACCTTAGAGAGAGTGAGGAGCACAACTCAAAATAAAGAAGGTCCTAGTCACATCAAGAAGATGATGGCGTTTGCGTTCAAAAACACCAATCAGCTGTGAAGGTATATGAACAAGACGTCTGGTGTATAATGCCAAGGGACCTGAAGAACTGAGGAAGTTGTATAGTGCAAAACTCAAATATTTAACAATAGCAGAAAAATTATTCTTTATTTCATAAATAAACGATTGGATAACAGACCCAGCCTCAAACTTATTTTTAAAAGAAAAAACCGCAAAAGCTTAGAAAAATCATCAACTGCTACAAGATAGAATAAATACCCCTGATGGTCAGGAACATGATTGGGACCCCAAATATCAAAATAGACAAGCTCAAATAAAGTATTGCTACTATGACTCTGACGATCAGGAAAACTATATCGGTGATGCTTCCCAAGTTGGCAACCTTCGCACATAAGGTGTGAGATGAGATCTGAGAGAGGACTCTGCACAACTTCTTCAAAAGAGGTGGCCAAACCCAAGAAGCCACATGTACAGAGAAACTGATCCAGTGGGAATAAAAGAGGCACCAACATATGGAGACTAGATCAGCATGTAGAGACCCCCTTGTGCACGGCCGCATCCAATCACCCTACCATTGAGTATACCCTGAAACACAAGAGAACAGGGGTCGAATATGGCATGACAATGCCAATTCTTTATGATCGAACTAATAGACAACAAATTCATAAAGAAATCAGGTGCATGCAACATATTCTGCAAACCCATTGATATCGTCAAGCAAATCTCCCCATGTCTTGTAATAGGGAAATGAGTCCCATTAATAATAATAACATATCTGTCATAAGGTAGATATGAATTGAGATCTGTCTCCACTAGACCTGGCCAAAGTCTGGGCCGGGTCGAGCCATGGGCCGGGCCGAGGTTTTAAAACCCCTTGTCCAAGGCCCTGCCTGGTCCACGGGCCATACTTCAAGGCCCAAGCCCGGCCCAGGTCTAGGCCGGGCCGGGCCAGCCCATGGGCCGAATGTGAAGTACTTTTTTATTAATTTTTTAATCAAATTTATGGAGATAATTAAGTTTTTTAGCATCATCTAATCTTTCTAAATCCAAGTAACAATAATATGTGTTACATTGCATGTAAACTATAAAATAAGATGTAATATTGATAGTGTAAAATAAAAACTTGAAGTATATTATATTAAATGTATCTAAAATATAGTTTTTAAACATATATTTTTTATATGTGCGGGTCGGGCCGGGCCGGGCTTTATGGCACATGCCCACGGCCCGCCCAATTGACGGGTGGGCCAAAGAGCGGGCCGGGCCAGGCCGGCCCATTCCCAAAATCTCTTGCCCAAGCCCGGCCCATGAACGGGTTGGGCGGGCGGGCCCCCAGCCCATTGGCCAGGTCTAGTCTCCACACAGATAATGAGATGCACCAGAACCCATATCAAACTTTGTCATGTATCTCTGTGACAACCAATAAGGACATAAATTATACTTGAGGTACTAGCAAAGGCTCTGGTTATGGCAACAATGTCAGAAGGGCCCGAAGGAGCAGTAGTAGTGGCGGCAATAAGAGTCATAATCTCTCTCAAACAGGAGATAAGATCATCGAACTTCTGATAAGCAGAAGTGGCAAGAGGCTCAACTTGCTCGACAATACGAGCGAAGGCAGGATAACCATGCTTCTGGTAGCAGGTGTCCTCGGAGTGGCCAGAACGATAATAGTAGGTGCACAGCAGACGCAGGCATCTGCTTCCTATGCCATGAACATTGTGTCTTCTGAACTGAGTTGGACCTCCTCTGTTGCGAGATGTGGCTAGCACAAAGGAAGTCTAAAAAGTGGTAACAGGTGGCATCGTTATCTTGCTCAGTGTGATGTAGGTCTCCTCCATGGAGGTATAGACACACCCGTAAGAAGTAGGGTGCGTAGGGCATCGTATTATGATTCTAGCGTTGCCAGTAACACGCCAACCAAAGTGTCATTCATGTATACTTTTTGCTGCTCTACGGTAGCGTTCAAATGCATGAAGTTATGTAGCTTCTCAAACATACCTCTGAACCACAAGTAGAAAACATGAAGAGGGCCACCATCTTTGGCAGTGAAGATATTTTACTGTTGCATGATCTTTTTCTCATTCTTCATCTAAGAGTAAGTGGTTGTGAGAAATGTTGTAAAAGTCACCCGACTAGTAGGTCCGACTAGTCTAGTCAGTGGGATGACCGACTGAGTACTGACTAGTTCCGACTAGGTCCACTAGTCAACCAAGTTTTGCTAGGAGATACCATATTTTTTTACCTTTTTAAAAGCAAACTTATTCTAATACACTCAATGTTTTATTTAAATTCAATTACTTCTTTTGATTCATTATGATAGTAAAAAAATATATAAATCTATGTAAATATATAATAATATATGTATAAAAATGATTTATATATTTAAAAACTCAAAGCCGATTAAAGGCCGACTAAATCCGATTAATCACCCGACTGCCGATTAATCCTTAGTCAGTGATATGACCGACCGAGTACCGACTACCGAATTTTGCAACCTTGGTTGTGAGGAATATCCCACATTGCCTTAGCAACTGACGAGGATGCCATTGGTTATCTTTATGATCAGAGTATCGGATAGCCATATACAAGCATACACGTCATCTTGCTTCCACGGAGCATTCGCCACAGTTTTGTTGACCGACTCTGACTGCATCAAAATGTACAGCTTATTATTGCATTGCATGAGCGTTGTAAACTACATGGACCACAACTTGTAGTTGGTCACAACCATCTTGACAATGTGTGTCAGGCACTTGAAGGTACCCAAGGAAGATAAGTCATGCTTGCTTTTTGAAATAATAATGTAGAGGTCGGGAAAGGATGTGACTGGTGTTGTAAATTGATATGAATGTGTCTACACGATCATATGGAGAATCGGCTGTGAGTGCAGACTCATGCCGCAATTGTTCCTTGTGAAGATATTTGTATTCTCATATTTCATGTCTTTTTCTTATTATCTTTTTTGTTTTCTACTTTATGTAATTTACCCATAGGCCTCTCCACTATATAAGAGAGCCTAGGGTACTCAGAAATAAGTAAGTGCTCTTATTTTCTCCAACATGGTATCAGAGCGGCGGTCCTAGACCGGAGCTCTCGATTCCCAAGAAACCCTAACCCCACCTCCAGCCCTCTCCTTGCGTGCCGCCTCCGCCTCCTCTCCGGCACCGCCTCCTCGACCCGCGCGCGCGCCCTCGCCTCCTCTCCGGCGCCGCTGCCTTGCGGGTCTCACGCGCACAGCAAGGCCACCGTGCACGTCTCGCGCGCACAACGCACTTGCACCGTGCGCACAGCGCGCCCGCCTTCGCGCGCCTCGCGTGCTGTCTCGTGCTCTTGCGCCGCCTCAGCTTCGTCAGTTGGTTGATGGGTTGGTGTGCATGAGTCTATACGTGCACCCAAACCCATATATGTTTGTGTAGACACACAAACTTTGATTTCTCGTACCCATAACAGTCTTCTTTCGGCATATTCATTCTCTTTTGGTGAACGGTTCCCTCGTCCAGGGGGATAAGGAGCTGGGTGCGGCTTTGGCTAACCATTTCAAGAGTGCTTTTGGCTTTCGCGGTCCGCGCGTATGGCGTTGGAACGGTCGGGGGGCCACTGATATCCATTCTTCTGATGCGGAGGCGCTTACTAGACCATTCTCCTTGGCCGAGATTAAGGAGGCCGTGTGGGACCTTAATGCTGACGCTTCCCCCGGCCCTGATGGGTTCCCAGTGGCATTCTACAGGGACTTCTGGGACGTAGTGGCTCACGATGTTCTGGAGGTTGCACGCAAATTTTGTATTGGTAACCATGGCTTCGACCGAATTAACAAGGCGCTTATTGTGTTGATCCCAAAGTCCAATTCGGCAAATCGTATCGATGATTTCAGGCCGATCTCAATTTCCAACGGTATTTATTTATTAATCGCGAAGGTTTTGGCTCGACGGTTGGCCCCCGTTCTCGATTCGCTGATATCCACCTCTCAGGCGGCCCTTATTCGGGGGCGCCAAATCACTGATTGCTTCGCGGTGGCCACTGAGTTGGTGGAGGCTTGGAAGAAGTCCGCAAGGAAGGGGATTCTATGGAAAATTGATTTCGCGAAGGCTTACGATTGCATTGATTGGCGATTCCTTTGGTCGGTCTTGAGGCGGAGAGGCTTCCCGGAGGTGTGGATCTCTTGGGTTCGGCGATGTGTGTCTACAGCTTCCCTTTCTGTGCTTCTCAATGGCTGTTCGGTCGGAGGCATCTTCCAACCGAGGCGAGGGGTGCGTCAGGGGTGCCCTCTCGCCCCCCTTCTATTTGTGTTGGCGGTCGACGTGTTGCCACGCATGATCGATGGCGTGGCTGCGGTCGGGCTCACCCGTGGCTGCTCGTTGGGGGCCTTACATGGTCCAATTCTCCAGTTCGCCGATGACACATTATGTTTTATTGAGGGCGGGCCGGATGTGGTTGTCGGAATGGCTGCGACTCTTGACTTATTCGGTGAAGCTTCCGGCCTTGTGATCAATGGGACTAAGTCCAAGATGGTCCCTTTTGGTCTGACACATGCGGAGGTCCTCGAAAGCAGCCGGCTGCTGGGTGCCTCCCCGGGGGAGCTCCTGTTCGACTATCTGGGATTACCCCTGGCTACGGGCCGCGCACGGATTCACGATTGGAAAGCTGTCGTGGAGAAGATGGAGGCGCGTTTGTCTGGGTGGCGCGCGGCTCTCTTATCCAGGGGCGGGCGACTTGTTCTCCTTAAAGCGGTACTCTCTTCCATTCCTATTTATTTCTTTTCAGTGCGAGGCATGCCTAAGGGGATTCTGTTGCGGCTGGAGAAATGCATTAGGGGTTTCCTTTGGGGGAGGAAGGGCGAGGGGAGTAGGGGTGTGCCTTTGGTGAGCTGGGAGGACGTTTCTAGGCCCAAGCGGTTGGGGGGCTTGGGCGTGAGGCGTTTGGATGCGGCTAACGATGCTCTTCTGCTTAAATGGGACGCACGGATCTAGGGGAATGAGGATAGCTTCTTACTGGATGTCCTGAGGGAGTCGATGGGCGCAGGCTTCCTGCCAGTTCAACGGGCGACTTATACGGCCCTCCTTTCCAATTTTGGTCGGGGGGTCTTGAAGGTTTTCAATCAGAATCGATCTCTTTTTAAGTCGGTGCTCGGAAATGGCAACTTCTACATATTTTGGGTTGATGATTGGTCGGGCAGGGGTCCTATTAAGGATCTCTTCCCTCGTCTGTTTGCTTTGGCCGAAGACAAGGACGCTTCGGTTGCTTCGTGCTGGAGCGAGACCTGTTGGTGCCCTCGGATCCCCGCTAACCTCTCGGAGCACCGTTCGCAGGATCTTCTCTCGTTGTTGGCGCTCCTCGTGGATGTCAGCAAGCCTTCTCTCGTTAGGGATCATTGGCAATGGAGGGATGGGGCCTTCTCTACGAGGAAGGCGTATTTGGCTCTGCTTCCTCCTTCGCACGTGGCAGACGCGGCTCTTGTGCGCGACTACAAGATCTTTTGGGGGCTCCAGTTACCAGAGCGCATTGGTGTATTTCTCTGGCTTCTTCGCAGGGGGAGACTTCTCACTTACGATCGTTGCGCCTCTTTGTTTACTAATATTGGACCCACTTGCGGACTGTGTGGCACGGAGCGGGAAACCAGCGACCATCTCTTCCTCCAATGTGGCTTCGTTCGTGATCTGTGGTCTGATTTGGATTGGCTCAGTATTGCCTCTTGCATGGCATACTGCGATAGCTTGGCTTCTTCCACTGGGAAGCTTCGTCGTGAGCTATTGGTCCCGATCGCGCGTTTGTGGAGCATTTGGTTGGGGAGGAACGAGGCCCTCTTCGCGGGACAGCGCTTTTACAAGGAAAATATTGCGATTCAAGCTACTCGTTTTGTGAACGATTGGTCTCCTGGATAGGACCGCCTTATGTGTGCGTCGTGGAGGCATGGTTCCATGCCTCACGGCTCTGGTCTATTTTGTTTCGCGGTTGGTTTTTGGGCGCTTGTACTTTTGTAAAACCTCTTTACGCCATTTTGAATAAAATGGGGTGAACACCAACGAGTGCTTCCCCCTTTGTTGACTTCAAAAAAAAATATGTCTGAGAACAAGGTTGATGTACCTGCCACTGGCGCATTCAAAGGTCCAGCGCCTATTGTGAAAATGGACGGGACAAATTATGAGCTCTGGGCTATGCAGTTCATGAGCCTGATGAAGTCGAATGGTAAGAAACATATTCTTACCGAAGAGGAGCCGGTGGAGAAGACTGGGGTGCATGCCTCGTGGGAGGCAGATGATGCGTATGTCAAAGTCTGGCTATCTGGGACGTTGACGATAGAAATCGCCAACGATGCGCTACATCAGCCCACGACTAATGCTATATGGGATATTCTAGCGGCGACATATTCGCAGGCGCGGAACGAGACCAAGATACTTCAGCTGCATCATGATATTTTTGCAGTCAAGCAAAATGGGCGCCATCTTCACTCACTGTACACATCCCTACGAGGGATGTTTGAGAAGCTCCATAGCTTCATGCCGTTGACGGCCACTCCAGAACAGCAGAAGACGTACTGGAATGCTACCATGGTAGGTGTATTCCTGGCTGCCCTTGATCCAGAGTACGATGCTGCCCGGTCTCAGATTCTAGTTGACGCTACTATTCCTCCAATGGAGGAAGCTTTTCGCCGATTGAGTCGAATTACTGTCCCTAGATCGACTGCTAGCCAGACAACTTCAGCGATGGCAGCCTCCAGGGGTAGAGGTGGCTCCTCTACCTTTCGTGGTCATGGCCCCGGGGTCGTAAGGGTCGGATTCGTCAACCATGCAGTTGTTGTCGTCGACCTGATCACTCCGAGGACACATGCTACTCAAAGCATGGCTTTCCTGCATCAGCTCGGGTAGCAGAACAAGTTGAGTCTCCTGTACCTTCCTCATTGGACCAACGATTCGATGATCTTGTTGCCAGACTGAGGAATATCATGCCTCATGATACAACTCCTGAAGGTCAGTCAGATGTGGCCGTCTCTGCCTCTGCCAGTTCACCTGCCACGGCCAGTACTTCAGGTAGTTCTCATGCTCTCACCTCTTGTAATGGACCTATGATTACAAACTGGATTATGGATTTTGGAGCGACACATCATCTCTGTGGCGACAAAGAGCATCTCACTTCATATAGACCGGTCTCTTCAGGACGAACTGTGGTGATAGCCAATGGGACACATTCCCCGATCACAAGACAGGGGGAGGTTAACTTGACACCTTCCTTGAGATTGCAGAATGTGTTATATGCTCCTGATTTCTCTATGAATTTACTGTCCATTAGCCAGATTACAAAGGATTTAAACCGTCGAGCTATTTTTGACTCATCATCTCTTGTTTTTCAGGACATACCCTCGGGCAACGTGATTGGCTATGGCTGTGAGCAGAATGGTCTCTATCGTCTGATCCAAACTCCTTATGTCGGTGCATCTCTCCATTCTACAGGATCAGACTCTCCATATATCTGGCATCTCCATTTTGGTCACCTCCCTGTTCAGAAGATGTGTCATGTTTTTCCCCAGATTTCTCCGAAGTTGTCCTTCCAATGTGAATCGTGTCAGTTGGGAAAGCATCATCGGTCTACTTTCCCGAGTCGTCAGAGTCGGAGCAGTGGCTCCTTGTTCGAGTTAGTCCATATTGATATTTGGGGTCCAAGTCGTGTTCCTGACCACCAGGGACACAGATTCTATCTGGTTGCAGTAGATGATTTTTCTCGCTTGTCTTGGGTGTTTTATTGAAGAATAAATCTGAAGCAGGAGATGTGATTCAAATGTTTATTGTAGAGATATTTCTAGTATTTATGTACTTAAGTGTCATGCTTATCTTTATTGTTCCGTCTTTTGTAATTTACCCATAGGCTTCCTCTATATAAGAGAGCCTAGGGTTCTCTGAATAAACAAGTTCTTCATTTCCTACAACATGGTATCAGAGCCACCCTAAACCCTAGCCACCCTAAACCCTAGTCGCCCCCCTCTCTCCTCTCCACCGCCGCCGGCCCTCCTCAACCACGGCCCTCCTCTCCACTCGGTTGGCCTCTCTCCACGCCGGCCCCGACCCCTCCACGCCGCCGCCGACCCCTCTCCGCCGGCCCCGGCCCCCGCCCCTTCTTCCGTTCATGGGTTTGAGTGCATAAGTCTACATATGCACTCATATCCCTTCAAGTCTATGTAGACAATCCTTCATTAGTCTACAAACCCTAGCTCTTCTTCTCCGGCAATATGTCAGACAACAAGGTTGATATGCCCTCCATTGGCGCATTCAAGGGTCCAACGCCTATAGTCAAAATGGATGGGACGAATTACGAGCTCTGGGCGATGTAGTTCATGAGCATGATGAAGTCCAATGGTAAGAAGCACATTCTTACCGAAGATGAGCCGGTGGAGAAGACTGTGATTTACGCCTCATGGGAGGCCGATGACTTGTATGCTAAGGTCTGGCTTTTTGGCACTCTGACAATGGAGATAACCAACAATGTTCTACACCAGCCCACGGCTAAGGCCATGTAGGATATTCTTGCAGCCACGTACTCACAGATGAAGAACGAGACAAAGATTCTTCAACTTCAGCATGACATCTTTACGGTCAAACAGAATGGCCGCACGTTGCATTCGTTGTATACATCCCTACGGGGGATGTTTGAGAAGCTCTACAGCATCATTCCCCTGACAGCGACCCCTGAGCAGCAGAAGACGTTCCGGAATGCTACAATATTTGGGGTCTTACTAGCGGCACTAGACCCGGAATATGATGCGGCTCGCTCACAGATATTGGCAAATGCGACTATTCCTCCAGTGGAGGAAGTGTAGAGATATTTCTAGTATTTATGTACTTAAGTGTCGTGCTTATCTTTATTGTTCCGTCTTTTGTAGTTTACCCATAGGCTTCCTCTATATAAGAGAGCCTAGGGTTCTCTGAATAAACAAGTTCTTCATTTCCTACAACATTTATCAATGAAGTTAAAAATGTTTTCTCTTCTTATGTGAAAATTGTGCGTTCTGACAATGCATTGGAGTTTTGTACTAGAGCTTTGTCCTTGTTCTTTTCATCTCGTGGTATAATTCATCAAACTTCATGTGCTTACACGTCACAACAAAATGGTGTTGCATAGCGGAAACATCGACATCTATTGGATATCACTAGAACCTTACTTATTCAGAGTCATGCTCCACGCTCGTTCTAGGGTGATGCGGTTCTCACAGCTTGCTACTTAGTAAATCGCATGCCCTCGTCTGTCTTGGGTGAGAAATCTCCTCTCTCTATAGCCTTTCCTGAGAAGGAGTTGTTCTCACTTCCACCCCATGTCTTAGGTTGTGTTGGTTTTGTCCATCACTTGAGGCCAGGTCTTGATAAGCTCTCTCACAGGGCTATCAAATGTGTGTTTGTAGGATACTCCAGGACACAGAAGCTCTCTCACAGGGCTATCGAAAATATTTTGTTAGCGCAGATGTCACATTCTTTGAATCTGTGATGTTTTTCTCTCCTACAGGTGACAGAATGACTACTTCCCATTATGATACTGAGGTATTCATGCCACCCCCCCCCTGTATGAGTCAGTTACCCTCTATGCCATCTCCACCACCACCTCCTGTCATACATTCACCTCCACCTTTACCACCTCCAGTGACCATTGTTCCCCCGTTACCAAAGCACTATACTCGTCGGTCCTCCTCTGTTCAAGGTCATGGCCCGTCATCCAGCAGCCCTCAGGTTGGTTCTGATAACTTGATTTCTAACGATGAGTCTGAGGATCTATTGATACATGGAACACAACAGGATGAAGATCATGGAGATTTGGACGTGTCTATCTCTATTAGAAAGCAGAGGCGTACTTGTGCTTCCTACCCACTTGCTTCCAAAGTCTCTTTTCATCGTCTTACAAGCGATTTCCAAAGATTTGCAGCAGCTCTATCTACAGTAGAAATTCCACGCAATTATCAGGAGGCACTACAAGATAGCAAATGGCGTCTTGCTATAGAAGAAGGAATGGCGCATTGCAGTCCCGTGGAACTTGGACACTTGTTCCCCCTCCTTTCGGAGCGTCTATTGTTATCTGCAAGTGGGTGTTTACTATTAAATACCATGCAGATGGAAGCCTTGATCGGTACAAGGTAAGGCTCGTGGCACGTGGTTTTACTCAGACCTATGGAGTTGATTACTTGGACATGTTTTCTCCAGCTGCTCGACATTTTACTTTACGTGTCCTTTCAGTTGCTGTAGCACGTGATTGGCCGTTATTCCAGCTTGACATGAAAAATGCATTTTTATACGGAGATCTACAAGACGAGGTCTATATGCAGCAGCCTCCAGAGTTTGCTGCTGAAGGGGAGTGTCAGCAAGTTTGTAGACTCCATAAGGCAATATATGGCCTTAAAATGTCTTTAACACTACAGCAAGTCAGCAGCACACAATTCATGCCATGGAAAAAATATTTTCCTAGCATATCAACACCAGACTTACTAGAGCATAGCAAGAACCAAGAACATGGCTACAAGGCATGTTTATTTTCTTTTTGATGAAAACTTGGACTTTTACATATATACCCCATTATTTTTCCTATGTCACGCATATATCCCATGTTTTCTAGAAATTATATGAGACGTAGATCATCGAATCATCTCCTGGCGAGAAGCAGAAAAGCGGTGTCGAATATTTAAGATCAACCGCATGTATAACAAAACTTGGCTACTTCTACGGCATATGGTTACATGCTCATAGGACGCATTTGGATACGATAGAGATGTGGCTTGACCTTGCAACTTGCATATGAGTAAAGGTAATATGAAGAAATTTCTCTTGCATAACTAGCCAAATATCTCTCTCAATTCGAAAATCCAAGGTTAAATTTTATGTCATTTCATTTATTCCTCTTTTATCTATTCCTCCCAAAGATTTCGTTTCAGATGCATTTGATTATTTACGATGTACAATGATCCCTATTATGCAATCATGAATGATTGGTTAAAGCACATAACTCATAATTGGAAAATTCATAGGTTCAATTCTTCTTGGATGCACACTAATTCTTGTTGGAACTATAAAAATGAGAATGTGCAAGCGTAATCAGATATAAAGATAAAGAACCATAAAAAACACCGGGATTTTAGCCCTACTCCATGAGGAGTGGGATGAAATCACGGGAGAATGCCTCTCAACGGTCAGATCTTATGTTATTTCTCTCTTAAAGGTTACATGTGGTGTGGGGCTTCTTATATAGCCCCGCCAGTAAGACCAAGTCCCACTCAAAGACGATGTGCGACTAAACACGTTGATGCAGTAATTGGAACATGGAAGTATCCGATTAACAATCTATGGACATATACTATAAAAATCCCTATCAAGTTAGAACATGCAATGATCAGCTTGGACAAATTGAAAGAAAGCACTCACTCACAGAATACAAGACACTACGGACAATATCAACTCAACACATACTCTATTGGTAGTCGGCTAAGAATGTTGCTTCTCATGTCATGTTGATGAGGATGAAGTGATGGGATGGATGTAAACCGAGTCTCCTCGTTAAAGAGCGTGCCCTCTGTAATACATCTATCGAAGTCACAAAACTGAACTAAATCTCCTTGTCGGATAATGTGTGATATATGTCTGTCAAAGTCACCGAAACTGGAACAGAACTAAATCTCCTAGCCAATTCTTGTTGGAACTATAAAAATGAGAATGTGCAAGCGTAATCTAAAGACAAAGAATGACAAAAAACACCATGATTTTACGTGGAACTCTACTCTATAAGGAGTGGGATGAAACCACGGGAGAATGCCTCTCAACGATCAGATTTTATGTTACTTCTCTCCTAAAGGTTACATGTGGTGTGGGGTTTCTTATATAGCCCCACCAGTAAGACCAAGTCCCGCTCAAAACGATGTGCGATTAAACATGTTGATGTGGTAATTGGAGCTCTTTTAAGTAAATATACATTTTCGTTGCGATAAGTCCTAAAGCAGGATGTCACCCTTTACGATTTTTCAAAAAAATGCGGTAATTGGACCATGTAAGGATCCAATAAACGGTCTATGGACATATACTCTAAAACTCCCCCTCAAGTTAGAACATGCAATGCTCAGCTTGGACAAATTGAAAGAAATCACTCACAGAATACAAGACACTACGGACAATATCAACTCAACGCATACTCTATTGGTAGCTGGTTGAGAATGTTGTTTCTCATGTCATGTTGATGAGGATGAAGGGATGGGATGGATTGTGAATCGAGTCTCTTCGGTAGAGAACGTGTGCTCTATACTACATCTATCGTAGTCAGGGAAATGAACTATATTTCCTCATCGGAGAACGTGTGCTATATATCTGTCAAAGTCACTGAAACTGGAATGAATCCCTTCATCGGAGAACTCTGGTCAACAACATGTTTCCTTAATGAAGACTACTCCATCTCTCTTAAGGGCGAAATAAAGAGCGTTGTGGTGATTTCCATATGTAGATCTTCGAAGATGGATATCTCATAGGGACTTTGAAGTGGGTACTCTCTCATGGGAAACTATATAAGATCTCGTATTGGAGTTCACGATCACTGGAGAATGGAGTTTGAAACTGAGTCTCCTCGTCGGAGAACTAGGGGTGTCTATCGAGTTCAACGAGCTGAGTTGGCATCAACTCGGACTCGAACTCGATAAGAAACCTAAAGCTCGAACTCGGCTCGATAAGGGTCGAGCCCGGGATCACCAACTCGAACTCGAACTCATCGAGTTCGAGCTGACTTGCGAGCCTCTTATCGAGCCATGAGTTTCTGAGATGGCTCACGAGCATCAAAATGAGCTAGCTCATGAGCCTCTTATCGAGTCATGAGTTTCTGAGCTGGCTCACGAGCCTCAAAATGAGCAGGCTCATGAACCTCTTAACGAGTCATTGTTCCATTTTATACATTAAATTATGCAAATGACATTTGTAACTTTGATTTTTTATACTCTTTTCTATAGATTTTTGGGCAAGCAAAATGTTAACCTCTATTTTATATCAAACTCAATGTGGAAGTTTCGGTATATATGTTTTCAACTTTTTATTAAGAGGGGAAACGAGTTATTGAGTCGAGTTTCCGAGTTGAACAATGCCCAACTCGGACTCGACTCGATAAGGTAACGAGCCATAAAACCCAACTCGGGCTCGGACTCGTTAAGGTTTCGAGTCCGGCTCGTGAGCCCTTAACAAGCCGAGCCCGAGTTGAGCTCGAGCTTTCCTGACGGCCCTACGGAGAACTGTGTCACTCGAACATGAAGTTCCTTGAATTGGTAGAGTCTGAATCTGAAAACTCTACACAATACTCCCTCTCTCTCATACTTGTCGGGAATCAAGTTGACAGAAGAACTAAAGATGGGGAAAACAAAATCAATCTCCTATTTTTTTCAATAAACCATTTCTAAATTTTTTTCAAGCATTTTTTTCTTTTTTTTCAATCATTTTTTGTATGGCTTCATTTTGTACAATAGTCATTTATAAAAAAAGATCTCTTTCCTCATTTTTTAAACAACTATGGTAAAAGTTACGCCATAAACTTGAGCAGCCCTCTTTCTTTCCATTTTTTAATATGGCAGTAGGGGCCCACTTGGGCCCATAACAATTTACACCACCTCCTTGGGGATGGGGGCACCTAATAGGATGTGGTCGGTCCTCACCTCGAGAAACTCTGGTCTGTTTCCTATTGCTATAGGAGCTAGCCATCGCCGGTATTCCGATCACGGTGTCGCCCAAGGAGCAATGTTTCTTTCTTATTCTCGCACACCTAGGAAAGCGTACATAGATTTCCGGTGATATTGGGATTGACTCTTCTTGATTGTTGCTAAACATAATTATTGCTCCATCAGGAAATCTAAATTATTTTTTGAACTTGACATTGAGAGATTTCCAAAAGAGATCTCCTGGATGGTGTCATGGGATTGTGTACCAGACTGTTGTGCAAAATTTAGGGTTCCAAGAACCCCGTAACAAATTGTGTGGAACAAGAAAGTTCTTGAACTCGAACCTTAACAATCTTGAGAATTTGCACAGATCTCAAATATAGATATAATCAAGAACACAATCTTCAAGAACATATCAAAAATCAAACCTGCTCTGATACCATGTAAAAAAATGAGAATGCAGAAGCATAATTAGAAAAAGATGAAGAACGACAAAGAACACCATGATTTTATGTTGAACCCACTCCATACGAAGAGGGATGAAACCACGGGAGAAGGCCTCTCAAGGGCAAGATCTTCTGTTATTTATCTCTCAAAGGTTACAGGCGGTGTGGGTCTTCTTATATAGCCCCACCACCCACCAGTAAGACCAAGTCCCACTCACAAACGGTGTGGGATTAAACATGTGAATGTGGTAATTGGACCCTGGAAGGGATCCGTTTACCCATTAATGGATGCATACTTTAATGGGAACATACAATAAGTCTATTGTACCCCACTAAACTTGCACCGTTTTACATACATACCCCTCAATCAGCTAATGACGGGGTTAAATATAAATCAATTTGAATGTAAATTACCACAACATTCACCGCCTTATTTCTTATCATTAACACTTTTCCCTCAATCCCACATTTAAACTGAGACAATCTAAGAATAGAGGCCAGAAAAGTATTTTCTAAGCAGCCTACAGATTCACAAAGCAACTACAGATTTGCTGAAGAACCATCTGCTGCATCCATGGCATTTGAAATTCTCCATGTTGTGATCTTTGTCAAACACGATGTATCAATTCAGGATCACAACAAGAAAAGATAGAACATCAACTGGTCTGAAATATATATCTAATGGCAAAATGAAACTGTTTGTAAAAAAATGAATTACCATATTCCTCTTTCATCAGCAGAAAAAACCATAGGATTGCAGTCAAACCCTACGCCAATGACCATTTTTTCAGAAACAAAAAGTACCTGGGAAAAATCATCAAACATCAGGAGGGGAAATCAATTATGCAGATTGAAGTGACAAAAGCAATGAAGTTGGAGGAAGAGGATGCTAACCCACATCACGAAGAGGCAAATCACGGAAGGCAACACTTTGAGCAGAAGGAGATGGTCCAATATCATCGACAAAGAAAATCATGGAATTATGGCCTGGTGATTAAAATGCATCAGTCGTATTAGGTTACACAAATAAGTATAGAGAAAATAATTACCAGTGATGTTTTCCAAAGATTGAGAATCCTACTCCCTAAGGCACTAGAAAATAACGTTGTCTAGAGAAATGGTTGGACATCAAAACAAGTTTATTTAGAATCTAGACCCCGGTATGTCCCACAAAAGATATTTTTACAATCAATAATTCCACGTTGACAACCCCACTTAACATGAGAAAAAGCCTAAGGTTCAGATTCAGGTCGGGTGCAAAAGTAACAATCTCCATTATGTGATTTACTTAGGGTTTGATCCCAACCCTTGCGGTGTGGTGATGTGTTTTTTTACTTTCTTTTGTACTCCCCCTAATAACCACACTGCTCTCTATATAAAAGTCGACTGCATATCTCTTTCTGCAAGCAATCCAAGAACTCTTTTTCACACATTATTAGTGCAGTGGTCCTAGATAGGAGTTTTGTACCTCCAACTCCTCTCCACAGAATATTTGGGGTCGCTATCCATCTGTGTTCAAGCGAACTTGTTAATGTTGTCACCTCTTATCCCGGAGGGGCCCCATACCTCCTAGCCAGGTAGTCCCAAATAGACCCTCGATCTAGCAGCAATGCGTCACCACCTCCTAAACTCCAACCGACTACCCGACCAGTCTCACGTCCAACGGCTATGCACCACCACCCCCTTGGCCCTAGTCGATGGTTTAACCGGAACCAGAATCGGTTTTGACTAGCCCCGTTGCAATGTGTCACCATCTACCCCATCACAACTCCACAAGCTACACTGCCCATCAGCCCAGCGCCACATTGCCCAATGGCCACATGTCACCTCTGCATAGCACCTTGAGGTCATGATTTGTAAGTGTAATAACACATTTTCCTTCTCTGTTTCAACTTATCATCAAGTTAGAGGATACTAATAACACCAAATGGTAGGCAATTGTCAAACGTGATCAGACCTCGTACACACCTCTAACCAATCTGCAAAATGTATCATCACAATTCCTCCAAATACACAACACCTATTTGGCCATAATTGTCTTCTTCATCTAAGCCTAACACCCAAACCAACATTCTTCGTAGGCTGAGAGACCTACTCCCAATCAACTATGAGAATACCATGATTCTCATGCCCAGAAGAAGACCATAACAACCGTGTCGAGAGGAAAAAATAGAGATGGAAGCTAATACATAAATAAGAAGCACAAGGAGTCTCCACCACCCCTTCCCTTTAACATCTGTTTTGACCGTGATCAGGTGCCCTGGAACATATTAGGTGTGAAACCGCCACAGTAGTTTCCTCACAAGTAGTTCTACTTCTCATGTTGCTTTGATCAAGATAATGTATCTTGAATGTAGTTATTTTCCTTCCCTTGATTACACCAAAGCACTAAATTTTTCAGGCATTTTGAAATAAAAAATAAAGATAGAATATAATCTGTGTCGATGCAATAAATGCTATTTAGATATGACATTTTGCAAATAATTATCTTAATGCAAACTAATTCTACTTAGTTTGAGCCCTAAATCTGCTGTGCAAATTGCCAAATTTTAAACACAAAGGAATTGCATTAGTACATAACTGATTGGGATATTTACACCCATAATCTTGAGTAATTTCGTAATTACCCCAGGAACCCTCGAGAATTCATAATTACATGAATAACCCTGAATAATCCTTAACTCTTACATGACATAACCCTGTGTTATGTTCTGTTTGGCATGGTCGTTATATTTGACGGTTGCTGTTAGAAAACGATAGAATTACCCCTAATGCTCAGTCGTATTTACAAATCATGCCATCTCGTTATAGCAGGCAGAGCTGTAGGTCGACGAATCTGTATCATCGCGGTATGTATGCGCGGTCGGGGATGGAGCTGGGGTGGAGGGAGGAAGCTGCCTGCGGAAGGTGTGGAGGAACAACCCACCTATAACCCTGATAGGAGAGGGGACGATGAAGGGATTCTACCATAGTTGGATCGGGTGTGGCATGGATAATTCAGTTCGTTGTCCGCTGGATATACCCGTAGTTGAGCCATCCTTGTTGATCCACGACCATTATCCGGAGCTCCTTGTCGAGCTCAAACTCCATTATCCAAATCCCTTCACATAAAGGGAGTGCCACGCTATCATCGACTCTCTGTTCTTTCTCCTCCGACCCAACTTCGCCTGTCTTCTGAGAGACAATACCAGAGCACGAAAGACCACTAGTTCTCCTTGTTCTTGCGTCTCCGGCAAATCCAAAGATCAAGCGCCCTAGTAGAAAAGATCACTGATGCAGAGTTTTCCAACTCCGAGTTGTGCCTTCGTCGGAGAGCATCAGTCGTCTTCTTGCAGCAAAAGCCCTCAGCCTTGGTCGAACCTCCACCTTGATTACACCCACAGGAGCCGGTGCGAAACCCAGATCCGAGCTCAACCATTGCCCATTCGTCCTCAACGAGAAGCTCCATCTCCGGCATACCCATTCCAGAGCATCAACCAATGCACCTCGTTGACGTCTTCATCACCCATTCATCAGAGACCTGACGCGGTCCAGCATCTCGGTTCATCCATCTGAGCTCAAAGCCCCAACTTTGCTTAACATACCCCCTTCATCGGATAGTGGGGCTTAGGGGTGTGTATTCGATCGGGTTGGGTGGATTTGGGTTATTCGGTTCGGGTTGAGTTCGATTTGGGTTGGAAAAATAGAACCCATCACCCAGTCGAATTACTTCGGGTTGAGCTATTCGGGTCATTGGTTTGGGTCGATTAGGTCGGGTTAAAACCAAATTAATCAAATTATCTAAAGGTGAGTTTCCACTTAATAATCATGCAACCACGGAAATCAAAGATACAGTGTTGTTGCTGCCGACTTGCGGAGGAAACTCGATCATTAACGGATGAAGGGAAAGGGATAAAGTCCACGGAATCGGAAGGAACTCGGAACTTGGAAGGTTGGAATGGTTACTGGATGATGGATGGAAGTCGAACGGTGACCTCTCAATCTCTCATTCATGGTCCAAATCAGGACATCAACAAACACCAATCTCCGTTCTCATATTCTTGGTAGATTGAGAGTGACGGTTTACATTCCAAAACTTGTATAATTAGAATTTCAAATTTCCATTGGATTCTATTTTCCAACATGGCAAGTTGGCAGCATGCATTCAATTCACGTAATGCCACCAAACCTATATTGGACTATTTTATTTACAACGTTATCATTTATTAATAAGTTAATGAATAGAATTACATATCACATATAATGGTATAAATATTGTGTACATGTGTGTGTATATATATGTATACATAAAATATATTCTTATGATTTTTTGGTTGGGTCGGGTGGGTCTAAACCACGGGTCACCCATATTAATTGTTCGGGTTGATTGGGTGGGTCGGGTGGACACATCAAAACCATCAACCAACCCACTACCCATATAAATAAAAACGGTTTGGGTCTAACCAGACCCGAAAATCCAAATAACCCAAATCATTTGACGATTCGATTGGGTTATTTGGTTTGACCCAAATAACGCCCACCCCTAGTGGGGCTCCAGCTCGGGCTGACAACAACATCCTTGGGACTTCACTCAAGCTTCACTGAGGAGGAGAACCATATATCCCTTTCCATCCGTGGTCTTTTCCAAGGCATTACATTAGAATTTCACCGAAGCATCATATCTTGGGCCCTTCTTCGGTCTATTCTAACAGTCTCGAATCGTAATCTCAGGTCTCCACTTGTTTCAGCAGTAGCAGCTCCACGCTCCTCCAATTTTCGCCGACATCTCGCCAGAACCATCTATCTTCAGCTCACATTCGAGCAGCAGAACTTGAAGTTGCTGCCTCTCCAGTCGTGAGTGCGAGAGTTGGTCGAGAAGTCCTCGTCGGAGACCACCATTTGTCTTCACCAGCGGCAAAAGAAAAAGAAGACGAAGAGCGCCACGGTACTTCTCCCTCCCATAACCGTAGATCTTGACACGTGGCAGACCACTAGAAATATTCGTCATTGGCGTTGCGGCGGAAGTCGATGCCGCTGCGGTGGAGGAGCTCGACGGAGTCGTCGTGCGAGATGTCCTCCGCGGGTCGAACTCGTGGAAGTTGAACTGCCAGACACGGTGGCGGCGAGGTCATCGGAGAAGGAGAGGCCGAGGTCGTCGGCGGAGCCCCCCCCCCCAACCCTGCCATGGAAGTCGCCGCCCCCCGGCTCCGATCACACCCCCGACCTCACCACCCCCTTCCCCCGCACCGCAGCACCTGCAAGACCCCACCCCCTCCCGCCGCCGCACCTGGAAGCCCGCACCCTTCCCCCCCGAGCTCGCCCCCCTTCCCACCGCACCCTTACCTACGAGCCCGCACCCTTCCCCTGCGCACGTGCACCTGGAAGCCCGCCCCTCCCCCCGCGTCATCCGCACCTGCAAGCCCGCCCCCTCCCCTGCGCCGCCGCAACTGCGAGCCCACCCCTCCTCATGTCATCGGCCTCTCCCATTAGAGCCCCCCTCCTCAATCGGTCAAGGAAGCCCGCACCTACATGTTTTTTCTTTTTAATTTTTGATTAATCTTAGGCGGTTCAATCACGTATTGGTTAGATTAACTCACTCATATGGTTGAGTTAATGAAGAAAACTAACGGAAGGTTATGCATGTAAAACGGAGTATGTATTCAAGGTTCTAAGTGTAATTCATATTTAAAGGGGTTTCTAGGGTAATTACGAAACTACTCAGGGTTATGGGATGTAAATATCCCTAACTGATTCTAGTTAGTTTTTGTCAATTTGCATAAAGAAATAAGGATAGAAATAATTCTATTTAGATTTGATATTGCATTAGGATATTGGTTAATTCTAGTTTTTATGATAATTTTCTCTATAAAGTGAGACTTACGCCTCAACCACCTCGAGGCTTATGCTTTGATTCCATGATAGAGAAATACCTCGATACACCTTACATTTATTTTAAAAAATCTTAATTGTGATGCATCTCTTTATCCAAGCTACCCACATATCAAAGAAGCCCCTTTTGATAGGAGAAGTCCAAATGAACTACCAGTCTACACAAGCATATGGCTTAAAGACGTCCACCATCTACAGCAAACCTTTGACCTTCCATATTTTCCGATCATATTACCATATATGTCATCTGCGCATTATAAAACAACATGGAGCAAAAGTCATCTGCGCAAGGAAAGATGATGTCCCCACGGATTATCGTAAGATTAATGCCTTTGCCAAGATGTGGTAGACCACCATTAGCAAGTGCACTGATGCAAAGTCCACCAACCGGAGTGGCAAAATCCCTTTCTATGAAGCATCCCAAAACTTCATCATAAAACACAAGAAAACCGCTCGCCCATGGTAATTGTTAGAGTATTTGGTTGTGCGCCCATTAAGTTGTAACAGGGTAAATGGATCCTGGAGGAGATCCATTTACCCCATCCATATTTAGTCCCACATCGTCCAGTGGTGGGACTTGGAGGGCTCTGGAGAGGCTATATAAGGAGCCCCGTACCTCCTGTATCCATTGAGAAAGTCAATAGACAAGCACGCCCCGTAGAGGGCTTCTCCCGTGGTTTCATCCCGCTCCTCACGGAGTAGGGTTCCACGTAAATCCCGCTGTTCATGTTTCTTATTTTTGTTCCATGTTTTCGCTTCCGCTTTCGATTTTCTAACATGGTATCAGAGCTGGGTTCGATTTTGAGGTTTTTCATCGTGTTCTTTATTTTGATTCGAGATCCGATTATTGGTTCGGTCTTGAAGATGAAATTTTTATGAAGTTATGTTCAAGATCTTTGCGCATCATGTTCAAGTTCTATTATCGGGTTTCTTTGAAACCCTAAAATATTCCGCGGGAATCGCGGCTTTCCAGAATCTCCTCGCCCACAGATCTTCTCGTTTTTGGTTCTTGCTGCAAAGCATCTATAGGGACTCCTTCGTGAGCCCTAACTTCCCGGCAGATGGCGCATTCTGCGCGCATTCCAGAAGCAGCCAGCATATCGTCTCCCCATGTCCAAGCGGAGGCATCGCGCGAGATCCAGGCGCGACACCCCAGAAACTCATCGACGCGACATTCCAGGCGGTGTTTCACGCATAACTCGGAGGGTGCGGCACCTCCTGTGGAGACGTCTTCCGCATCCAGGCCGCAGGTGGTGGCGGTTTCTCTCCCTGTTCTCCAAGGTCGCATCCCAGGCGCGCATCCCAAGAGCGAAACGTCGAAGGTTCTTCGCGCGCAGGTTCATTTTCCCCAACATGCAAGGCGGCAGGTTCATCACAAAGGGCCCAACCAGATCGATCTTATTCACGCGGCGAGGAGCCCTCGCAAGGCAAAGCCCTTCCAGGCGGCGAGCCTCCTCATGCTCCCACGACGCCGCCGCCCTCGATTTCCTGTGAGGCCGCACCTTCCAACACTTGCAAGGCAGAGCCCCACCACCCTCGATCTTCCTTGCCCTAACCCAGCGGCGCCGCCATCAACCCAATGCGAGGCGGCGAGGTCCCATCGCCATGGAGCCCCGACGTGCCCTGCTCCTCCACGCGCGGTCTTCTCTTCTCACGCGATCGAAGTCCCCTTTGGCGGCGCGTTGTGAGAAAAGGGTTTCCCTGTGGGGAACCCTAACGGGTGGGAGGTTTATTAAGCTCACAACCGAGAATTTCCAAAAAAAAAGAGAAAAGAAAAGGGAGGGGTGGGGGCTGTGTTTCTAGGCCCAATGGGCTGAGTGGAGTTTTTTATGAGGGTCTAAGAAAACTATGTTATCAGAGGCCCAACAAAAAAAATTTGGAAAAAAAATTTTCGAAAAAAAAGGCGCGTACAACTCAAAAGCCGTACGCAATTAAAAAAAAGAAAGAAAAGAAGACGCGTACACCGAGAAAAAAAAGCCATAGCTCAGTTTAAAAAAAATTCATTTGCAAAAGCCGAAAAAAATGAGTATAACGGCTTAAAAAATTGACGGCTTAAAAAAAAAGAAAAGCCGCAAGAAGTTTATTGAATGTTCATGTTTACCCCTATTCATCTTGTCTTCTCCCAACTTTGTCGATGACATTTTCCGACAAGTATGGGAGAAAGGGGGAGTATATGTAGAGACAGAGGTCTATTTGAGATGATTCAGAAGTCAGATTCAGATGCACATTTCCAGACCATTCAGATTCCAGACTCTACGGTTGTTCAGACTCGCCGATCATTGTTTCCGAGCCTCCAGTTTCAGACATGCACGAGTGTGCGGTCATTTTCAGATGAACATATGTTACCATCATTGTAAGAGGTCCCATCATTCTTCTTGTTGTCAGGCCAGAGTTTTCATGTGAGCCATAGGGACTCCAGAGCAGAGGACCATTCCCTATGCCATATGTTGGCCAAGGGTTTTCATGTGGTATCATAGGTACACCAGAGCAGTTGACCATTCTCTGAGCCAGATGGGAGAGATCCAGTTCTCCGATGAGGAGACTTCAGGCGCAGTTCAGACTCGATGGTCAGATTCCGAGTCTTCAATTGACTCACTCCAGCCCGTCGTCCTCCTCACCTGCACGGCATGAGAAGGAATGTCCTCGACTGCAGCAATGTGCGCGTTGGGTTGATATTGTCCGTAGTGTCCTGTAGCGTTGAGTTGAGTATCTTTCTGTTTGTCCAAGCTGAGCATTGCTTGCTCCAGCTTTGAGGGGGAGTGTTAGAGTATTTGGTTGTGCGTCCATTAAGTTGTAACAGGGTAAATGGATCTTGGAGAAGATCCATTTACCCCATCCAGTGTTTAGTCCCACATCGTCCAGTGGTGGGACTTGGAGGCTCTTGAGAGGCTATATAAGGAGCCCCAGACCTCCTGTATCCATTGAGAAAGTCAATAGACAAACACACCCCGTAGAGGGCTTCTCCCGTGGTTTCATCCCGCTCCTCACGGAGTAGGGTTCCACGTAAATCCCGTTGTTCATGTTTCTTATTCTTGTTCCATGTTTTCTCTTCCGTTTTCAATTTTCTAACAGTAATCTATCCCCAATGTTCACTCTTAGTTTCCCACTCCTTGAACTCTTGAATAAATCCTTACCTGTGGGTCTGTGAGATCCTACCCACTCAAACCAACCAACTCAATTGTTAGTAGACCCTGCGACTCAGAGTCTGGAAATGATCCACCAAGGCCTAACCAATCTTTTATCTCCCGAGATTCTTTCTTTAATAACATACAGAGCATGGATGAAGTTTTGATGTTGTTATCCACTAGCCAATAGTCATAGCATTGAAGAATTCATCAATTCTCCCTCCTTCAATTATGTCTGCCTCGATTTCTGTGCCATTCCAACTTGCTTTTATTTCCTCAACCAGCACTTGTACATGTCATGCCTTTAACTTGCCACAGCCCAAAGACTTATCAATCTGTATTCTATCAAGCCAGATACCCACCTATTATGCAAGAAAACACCTCTCGTCTCACTTCTCATAAGTATCACTTTTGTACGATTAGCATCTTCCTTAATTTTTGTCAATGCCAATACTACCTTACGAGTCGTTCACACCTTCCACCCGCAATCCCCAGAACTCAGTAATTGCATACGAGAACCCATCCTCCAATAGCTACAAGTACTCAAACCAAAAGAAGGAATATGTGATGATCCTCTCTAGAGACTCTGTATGGCGTGTGGTCAAAATGCCTATACTAAAGGGAGGTTAAACCTCGTGCACCACGGAAAGCGGAATAAACTAATTCAATTCATAGAAAAAGGTGTCCATCATATGAGCACCAATGCAATCTTATAGCAAAAAAATGATTGCAAATGTGAAACCACGTGGTAATCAAAAAAAGTTCCAGCACTATTTCAAAAGTCACAGAAGTATAGAAGAATACCTTTTGAAGCGTGTCTCTCTCAAAAAGAGACTTCCCATTTAAGACCAATCTGACGGATGTTTGCACTCGTGGCACGATAATGGCTCATGGTACTTTCCGTGAACTTGAGCTTTGTTATCCACTAAGTTGTCTACACAAAAAGAGATCTCGGATTATGTTTTCCTCCTGATTTCGTCCCACGAAACCACGTCCTTCTACTTGAGCATGGAGCGCAGACAAGAAGGCGGATCCTCTTGCAAGTGGTCGAACCAACGAAGAGGATAAGAAAGGCTATATAGTTAATGGCCAAGGGGATAATAGTGGTGTGGAAGGGGGGACAAGGGAAAATGAAGAGAACTATCTTTTCTATTTTCTCCTCTTTCTTCTTGTAGAGATAGTTTCGAGATTTATTATTAGTTTATGTATCTTGTTGCTATTTCTTTCTCTTATTTAGACGTCTCTGTAATTTACCCTTAGGGCCTCTCCCTATATAAGAGAGCCTAGGGTTTTCCCTGAATAATATCGAAGACTCTTTTTCTCAACATGGTATCAGAGCCGCCTTAGGGCTCTCCACCCACCGCCCCTCCCTTCCCCACCCGCCGCCCCTCTCTTCTAGCCGCTGCCAGCGGCTCCAGTCACCGCCGAAGGCCACCAGCAAGGTCCTGGCGGCGCCCCCTCCAGCCGCCCTAGGCCCCACCTCCTGCCGGCGGCCCCTCCTCCTGCAGGCGGCCCCCTAGAGGCCCCACCTCCTCCCGGCGGCACCTCCTACTGCCGCCCTAGGCCCCCAGCGGCCCCCAACTCCTCCCGGCGGCAACTCCTTCTGCCTCCTTAGGCCCCCAGCGGCCCCCCATCTGCTCCCGGTGGCCTCTCCTCTTGTCGTCGTACGTCCCCATGCCGCCACGGCGGTCCCAGCTGCTGTGTTGAACGTCCAGCAGTCCTCAGGCGGCACTCTCTAGCCACTTCAAGGGCTGTAAGCTTCCGTTGAGGCGTGCCCTAGCCCCCTCTTCCTCTGGTTTATGGATTTGAGTGCGTAACAGCAAGGTCCCGGCGGCGCCCCCTCCAGCCGCCCTAGGCCCCACCTCCTGCCGGAGGCCCCTCCTCCTGCAGGCGGCCCCCTAGCGGCCCCACCTCCTCCCGGCGGCACCTCCTACTGCCGCCCTAGGCCCCCAGCGGCCCCCAACTCCTCCCGGCGGCAACTCCTTCTGCCTCCTTAGGCCCCCAGTGGCCCCCCATCTGCTCCCGGTGGCCTCTCCTCCTGTCGTCGTACGTCCCCATGCCGCCACGGCGGTCCCAGCTGCTGTGTTGAACGTCCAGCAGTCCTCAGGCGGCACTCTCTAGCCGCTTCAAGGGCTGTAAGCTTCCGTTGAGGCGTGCCCTAGCCCCCTCTTCCTCTGGTTTATGGATTTGAGTGCGTAAAGGTCTACACACATACTCAAATCCGATGCAGTTGGTGTAGACATTCATCAACGTGTCTATATTCCCTTCGTCTTCTCCAAGCAGCTATATGTCAGAATCCGAAAGTCGATTTGCCCTCCACCGGCGCATTCAAGGTCCTGCGCCAATAGTGAAGATGGACGGGTCTAACTATGAGCTATGGGCTATGCAGTTCATGAGCCTCATGAAATCTAATGGTAAGAAGCCCATTCTTACTGAGGATGAGCCTGCGGAGAAGACATGGATCTATGCCTCATGGGAGGTTGATGACGCCTACGCGAAAGTCTGGTTGTCGGGTACGTTGACGATGGAGATAGCTAACGACATACTCCATCAGCCCACTACTAAGGCAATGTGGGACATCCTTGCTGCTACGTATTCGCAGGTGCGAAATGAGACAAAGATGTTGCAGCTTCAACATGACATGTTTACGATGAAGCAGGCCGGCAGACCTCTCCATTCTCTATACACATCCCTAAGAGGGATGTTCAAGAAGTTATACAGTACCATTCCTCTCACTGCTACTCCTGAACAGCAGAAGACGTTTCGGAACGCCACCATGGTGGGTGTTCTACTTGCTGCTCTCGATCCTGAGTACGATGCTGCCCGGTCACAGATTCTAGCAGATGCAGTAATTCCTCAAGTGGAGGATGTCTACAGAAGGCTCAGTCGCATTCTAGTTTCCTCCAGCTCTTCTACTCCACCCCCATCAGCGATGGCAGCTTCGCGTGGGCGAGGTGGACCGCCTTCTGGACGTGGTCGTGGACGTGGCCGTGGACCTCAAGGTAGAGGTGGTCGCTTCAGTCAGATGTGCTCGTATTGTCACCGAACTGGACACTCGGAGGAGACATGCTACTCTAAGCATGGGTTCCCAGCGTCAGCACGGGTTGCAGAGCATTCACAGTCTCCATTACCGTCTGCTGCAGATCATAGATTTGACGAACTTGTGGCCCGTCTCCGTGATATTATGCCACATTCATCTGGTGATTCATCTGGTGGTTCTTCAGATATTGCTGCCACAGCCTCTGCCAGTTCATCCGCCGCTGCTAGTAGCTCAGGTACATCATCAGCAGCACTCATACCATCGCATGATATATCTGACTGGGTTATAGATTCCGGAGCCACGCATCATCTCTGTCGAGATAGAGGCAGATTACAGGCCTACAGGGATATTCCTCCCGGCCGTTCAGTGCAGATAGCAGATGGTACCCACTCACCCCATGTTGGCCAGGGGGAGGTTTTCCTATCCTCCACTATGCAGCTACAAAACGTTCTACATGCCCCTGAGTTCTCAATGAATTTGCTGTCTATTAGTCAGATTACAAAGGATTTGAATTGTGTGCTATATTTGACCCGTCTTCTCTCATTTTTCAGGACATACTCACGGGCAAGGTGATTGGCTGTGGCTCTGAGCAGAATGGTCTATATCGGCTGGTTCGGGAATCATACGCTGGCGTCTCCACTCACTCCGCTGGACCAGTCTCTTCTTACATTTGGCATCTTCGATTTGGTCACCTTCCGCTCCAGAAAATGCGCCATCTTCTGCCCCAGATCTCTCCAAGTTCGTTGTTTCGCTGTGAAACATGTCAGTTGGGAAAGCATCATAGGTCGAGCTTTCCAAGTCGTTTGAAATCCCCGATCGCGGTCGCCGCCTCCCTCTTCGGGAGAAGAAAAATAAGCGCCTTGTTAATCCGCTCGAACCCTACATTGCACCTGCAAAATTCCTCAACAACTTCCAGTAGCTCACCACAAAGCAGATCCCAAAATTCCCTATAGAAGAAGATATGGAAGCCGTCCGGTCCAGGCGCACCATTTGCATTTAAGCTCCACACCGCCACCTTAAGTTCTTCTATAGAGATAGAAGCAATCAATCTAACCGCGTGTGCCTCCGAGAGACGGGACAATCCAAGGCCAGACCACCGCCACGGCCTAGACACCGCCCTCGCAGAAAAATCAGAGAAATGCGCCTTGACAGCCCTACCCAGCTCTCGATCGCCGACCACATGGTTGCCATCGAACATCAAAGCGCTGATCGAGTTCACCCGACGTCTGCCACTAGCAACCATGTGAAAGAAAGCCGTATTGGCATCTCCCTCTTTGAGCCAGCAGAATCTAGATCTTTGTTTCCATTCCAAAACCCTCTTATGATCGTCCTCCATGATATTTCTCGGGGCAATCGACCTGCGCTCAATCTCGTCAGCTTCCAGTCTCCGGACGTCCTCGATCAAGTCCAAACATTGAATCTCCTATTCCAACGAGAGTGTATGAGCCCTTCTCGACTCTCGGGTTTCTTTCTTAAATAAGCATAACCCCTAGCGCAGCGATCGAAGTTTCTCAGCAAAACGCACCGCCGCAGAACCAGAAACTGCAGTAGACGACCAGTGGGCATAAACCAAATCTCTAAATCAATCTTCAAGCATCCAGGACCGCTCGAGATGGAAAAAAACCCCTTGGCGGGGTAACACATCCAGAGTCCCAGATCACAGGGGCGTGATCCGACCAGAAACGGGGCCTCGAAGAGGCGGTACACAAAGGGAAAACATCGAGAATCTCCGCAAAGGCAAGAAATCGATCAATGCGAGAGCGGGAGTCAGATCTTCACCATGTATATTTCATGTCCAATGCATCAATAACCTCAAGCTCCAGATCCCCAACGAGGTCAGCCAAACCCACCGAACCCAGGTCTTGACAACTACGCAAAAGAGGCCGGTCCGTGGAGTATAGCGTCACATTGAAATCTCCTCCAGCCAGCCACGCAATCCCAGGGAACGCTAGCCTTGCCGCACGCAATTCCAACCATAACTCCCAAAGAGCGCTCGAACTAGGACCATAAACATAGGAGAAAGCAAATTGAGTCATCGATCTAGAGCACTCCAAAAGAACCGTAATCACATGAGCCACTTTCAGCTCCTCAATAAAATGAAAGGAAGATTCCTTCCATCACATTGAAATCTCCTCCAACCAGCCACGCAACCCCAGGGAACGCTAGCCTCGCCGCACGCAATTCCAACCACAACTCCTCCCGAAGAGCGCTCGAACTAGGACCATAAACGCATGAGAACGCAAATCGAGTCATCGATCTAGAGCACTCCAAAAGAACAGTAATCACATGAGCCCCTTTCAGCTCCTCAATAGATGAGATCCGCAACAGAACGGTCCCACTTACACATCGCCCCCATCCAAACAGAGGGCCTCGGATCAGAAATCGGGCGACCAGTGAGAACAGTGTATAGATCGAGAAAGGCCCGCGGCCCATCTACTCGACCCGAGAAAGTGCTTCGTCCAACAGAGCAGGTAATGCAAAGGCCCGGGCAGGCCCGGGCGAATCCGCCTATACAAATCCCCGAAGCACACGTTTCAGGCATAGCATTTACCGGCACAGCATCCAAGGAGCCTTCCGAGGCGACGCGACCGTCTGACTTCCCCGAACGAAACTCTCTGCAGTCCCTTCAACTTCATGCATCGGCGGCGACGACGGCGCCACGAAGATCGTCAAAATCGGGAAAGTCGTCTGCCTCACCTTTAGCGGGAGCATCGTGCTCACCTCCAACGCAACCACGACCCCAGGACGACAATCGATGATAACAGTGGTGGTCGAAGGATCCGACCCCGGCTCGCATCCATCGGACAGAATCTTAACCAATCTCCCAACCGCAGCAAGAGACATGCGAAGGCCATCCCAATTCCTGGAGAGGAAAGGGACCCCTCTCAACTGCACCACCCTCCTGACGAAACACGGTTCTCCGCCATCAGCAGTTGTAGGACGGCTCCAAACCACGTCTGCACGGCCTCTGGGATGGAGCAGACGGGCCACTTGCTCATCCGTCAAGCCCCGAGCACAGCATGTCTTTTCTCCCACCAAAACAACGTCACAAGTGAAATCCTTTCCAAACAGCAACGATATGCCTGCCCATATCGATTTGATTGACATCACTTCTTTCCACCAGGCCCCGACCAGCAGGCTTGTTCGCGGAGAGGCCTCACCCGAGACCACCTTCGCGAAAGACGCGCCTTTGATAACAATCTTCTTCACGCCCCGATAGCTTTCCTCCTTCTTATCTTCGTTGCCATCCAAAAGCTCTCTCTTCCTTGGTCCCCTCCTTTGCTTTTCCATCTTCAGAGAGCAATCCGCACGTAGGTGACCGAAACGTTGACAAGCAAAACAACGTGTCCTTCGCAAGCAAGCTGACGCAAAGTGCCCCACTTCACCACTTTAGAAGCATTTTCTACCCGCCTTGCGATGGGAGACTACAGTCCATCCTCAGACCTCCGGCCCGCCGTCCGACGGTGCATCTAGCTCGACACGCCTCCAGTACCGCACACCCGACAAAATCCTACGCTGAAGCCTCTCCCTTTGAGCCTGGTCTCCACGCCACCAACCGCATGCGCGCCTTCAGTCGCCATCGTCCTCTCGTCCATGACGCTCATGACGCTCACATTCACGACGCTCGTGTCCATCCCGAACAAGACGCTCACGTTTACGACGCTCGCGTTCATCACGCTGACGATGATGACGCTCACGACGCATACGTTCATCACGCTCACAACGCTCGCGCTCACCTCGATCGTGACCTTCACCTTCACCTTCCAGTCGCACGCTCACGCTCATCTCCTAGATCCCATCGCAAAAATCCTATTCAGCAAAGGTACATCCCTTCAATGGGTGATGGAGTCAACTATGTCGTCTGACATGAAGATAACAATAACCAAGATCGAGTTGTGTCTACATGGATATACAGGAAGATGGTTGTGGGTGTAAACTCATACCACAACCTCTTCCACCCGTTGGACGCCTCTTCGGGTAACTACGGTGGTTTTAGATGATCAAATCACACCCTAGAAACCCAACAATCAGACCGAACAGGGATCAAATCATCCTTTGGAATGATTTTCAGACCTCAGAAAACGTCGAGCAAGGATCCCTAGAGAGCCATGAAGCCCCGCGAGCTTCGGCTGAGGGCGGATAGGAAAAAAAAGGGGAGTGCTGAGGATGGCAACGGCGGCAGCCCTGGTTGTTGTCGTTGCTTGCGGCGGTAGCAAGGTTGTTGCTGCACAAGGCAGCGGTGGCCTTGGTTGATGTTTGTTACTCGCGACGGCAGCAACAAGGTTGTTGTTGTTGCGCAAGGCGGTCGTGGCGCGGCCGGCATGCAAGATTCTTGGTGGAGATGACGGTGTGCGGATGTGTTAGGGTTTTAGTGGGGTGGGGATAGCTAGGGCACAGGCTCTGACCTAGGATCGTCGCTCTTATACCATGTAGAAAGGAAAAATAGAATTTTATATTCACCGTAGCCCTAGAGCTCTCTTATATAGGAGAAAAGCTCTATGAGGAAATTATATAAAGCAGATAGAAGAAATATGAAATATAAAATAAAGTACTAAGAGATACAAATATCTCAACAATGATATTTTTTAATTTTATTTATTTATTTATTTGAAGAGGCATGTACCTACATATTCACTAAAGCTATGGTCAAGCGAGCATTCCCAAGGTGTTCTGCAAAGCTGAGTATGATAGACATCTATATTCCAGCTTGAAGAGGAGTGTCATAGAAAATAGTAATTATGCCCTACGTTATTGTTAGAAAACATGAATGTGGAAGCGTATCAGAAAAAAATGACAAAGAACAATTAAGAATGTGGGATTTTACGTGGAATCCTACTCTCTAAGGAAGGGGATGAAACCACGGGAGGCCCCAAAGGGCCATATGTTTGATTACACTTTCTTATTTGATACAGGAGGTCTGGAGCTTCTTATATAGCCTCCACAAAATCTCCAAATCCCACCACTGATAGATGTGGGACTAAACTCTGGATGTGGTAATGGATCTCGGAGGATTCATTTACCCATCTTACATATGATGCATATAATCCAACACTCCCCCTCAAGCTGGAGCATACAATGCTCAACGCGTACAACTATCGGCTGTTGTCGAGGGCGTTGCTTCTCATGTCGTGCAGGTGAGGAGGAACAAACGGGTTGGAGTGTGAGTCAAACTGGATCTCCTCGTCGGAGAACATGTGCTCTGAACTGCGCCTATCAGAATCACTGTAACTGAAAATGAGTCTCCTCTATGGAGTACTCTGGCCTACCACAACATGTGGACAGTTGCTCCATATCTGAAAGGGTCGAACTGGAGATGTGGAGACATCCTCGTCGGAGTTCACTGTCACTGGAAAATGTAGTCTGAAAAATTCTCCTCGTCGGAGAATTCGGTCTCTCCAATACTGGCTCAGAGAATGGGATCTCTACTCTGGAGTCCCTATACTCGAGAGTCCCTATGAATCCACATAAAAATCCTAGTCCAAGAGTCCCTATGTTCACATGAAAACTCTGACTAAAATAAAAGATGGGGACCACAACAAAAGATGGCAAACATGTGCACATCTGACTGAGGACTCGGAATCCGATTGTCGAGTTTGAAATCTAAAGAACAGTAGAGTCTGAAAATCCGACTGCTCAGGAGAATCTGAATCCGACCTGTATCTCTATACAATACTTCCCCTTTCGCCCATACTTGTCGGAAAACAATGGCATCGACAAAGTTGGGAGAAGACAAGAGAATGCGGGGAGAATAAAACAATCTCAAATGATTTTTTTACGATTATTTCTTTCTTTTTTATAGTTGTTTCATCATTCATTTTTTTTCAGCTTTTCTTTTTGCAAAAATTTTTTCTTGTGTACGGCTTTTCTTGTACGCACCTTTTCTCCTTTTTTTAATTCAAGACACACGGTCCAACTTTAGGCCAAAACACAACTTAGCCCGATTGAGCGTAGAAAACTTGGCCTCCCCTTTTTTCTTTCGACCCAACATAGAGCATGCTCTCTCTTCCTCTCTTTTTGTAATAACGTTGGGCCCCTCTAATGGAAAAAAGAAAATATTTTTTTAAACGTGGCCCGAGGTTATATTTTTTTAAATGTGGCTCCCATCTAAAAACCCTTTTTCAAACACTCAGCCACCCTCGATGGGAGGCCCTGCTCTCGCGTACCGCACCCGATGAAACTCCCCACCTGAGGGTGTTTAGTCCCACATCTCTGAAGGGGTGTGGCACCGCTGACGCCTGGAAGATGGGGGGGATTGTCGTGTCGCAATGAAGGTGCGGCTACAGGAGGGGTGCAGCCTGGAGGTGGCAGCCATTGCTGCCTACTAGGGTTCAAAGAGGGGAAGCACCTGCGCCTGGAGGACTCGCATGAGTAAAACACCGCCAGGAGCTAGAAATGCGACCACGATCCGCATTGATGCAAGGCTATCACCTGGGAAGGTCTCCACTTGAAGGTAGGAGGGAGAGGGCGGTGTCCCTCTTTTCTTTTCTTGCTTGAGATCTGGGGCTTCGAACAGGAGATGTGCCACCTGCAGGCGGCTGGGTTGTGGAGGGGGTAGTTGGAAGGAGCATTACGCCGTCTGGAGCCCCAGACTCCGCATGGGTCTCGACAGGAGCCTTAGGGCTCGTCGCCTGATGCAGCAGGACTATACGCAAAACTGGGGTTCGGTGGAACCCTAGCTTTGTAGGAGCAACGAGATAGGGCCACCTTCGTTGTGCATCAACTGTGATCGGTTCTCGCACCATGGCTGGCTATTTTAGGGCTCCGCCTATGGCTTCCTCAATTGAACCCCATCGCCTGGCATGAGGAGGACTGCGAGGGCTCCGCGCGAAGAAGAGACGACTGGAGATGCTTGATGATCAACATGAAATTAAAGTTCCGGGAAAGGAACCTTGTTGTGTCACATAAATCAAAAAATCCAGGATGTTGGGAATGAAATTCAGTCTTCTACATGTGGATAGGGTTTTGAACCCTAGAATTGAATCTGGAGATCGGCACAAAATTAGGGTTTCTAGAACTTGATTCTAGAAGGACAGAAAAATGATTTTCAAACATAAATCTTCTAGAATAATTGATAATAAATATGAAAATCGAATCTCGAACAAATGATAAAGAATATAAACTCCTCGAAAATTGAACCCACTCTGATACCATGTTAGAAAACATGAATGCGGAAGCATATCATAAATAAAGGATAAATAACAATGAAGAACGCGGGATTTTACGTGGAACCCTTCTCTCTAAGGAGCGGGTTGAAACCATAGAAGAAGGCCTTAAAAGGGCATATGTTTTATTGCACTTTCTCATCTGATACAGGAGGTCTGGGGTTTCTTATATAGCCTCCACAGACTCTCCAAGTCCCACCACTGGTATATGTGGGACTAAACTCTGGATGTGGTAAATGGATCTTGGAAGGATCCATTTAATCATCTTACATATGATGCATGTAGTCCAACAGTTATATCTTTTTTATGTAACTTTCCCTTTCGTTATTTACCTTCTAGGGTTTCCTATAAATATAAAGGAGCCATATGGCCTCCGAAAAAACAATTCTTTCATTTCTCTCCACAAGATATGACATTTTAGCATTCTTTGATCGTACTTTACATAAATACCCTTAAATATTCTTTATTTTATCTACACGGTACTTCCTCTATCCATATCTTTTATTTGTATCCACTTTCAAGAACATGGTACTGCACTTTCATAACTGTCAATTTATGTAGATATAAAAAAGATTAAAATTCTATAACACCTATCCATAGATTTGCACTTTTAATCATTGACCATTCTCCTTATGAAGCATATGTAAAACATTATGTAATATATGGTTGTGATATATGTTTATTTAAAAGAAAAAAGAGTCGCCACCGTATAGGTGTGTGCCCAAGTTTTGTAACTATATGTGATATATGTTTGAACCTATACATTTATGCTCTGGGTTTTTTATCCTAGGATAAGCACAATGTTAGTGAAAATCTGTTCTGAAATAGGCGAGTCTATAATGTAATTACATGGACATAAAGGTTGAAGTTATGTGAAGACCCCTTCGTTCTTCTCTGGTTTGATTCAATTTAAATTTGATGTTTGCAAACCCTTTAACTAGTCATTTTTTTCCTAGAGAGCATTCTTTAGCTTTTTTCTAAATCTTCAAGAACTCATAATCACCCTACGGAACTATTGGAATAGTAAGTCACCAATGACAAATAAGATGCACTCCGATTGTAGGGTTTCTCAAAGTTCCCAAATCTCAGTGTTTCATCTTTAAAAACGGTTCCAGATGAAATTACTACATGAAAACCCTTATCAAAGATTATTTATCAGAGCTGGGATAAAACTACCTCATGAAATACTCATGCAACAACGATTCATTATGAGAGCTGGGATAAAACTAATCTTCGTCATCAAATATTCATCTTTAAAAACGGTTCCAGATGAAATTACTACATGAAAACCCTTTAGCAGGGATAAAACAAATCGTCCTCATCAAATATTCATGCAACAACGATTCATTATCAGAGCTGGGATAAAACTAATCGTCCTCATCAAATATTCGTGCAACAATGACCAAAAATTATCAAAAATTTTACATAATTTGCTCATTGTTTTGTGATGTAGTTCAATAACGAACATAACTTACCCTGACGTCACATTATAATTGTATCAGGCTTTTTCCTCCTAAATGTATTACTTGTTAGCTTCATACACTTTCCTTGTATTTAAATGGTCATTTGGATCTCTCTTTGATTATTTGGCATGTCAATAACAGATTGAACAAATTGAAAGTGATACAGTACAACTCCAACCTGTATATGCCAATGTATTGCCACTTGGAGACCACTTCACACCAAATGCCCAAGTGGAGGAGAGATCAAGTTGCACAATTTGCTGTTTCAAACAATGAAGAATTTAGATTAAAAAAGGGAGCTAATTTTTAATGTGAAACAGAATAGGGATTAAAAGTTAGAATACTCTCGTTTAATACCTTTATTTCACATTAAAATAAAGTGGTAGCCAATTAAGTGCATGTTTACACAACTTATAAAGAAGAGCCGTTCCCTGTTTAATTTCATTCTGATATTTTGTAATTTATTTGATCCCAAAACTTTCCGGGATGTGCAAGACTGTCTATGACATGCCTTTACCTTATTCTGCCAAAGTTTTTGCTAATTGCTTAAGAGGTTTTCAGGAAATGTTCACCCTTTGAAGTTAGCTGAACTTAGAAGCTTGGAGTTCTATTACAACTTAGATTGATTTTTTTTTTGCATTAAAAAAATTTTAAGGATCGATTTTGGAAATGAATATGAATTGTCTCCAAGGAAAAGGAATGGTGGAATTGGACTTTCACGTGCTCCTCTTTGGCTAGACAATTTTTTTATAATTTTCGATTTCTAAATAGCAAAGATGTATTAGTTTCTAAATCTGATGGTATTTGGTATTTCACTAATTGGTTGTAACAAACAAAGAGTTGCTTAGATAAGACAAGGTAAATAATTGTTAATGCGAAACAAAACAGGTCATTTCAAAGACATGGTACTCTTGCTTGGGAACTTATTTTCAGATTAGGAGGTATTATTAGGTGCATGTTTATAATTTGTGAAGGAGATGTGCCATTTATTGTTTTACTCCATTCGTCCATTCATAACTCCTTTGATCCCAATACATGTCTAGGATGGGCCATAAACTATCAATTGTCTTTAATGGAGTATATTTTGTTATACGAACTTTAGTTCATAGTCTGGGGGGTATAGGTGCAATTGTTTCAGCAAACCTAGCATCCTCTCTGTATAAAGGAGAGCTATTCAATGAGAAATACAACATTTTTTCGTATTTTGGCAAAATCCAAGATGGTATCAGACCATGCAAGGGGTGTCCTCTCTCTTAGGTCATGTGACCTAGATTCCACCACCCAAACTCCATCGCCTCCATCGCACATCATCTTGTGATCTAGCCTCTCTCTCACCTCATCCCAATTCCACACCTTTCGCCCTCTCCATCACCGCCCATCGCCATCTCCATCGCACAGTGCCACCTTCTTCATCGTCGCCCAACTCCACCAACCTCCAACGCCCTTTAGCGACCGCCATCTCCTCTCCCATCGCCTCATCGACCACCAGTGCTAACATCGCCAGCACCTTATCATTCGCCAACAATTCCAGCTCCGCCACAGCTATCTCCAGTGACATTCCAGTGCCACCACAGCCATCTCCAGCGGGCTCCACCCCTTCCATCTCCATCTCCAGCAGGTTGCAGCCGATTCCAACCCTTCCAGCACAGCCTGGGGACAAACCTTGGACTGTCCAGACACCCAAGTTGGGTATTTTTATTTATCAGAAAGTTACTGCCCTTGTTTTTTTAAGGAAGAAAGGGTGAGAACCCAAGATGAGACTCACCGCAGATTTCATTTAAAAGTAATTACATTTACATAGTTAAACTGAAAGATTTTAGTAGGCTAACATCATGCCCATGAAATGACCAAGTACATTCTCAGCATAAAATCGTTGTCCCCTAAAGATATTCTCATTTCTAGCACACCAGATTGTTCAAAAAAGAAAAAAGGTTGGGGAGACGTCCTCTTACGAAATGCCACATGCGGTTCTAACAGAATTCCAGAACGATGTGATATCATCGGTCTTGAGCCATTATCTCAGTCCCCTCCCAAACACGCGACGAGGTCCTGTACGTGAAGAACAGGTGATCTATATCCTCGTCCTCCCCATAACATCTGGGACAAGTACGATCGACGGTGTGTAAGATTTTGTCCCATCTTTCCTTCATAAGTAGACAACCATGCCTTGTTAGCCACATGAAAAATTTAATCTTCTGTTGAATATTGCAGCTCCAAATGATCAAGAAGTCACATATTTGATCCTCTATTTCGTCATTCTGATTTTGAGAATATGATACGCTATTTTTACAGAGTACTTTCCATTGGTACTGATAAAGTGGTTTCTTCCACCAGTGAAGCCCTCCAAATCAACCAAATATCCATTCAAAGACATATACTCCAGAAACCTTTTCTCAGAAAACTCAACATCAAAACAAGGGCATCGAGCTCCATTCGACCAAACCATAGCAACATTAACAGTTTGGTTCTGCGCAAGAGGGAAGAGGCGGTGATACTAATCTTTCAAGGGCCCAAGGCCCGTCCAATCATCCAGCCAAAATCTAAACACCTCACCATCCCCCAACACAGGGTGCAAGGCTTGTCTCATTTTGGGAAGGAACTCCTTCATGCCATTCCAGAGTGAAGAAGGGTGTCTGGCAAGCCTGAGCTGTAATTCTCCAGCAATCCCATATATTTTCCTCAACAGTATGCATACCAAGTAGTGAAATAGAGACTAGATGGGAGCAGTACTTCCATAAACTTTTCATTGGGGAAGGAAATAGAGAGATCACTTTGGGTGATCTAGCTAGTAGTGAAAGTTACTTGAATCGTGCAAGCTATAGACGAATTCAAAGAAAGGAAGTAGAGGAGGCTTTGAAGGTTATGAGACCTGGGAAAGGTGTAGGACCGGATGACATCCCTGTAGAAGTATGGAAAGTTTTAGGTGAGCGCGGTTTGACTTGGCTTACGAATCTATTCAATGTTATTTGGCGAAGCAAGAAAATGCCTGAAGATTGGAGGAGTATCGTGGTGCCTCTTTATAAAAGTAAAGGAGACATTCAAAATTGTTCAAATTATAGAGGTATCAAGCTGATGAGTCACACTATGAAAATTTGGGAACGTGTGATCGAGAGAAGGTTGAGGCAAGTTTCCAATGTCAAAGAAAACCAATTCGGATTCATACCAAAGTGCTCAATTATTGAAGCCATCCATTTGCTGAGGAGAACAATGGAGATTTATAGAGCTAAAAGGAAAAACCTCCATACGATCTGTATTGATTTGGAGAAGTCTTATGATTCTGTCCCACGAGAGATATTGTGGAGAGTTTTGGAGAAGAGACAAGTGCATGTCCTATACATTAACCTCATAAAGGACATGTATGACCGGGCTTTATCTTGTGTAAGGACACCGTCTGGGAAGACTAGCTATTTTGACATCAACATTGGTTTACATCAAGGTTCAGCTTTGAGTCCATTTCTTTTTACTTTGATTATGGACGAGTTGACAAGTCACATTCAGGATGAGTTACCGTGGTGTATGTTGTTTGCTGATGACATTGTGTTGATTGACGAGACTAGAGATGGAGTAAATGAGAAGCTCGAGGTCTGGAGACATGAGTTGGAGAGTAAAGGATTTTGTATAAGTAGGGCTAAGACAGAATATATGGAGTGCACCTTTGATGGAAGCAATGGTGGAGGAATTGAGGTGAAGATTGGTGGTGATAACATCCAGAAGAGAGATTCTTTTAGATATCTGGGATCTATGCAACATGATGGGGAAATTAATGGAGATGTTACTAATAAAATAAATGCAGGCTGGCTAAAGTGGAGAGGAGCATCTGTTGTCCTCTGTGATAAGAAAAATCCTTTAAAAAATAAAAGAAAGTTTTACAAAGCAGTCGTGAGACCTGCTATGCTCTATGGATCTGAATGTTGGCCTGTGAACCATAGACATGTGCAGAGAATGGTTGTAGCAGAAATGAAAATGCTAAGGTGGATGTGTGGACACACACGTAAAGATCGGATTCGGAATGATGCAATCAGAAAGAAAGTTGGTGTTGCTCCGATTGAGGATAAAATGCGAGAAAACCGCTTAAGATGGTTTGGTCATTTGTAAAGAAGATCAGATGATGCACCAGTTAGGAGATGCGAGTGTTGGGATGTTGAGCTGGCTAAGAAAGGGCGAGGAAAGCCCAAGAAGTGTTGGAATGAGACCATACGAAGGGATCTTTGTTTTGTGGACATAAGCCTGGAATTGACCCAAGATAGATCTGAATGGAGGCGAAGAATCCATGTAGCCGACTCTACTTAATTGTGGGAAAAGGCTTTGTTGTTGTTGTTGTTGTATGCATACCAAGTCATCATTGCCACCCCACAACCTGATTACCCACATGGATAATAAGGTTTTGTTCATGTGTTCAACCCTCAAAATTCCAAGGCCACCATCCTTCTTTCTGCATGTCACAATCTCCCAATCTATAACATGCAATCATTTATGTTCATGTTTACCGTCTGACCACAGATATTGCCTCATCGAGCGTTCCATTCTATTACAAATTCCAACTGGCAATTTCCTAGTAGCACAGAAAAATATGGGTATAGCAGAAAGAACATGCTTAAGCAGAACCAGTTTCCCACCTTTGGAGATTAATTTCAACTTCCATCATGCAAGCTTACTCTCCAGTCTCTCGAGAACCACATTCCAATCCACCACCCGAAGCCGACTAACAACCAAGGGCAAACCCAAGTATGTAATCGGCAGCTCCCCTTCTACAACCTAAAATATCCCCCATCATCTGAATGTCATTATGTTCCAAACCAAAAGACACAAAGGATGATTTGTCTCTGTTTATCTTGATCCACGAAATATCACTAAAAATCTCCAAGATGTGTGAAGCCCTTCGCACATATGTCACGTCACCACGTAAGAAAATTATCATGTCATCAGCATACAGTAATATAGGCATAGCTATATCCTCTTTACAAAATCCCATGCATAGGCCTTCCTCTATCGCCAATTACAACAGCACAATCAAGGCACCAGCCGCTATGATAAACAACAAAGGGTCAAAGGACATCCTTGTCTCACATCACACTGAGGTTGGAAGAACCCCGTCTCTGGGCAGCCATTCACTAGAACAGCATGAGATGCAATAGTAATACATATTTTTATCCATGCCACCTACAAATCAGGAAATCCCCTCTTCTCTAATGATGCCCAAAGGAAAAGCTAATGCACGCAGTCATAGGCCTTCGAAAAATCAACCTTCCATAACAGGCCCTTATCATGATTCTTTTACCAATCGTAGATAATCTCTGATGCCAACACCCAACCATCAACCATCAATCTTTCTGGTACAAAGGCATATTGTTCTGAAGATACAATGTCTCCCATCACCATACCAAGTCCACTGGCAAGAACACTGGCTATGATATTCCATTCGAAAGAGCGATAAGTCGGAGGTCCTCAACACGTGTCAGATTCTAGCTCTTCGGTAGCAGAAATAATAACACTTATTTAACCTTTCAAATCCCTGATTTCCTTTTCTGAATTCATGCAGAACCTCGATGATGTCATCTTTAACTACTTCCCAAAATTCCTTGCAAATGCAATAGAAAAACCACCCAAAATTCCTTGCAAATGCAATAGAAAAACCATCTGGTCCAGATGTGCCATCAGCATTAAGAGCAAAGCTTGCCGATCTAATCTCTTCTTTCGAGTAGGGAGCCACAAGTGCTTAAACTTGCAGAGTCGAGATCGTATGCACCCCTTTTCCTCTCCAACTCCAACCTGTACAGGCATGGAAGGTTGTATCGGCAATATATCTGCGATATATCGCCGATATATTGATTTCGACAGGGTAAGGGTTTCGATATTACCCAATATCTCCTTTTACAGGGATATCGGCGATATATCACCGATATCTCGGTGATATATCGCCTTATCGGCTCATATCTGTCAAAAATGACTAGTTTCTGTATAAAAAATCCCAGATATCGATCGATATCGTCGATATTTCGCCGATATCTCTATATATCAATGCTATTATTCATGGAAGATTGATTCAACACATGTATTAAAACACATATATCTAGCTACACCTAGTATTAAAACACACAATGGTTTATATATTTTGTTTCGAGTCGGGGGCACTGCCCCCGCACCCCCACAAGGAGGGGCCAACCTGGGCCCCCCTAGCCCACCCCAGGATCGCTGACCGGGCAGCGAGACCCCCGTACTGGTAGGGTATGGTGCGACACGAGGGTGCATACAATGGTTCTTCAACTTGGTGTATGTTTACAAGTTATTCATGTTGTAAAACTTGAATGAAATCGATTTCCAATATCTATAAGTCAATTCTTCAAAAACAAAATATCTATAAGTCAAGAATCAAACATTAATATCGATATGTTCAAAATGATCGATATATGAGATACAAGCTTCATAGATTGATCGATATGTGTGATCTAAGAGTATATTTGTAAGCTATTTAGTGATCTAAGAACTTGGATGAACTCCATTTTCAATATATATAGGTCAACAACTAACAGTACCAGCAATATTTCGATATGATCGATATGTGCAATATAAGGAACAAAGTCTTCACAAATGATCTATATGTGTCATCTAGGTGTATATTTGTAAGTTATTTAATGTTATAAGAACTTGAATGGAATCCATTTCCAATATCTAAAGGTCAGGAATAAACATTAACAACGATATGTTTGATATGATAACCGATATGTGCGATATATGGTTTATAAATGACCGATATGTGTGATATAAGTGTGTATTTGTAGGTTATTTGTTGTTCTAATATCTTGGATGATCTTAATTTCGGAAAAAATGCCAAAAAATGGCTTTTTTAAGTCATTTTTGACATTTCCACTGATATCGTCGATATATCGTCGATATGTCCCGATATATCCATTTCCGGGCGGACCGAAACGATATCGATATCGATACGGCCTTCCATGTGTACGGGAGACTCTAAGCTGAAACTGTAAAAATAATTTCGAAGAGCTCTTCTAAGGTCCACCTCACCATGAACTTCCATGCCAGTAACAGTGAGTTGGTGGAGGAAGTTTCGACGTCTTCTACCATTTGCCATCGCACGGAAGAACCGGGTGTTTTTTTAGGACAAAGTGGGTGATATCCCAAGCTGGGACTCACCGCGCAAAGCCTTTATATTAAAAATAGAAAGAGACATACATTACCTTGTGGATCAGAAATGATAAAGGGAAAGACAATAAGCGATTACATTTTCTGAATAAAACCTCTGATTTTTAAAATTAGATCATTTCTTCCTCCACAGATGGCCCAAAGAGCTGCAAACGGCAGTCCATAGTCATCCGTTGAGTTTCTCCCCACCGACCTAACTTTACTCCAGAATTCGGTCGGCCCACCGTGCAAGACCCACGACGCCCCAAACTCCTTCCAAACTTGCTCCGACAAAGGACAAGTGAAAAACAAATGTTCTGCATCCTACGTCTGTGCGCCACATTCATCACATTGAGTGTCTGGAATTCCAAACAGCATGTCCCTTCTTGCTTTGTCACACAATCTGCCCCTTCTGAGGCACCATAGGAAGACCTTCACTCTACACGGGATCTTGCTTGCCCAAATTATCTTCATATCTTGCTTCAGGATCCAGGTCATCCGTGCTCCCCCTGAACACTGAGTATGCCTTCTTCGTCGAGAATCTGCCCCCATCCCAAACGAAATAATCCCTTCCCTGAGATATACAACCAGGAGAGGGCAGCTCAAACTGGAATCTAACCAGCTCGTCCATTCGCCGGTCTGAAAGACCGATCAAAAACTGCGGGACCCACGAACCAGACCCACCAGCATCTGCCACAGAATACCCCTTGGTTGTTGCCAAAGCAAATAGCCTTGGGAACTTGTCGCAGAGAACTTCATCGCCCGTCCAGTTGTCCTGCCAAAACCGAAAGACTTCCCCGACCCCCACCTTCGGTATCATTCTCTTGGCCTCAGTAGGGGTAAAATATCTCGAATACCGCTCCAAAGGGAAGATTCGAACCTCGTTCTTCCTGCCTCAAGAACTGGGTGTTATTATCACCCTCCTTTAGCCATCGCTACCTTGAACGATGCCTCTGTTCCGTCTCATTCCTTCTATCTTCAAGTTGAATCTTCTGCATACACTTATTTCTCAAGTCCATCTCTTTCAATGTCATATCACGATCATCTTCCACTTGGTCCAAGCGAGTAACCTCCTCCTGAGCGGATACTTTTTTAAGTTTGTGAAGCTCCCGAGTTCTTCTGTTGTATTGTATGAGATGTTTTCCAAGAAGTAGAAGTTTAGATGCCAATCTTGTCGCAGTTGATCCGTTCGGGGACAAATCATTCCAAAACGACACCACCCTATCTCTAAAACCGTCATCCAAAAGCCACGAGCGTCCAAATCGGAAAAATGTTATATTAGAGACCTCCTTACCAGAAAACCACATGAGCGTTGTGTGTCTGAATAAGCACGTGAAAGCGCCAAAGCACATGCCAACAGAAATATTTGGAGCGCATCTGTAGACACTAAGAACCGGTCAATATGTGATCATGATCTGGAGCTTCTCCGTGTATATCTACAGCATCGTGCATGCATCTTATGATAAACCAAAAACAGAGGTGCAAGAAGCAAATTCACACCCAACCCCCTCTCTGAGGCTGGAAAAAGCCTCCCTCGAGATTCCCATTAACCAATACTAAGTATAACATCATAGTAAAACACATTTTCACTCATATAATCGAGATATCAAACAAGCCCCTCTTATGGAGAGAGATCTATAAGAATCCCATGTCTGCAATATCGCATGCTTTGGAAAAGTTAGTCTATCTAAACACATATCAATCATGTTTGTACCAATATGCCACAAACTCTAGTTCCTTGAATGTGTTGTCCATCATAAATCTTCCCGAAACAAACATCATTTGATCTAGTCCCTCGAATGTGTTGTCCATCATCATAAATCTTCCTGGAACAAACATCATTTGCTAAGGGTTACCTACTTTTCCCAAGATAAGTCGAAGCATATTCGCCAAAGAGCTTCGTAACAATCAAGTAAATGGTATTGGACAAAGCAATAAGTCATGCGTCCTCTATCCTCAAAGCAAGGTTCAGAAAGTCAGTATGCGGGTTTGTTCGGTCAAGCAAACGGAAGTCAGTAAGCGGATAGGCAAAAGTATTACAGAAGTATATGAGGATTATGTGATTTGTGTTATTTCTATTAAAAATGAATAAAAAATAAAAAATAATAAAGATATAATAAAAAATAGTTGATAAAATATTAAATTACATGATTCATTTCATTAAAAAAGAATGTTGGATAAGACGAATGTTGGCTACACAATCTATTAAATTGAATCATGTGAATACAATAAATTATAAAAGAAGGAAATGCTCCATTGAAAAATCGGTGATGATTATTCAATATATGCATAAGACATGCAAATACATTATTGTCATTTGTAACGTAGATCATCACCAAAATTTTTAAGGCTATGGATAAAGCCTAATAAAAACAATTTATATTTATGACTCCCAGAATCTAGGGTTCTAAAAATATTGTTGATGAGAATTAAAAAAATCATGATGTATAAAGCTTCAAAAAAATATATTTCTTAAGATGTGTAATCGGAAATGATGGAAGAGGTCGGGTATTAATCTTATTTAATATGTGGCCGGATATGCGGTTGTATATGCAGATTACTCAAACGGCATATGCACTTTAACCGCATATGGTCGCATAAGACATGCGGTTCGGAAGGGTAACCGCATACGTATATGTGAACACATGGATCGCATTTCCGAACACTGCCTCAAAGTCATGCCCTTCTAGGAAAGAGAAAAGATCGAAATTATGTTCAGCCTTTTCAAATCCCAAGTCCTCCACCTGAAATCCAGTGTTCATGAAATCGACTATATGGGTTCCATATGCGGTTGCACATGCTGGCGTGGCATGCAAACCGAACCGATTATATGAATCAGTGCATTATGCACCCTAAGCATGTATACAGCCCGCATATCCTGCATATATCCCGTATAACCTGCATACTGCTCCAACAGCTTGGTGATCAGCCTCTAGCAGGTTCAACTCTCCAATCCTCTCATTCAAATGCTTATCTTCATAGCTCTGCCTCTTCTTTCATTCAACTGTAACAATATGCAATACATTTGTATACAATTGCAATGCATACCATTATGTATATGCAATGTCTCCTCGGTAACATTTTCATGAGTATATGCAATGTAGTGTTTAATATTTTAATATATATCGATTAAGATTTTGCTCATGTATTGCAAATCTGTGTATATGTGTATTGAAGTTTTGTTATTATGAGCCATATAATATGTAAAGTTTTTATAGCTAATTTTTTTGTATTAAATGTAATAATGGCATCTACCCAACCATCTAACTTTTTTTGAGGAAAAAAGAAGCCATATAATATGTAAAGTTTTTATAGCTAATTTTTTTGTATTAAATGTAATAATGGCATCTACCCAACCATCTAACTTTTTTTGAGGAAAAAAGAAGGGTGTAGCCCCAAGAATGGCGCACATCGCAAATTTATTTCAATATCATCAAAAACAGAAATAGAAAAGGAGACGCACCAACGGCCCCACACAAGAATACAACATGAAGGATCATTACCAGGCCATCAAAGCTCGATAACGGCTCACCCTCCTCTCACACCCGTGCCGAGAGATATCAGAGCCCTGTAATGACCCAACACCCTCTCACAGTTGAACTGACGCCCTTAAAAGATTTCCTCATTTCTTGCACACCAAAAGGCCCAGAGGATTGCAAAAGGCCCAGTCGCGTCCTCCTGAGAACTCCCACAAGCCGCCCTTATCGGTCTCCAATATGCCTCATTGTCCATCGAGTGCAACAACGTCACCATCGCACGCTCCCACACCATGGCAGACCATCCGCAACCAAAGTAGAGATGCTCATAGTCCTCCTGCTCAATGTCGCATCGGTCTTAAAGAATCTCCCCGCTACACAGAAATCTCACCCTGCATGCCTTGGAAAGCAACCGCCCGCATCTCGCCAACCACAGGAAAATCTTGATCCGCATAGGAATTCTGTTAGCCCAAATAATTCTGTAGTCCCAGACATTCCCCTCCGTAATCTCCCTACGCTTCTTCATCGAAAAACGCCCCTCCTTCCAAACGAAATGGTCTCTGCCTTCGTTGAGGCCCCCACATTTGTTAGATCTCTTAAGAGGCCACGACCTCATCGCATCTCTAGTCCGACAAAGCAGAAGCGAAAGATAGGCACCAAGATCTCTCCGCCCAAACCTCATACACCGTAGCACTCATGTCCCTCGCACTGGCGAAAAGGCGTGGGTATATCTCCCTGAGTGGACCCATGCACCGGTCTCACGATCCCCCCCCCAACTCCCGAGAGACACTCATCAAACCCCTCCAAAGAGACGACGGCCACCTGCACGCCTCAGCATTCAACGAACTTCTGACCCCATATATGTTCCGCATCATCCTGCAAACTAGATACTATGAATTCCCCCAAACTCTCAACGCCCACTTCGCCGGTATGGCCTTATTCATGATCTCTAAATTGTGGACTCCTAGTCCTCCCACATTCTTCGACCTCGTCACCATATCCCATCCCACCAGGTGCACGCCTCCTCCCTTCTGTTGCCCATCAGACCAGAAGAAGCGCTTCATCATCCTCTCCAATCTTTTCTGCACCCCCATAGGCATCAGCCTTGTTGAAAAGAAAAAGGTCGGGATGGCAGACAAAACATGCTTGAGGAGGACCAGCTTTCCTCCCTTAGACTTGTCATCACAAAGCTCTCGGGCCTCCTTCTGCATCATCATGAATGTGAAGACGTTGGACTTGTCTTTGTTCAACCAACCTTACTCCCGAGATCTCCCAAAAATCTCCATAATGTATGCCGCATTTTGGGCATGCTCAGGATCCCCATCAATGAACAAAAACCATGTCATCAACGTACCCAAGAATGGGGATGGATGTATCATTCCACCTGTATCTTGCATAAAAACCTTCAGCTGTCGCCAGCTTCATCATCACCGCCAGCATATCCACCACTAAAACAAAAAGTAGCGGTGCTAGAGGGCACCCCAGCCGCACCACCCGCTGGGGTTGGAAGAACCGTCCCCCCCCTTCCGGTATGCCATTCACCAGCACAGAATAAGACATCATAGTGATGCGCCTCTTTACCCAATTAATCCATGTGATCGAGAACCCTCTCTTCTGCAGCGACCGCCAAAGGAAGTGCCAATCTATGCAGTCGTACGCCTTTGAAAAATCCACCATCCACAGGTTCCCCTTATGCTTCTCCCTCTACTAATACAGCTCCAACTCCGACGCCAACACCCACGAGTCCGCCATATCTTTGCCCAGGACAAAAGCAGTCTGCTCTGGAGAGATGATTCCCCCCAGCATTCTCAGCAACCGGTTCGCCAGGATCTTGGCAACAATCAAGTAGATGGCATTGGAAAACGTGATAGGCATAAAATCCTCCAACCGAGCGACCCCTCCCGCTTGAGCAGCAGGAACAGGAGCACCATGTTCAGGCTTTCAAAGCCTCGGTTTCCCTCCTCGAACTCTCGCAGCATCGCCATCATGTCTGCCTTCACACACTCCTAAAATTCCCTGTATAAGCACATCGAGAAACCGTCGGGTCCCGGGGCCCCATCTGCATTCAGTTGCCATAGAGCCCGACGAGCCTCTTCCTCCGAGATTGGCACCACCACCTCCTCAGCCTCATGGGGGGAGATATACCCAGCCCCTCTCCCACGCCACCCCCAGCCCGCCCCTCTCGCCCTCCTTGAGAAAGCGACGAAGTGCGATCTTAGTCGCCTATCTATCCCAGCATCGCTCGACTCCCGTACTCCTTCCACCTCAATGCTTCTAATGAGGTTCTGACGCCTTCTTTCATTGGTCACGGAGTGGAAGAATCGCGTATTATTATCCCCCTCCCGCAACCACTTCTGTCTCGATCTCTTTTTTATATCCTTTAGCGGCACCTGGCCCAAGCTCGCACGTCTCTCCTCCACCTCATGCGGCAGCAGCTCCCGTGAGTCTTCCACTGCATCAAGGCGAGATATGACCTCCTGTGTCGCAGCCCTCACACGTTGCCTCAACTCACGGTTACCCCTCCTGAAGTTAATAAGGTACTTCCGCAGCAGCCCAAGTTTCTGAGCCAAAGACTTCGAAACCGACCCATCCAGATGCGTGCTCTGCCAAAAGCCAACCACCATGTCGCAGAAACCCTCCTACAGCAGCCAGGCCTGCTCAAATCTGAAGAAAGACCTTGGCCTCACATCCTCCCCTAAGGACCAAATGATCAGGTTGTGATCTGAGTGAGCCCGGCGTAGAGCCCATGCGTTTGCCAGCGAAAAAGACTCTGTCACCTCCTGAGACAGCGGGAAACAGTCAATATGCGATCTCGATCTAGCATTTCTCCAGGTGTAACGGCAACCCCGCATCCGAAATAAACTGCCTCAACTCCGCCGAGCCCGCATCTGCCCCCCGCCCCCCTCGCAACCGGGGTCTATCTTTCGACTACAGTGTCACATTAAAATCCCCCTCGATGATCCAGATTTCATCTGTGTACCTCTCTCGAAGCATTCACAAATCATCTGTCACCTCCAACAGCGCTTGGCCACCCTGCGGCCCATAGACATTTGTCACCCACATCCGGACCCCATCCGTCTTGCGTTGCAGGAGGACCGAGATAGAGTGCCTTCCCCTGTAGACCTCCTCCACCATATCAAAACTGTCCCTGCTCCATCCCATCGCCATCCCACCTGACGCGTCCAAAGCCCGCCACTCGTCCATTCAAGGGTCACCCAAGGATCTACAGACCTCATCGAAACCTTGGGAAATTTTTGTTTCTTGCAGCAGCATCACAATCGCCCCGCTTCTGCGCTCAAGTCTCGGATTGCCATCCTCTTCTCCGCCCTCCCCGCACCCCGGACATTCCAAGAGAGAATCTATCATCAATATTCCACCTATATTCCACTTATTATATTGTAAATAAATTGTGTGAAAAATACCACTTTGAAAAATAAATAAAAATTGAAAAAGAATAAAATCAAATAAAAAAATTAAAAATCAAAACTCAATAAAAATTGTAGCTTTTCTTTGATCTCTTTAAGAAGAGATAAAATAAATCACGAAAGTATTTTCTCTTAAAAAAATCAGAGTACCCTATTCTGCCTCCTTGTGTTCGACCCAGGCACGCTTCCCTGGTTAAATAATTAGTGTAGGTTTTTTTTCTAAAACCGAATTTGTTTGATCGACTAGGATCCTTTTGCGGCTTTTCTACAATCGACAACTTTTTCTTCTAAAAAGCCGTAAACCGATTTTAGCCGCATCACTATTCTCCAGTGAGAATCTACGGGTAGCTGGTAATTGATTCATATTTCCATAGCAGAGTGGGTGGTTTAGAGGACACTACGTAAGGCTTCATTCTCAAGTAACGGGTAGCTGGAAACAGTCCGTACTTACACCTATACTAGCTGGAAATATGCTAACTAGTCATAAGAATTCGAGCCAATCTCCAGGGAGAATCGGACTCCTAACAACTCGCTAACTCGCTCTGTAATATTGGATTATCACAAAAAAAATAACAAGATAAAAGACCGAGCTTTCGTGGTCATCACCCTGTGTTGAGTTGGTGCCACTCTCGAGGGGCGGCACCACCCCCAGGTAGTTTAGCAATGCCCGACTCGCCACCAGTCTCGGTTGGCCCCCGCTACTCCCAACTGATGGCTCACTACCTGCCGGCGCCGCCTCTGAAAGTGTCGTCGCACTTCCGCTCCCAATGGGGACCTCCTCCCCCGATACCGACCGCTGCGAGTCTTGGGCCTGACCGAATATCTCAACAACCGCTCTTCCCCACCTCCTTCTGCACTCGGCAGACGAGAACCACTAATATATTTTCCCAAATCTTCCATGGTTGACGGTCGCACCACAAGAACCCATCCGGACTTCGTGGAGTTCCCTATCCAACTTACCGAAGGGGACTCCCCCACAATCGCGATTTAAGACATATCCCGGTGATCATGTGTCGCCTCCGCTATGATCTCCTCCGATGTCGCCCCCCCCCCATCATCGCTTCCACTTCCGCCCATCCGACTAGGAGATTCACGCCCTAAGCGACACTCGATCGCCCCTGGGAGCACCATCCAGCTTGATCCACATTGTGGGGATTGTTCCAGCGCAACAAAGACTCCTTTGTAGTCTGAAACTAGTTTCGCCGCCCTCATTCCTGCCTGTGGGTCGCCCCCCTTCCCCCGCTCGCAAGTCTCCTACATAGCAGAAATCCGGTCACAAATCTCAGGCTCGAGGGGTCCCCTACCTTCCCCCTCCTCAATAGCTCTTCCGTCGAGCCGCTACCCGTCGTGCCCGCCACCTCAACCGCACACTCCTCCAGCTCCACCCGGAATAATGCATGTCTGATCCTCATGAATACATCTTGAGGGAGAATCGTCATCCTCGCAGCGACCTCCACATTCACATGGGCATCATCCCCCATATGTAGGACCGAACACAATAAAGAGATCATCGTTCCATATTCCCGAAGTAGCGCCACCGACAAATTCACATCTCGGGCCAGCAGAGGCATGCCTTTCAGCCTCAAGATCTTATAGAACCACCCATGTGATGTGCCGTCGTGGAGCGATGGGCATCTCCATCTTAACAGTCCATTCGGCACCCTCCGAAGCAAGGTGGACACCTCCCCCGTAGATAGACCACGAGCAAACATTGTGCCTTCCTGCAGCTGCACCACGTCTCCCCCAAATGCCAGACCCACCCGCTGCCCAATGTCCGCCATTGCCGCCTGCAGAAAATCCGCGGAGCCAAAACAATCACCACCAGGACGCCCTTCATTGGCTCCACTACTCGCGAGGAACAATGCGAGCTCATCCCCCCGCGGTCAAAACCCCCTGCGTCCAAGTCACCGCCAATTCCCTGCACACCACCCGATCGATGCCACAGAACAAAACAGTTTATCCTCTGATGGCCCACTCCTCTACATTCGAAACATACCACCGCGTTCCTACACATCGCCACCATGTGGCCCCTATCTCCACATTTAAAGCATCGTTGAGAGCCACACTGCGATACGGAGCCATCTCCGGACCATGCCTCTCGTTGAGGATGAGACCGGACCCATCTCCGTGACTGACCCGTAAGCTCACCACGGGTCGGGGAGCGTCGCCCCTCCCCTTCTTCGAGATCCCCCACCAGCCCCCACTAGCCTCCCCCAGCTAGCCGCCATCTAGTTCTGAAACCCAAACTGCAGGCGGCTGGGTCAGGCCACCCCCCTGTGTCGCCCCCTTCAGCCAGCCCCCAAACACCTCCCTCTCCTTCAGCCCCGTCGCACACCAACTACCTCCACTTCCCCGTTGCAGCACACCCCACCGCCACCTGGAACATCCCACTCCACCTCCCTGTTGCCATTTCCGAAGCCCCCCCACCACCCGTCAGAACTGCCCAGAGCCTTGTTGTCCGTCACCAAGCCCCCTGTCACCCCCACCAGCGGGAGGTGTCTGAAACCCTCCACTGCAGGGAATTCCAAGGGCTGGGGCGACGACCCATCTCCCCCCAAACATGCTCGCGGGTCCCCAAGGTAAAACCCTCCTGTCGTAGTCACCCACCTTGCTCCACCTGAAGCCGGGAGCACCCACCTCGCTCTGTTTGTAGCCGGGAGGCTCGTCCCAGAGCCCCTTGCCTCTCCCGAAGCAACCTGACTCGCCGCCAACTTCCCAGAGTCCGCCCAAAGTCACCTCGAGAAGGGAATCCTAGAGTCGCCCGCCGCGGCACCTCCCGAACATAGCGACATCTGTCTCCCCTCTAACATGAACTGTTTTTCTTAGATTTTCTTTAACTAGACTTTGATACATAAATACAGTAGTAATATTTATTATAGATATTTATTTAATTTTAAATTAAAAAGTAGAAAACCACACAGAACCGCATATGCCCCACATATACCTCGCATACCGCTTATTCGGTATCCAGTGACCTGTCCGAACGCATACGCATACCGCTTTCCTGAACCTTGTTGAAATCCTCTAGCATTTCCAAGACATCCCCCTAACCTCCTCCCAAAATTCTTTGAAGAAAAACACAGGAAAATCATATGGGTAAGAGAATCACCAGTATTCCCTCTCTAACTTCAACCCACACCTGCTCAGAGAAGCAAGAAACAAGCATGTCTGCTTGAAAACAATATAATAGACATCACTTGTATTTGCTCGTTATGATAGTAATTGGCATCGAAATCATTTTTCCTCTCATAACATCCAAATTCAAATAACGTTTCGAATCTTGAAAACAACCAAAGGTATGAAACATGAACACCTCGTGTATGGGCATTAGAATACAAAGATGCAGCATGTCCAATGATAATTGTAATACGAGGACCCAGACAAAGATGTTCCAGTCCATTTAATTAACTAACCAATGAGAACTCAAAATCAATCATAAATGTAAAGACTAAAATATCAAAAGAGAGAACCTATGATCAAACCTCTCCAAATTTTGCATCAGGTGAGGATCCAGCACCAGGAGTCCTGGTTAAAAACATAAAATATATTATGAATTACAATAGAATAATTTTCATCATTCACAGAGAACGTTATTCATTAGTCTTTAATCAATCAAGGAAAGACTCGTGAATAAACCTTGTATCAACGCCCTTGATGAAAGTGGAAAAAACTCGGCATTTTCCGTCTGTTGAGGTTGTAGCAAGAAGAACCTTCAGAAGAAACATGTCAGGCAGTTAATTAAGTTTATAGATAGGAGAGTTAGAGAGAGCACACGTACAAAGAACCCCAAAATCTCATGGTGGAATGAAACACAATCAGTTAATTTTCATATATTTATGGTTCAGAAAGGCAATATGTGGACACATGGTCATCAGTCCGAGGTGGAAGACCTTTCTAACTGCTAACATTATTATTTCGTCACAACCTTCTATCAGGAGTTTCAGTATAACTACGCTGAGAGAAGACGTCATCTGGTATCAGGTCTAGGCATAAAGTTGATGTATTTACAGGCGTAAACTTGGTTGTTGACCTGGATAAGATGGCAATTGAGTGCATAAAAGATACAGCTACACGGGATTCAGTAAAGGTTGGACCACTTTCGATTTTATTTCCGGGATAGAAACCTGTGAAGTGAGCTCATTGGCACACACCGACAACCTTGAGCATTGCGCCAAGACCACTCTTTTAATATAGGCCCAAAGATTTACCATAAATTCTGAGCAAAGACTCCATTAAAATCACTTCATAAGCCCAGCGGATATATTGTTTCCAACTTCTAACACATAGCACGTATAAATCATTCATACAGTAATTATGTACAGAATTCTACAAGTACACAGAATCTCCTTGAGACACATAAACTTTATATTTAACAAACTCTCAGTATATCTTGCAATAAAAATTTAACAGAACGGTAAAATGTAACTGATGCAGTTATTCAGTATCTCCATAAGGTTGCCAAATTGAATTCACTTTGACGTTCACCACAGTCACTTTTAACATTTGCCAAACCATAACATAATGTTTTAGGAAAAAAGGTGAGCACCAGAAAAGGTGCACCCCCAGTCTTTTATAAATTGTATAGATGAATCATTACAAACACAAAGACTCAAGAAGAGGCTTGGCATGCTTTCTGACATTCTCAGCATAGATTTTCGCATGATAAAATAACAATATGTTTCTAACCAGACATAGTGCCCACACAAGAGCCACCACCATCACCCTATCTCTGTTCAACAAACCCAGATTGAGACAGTTGGACCCCAAGACGCATTCGAGTCTCAAATATTCACCCATCGGATTGCCACCTCGGCACAAATATCTTCCGAACCGTCGCATTAGAAGAGCAGTTTATCACATCCTTGCAAACTCCGAGCAACGGGGACATGAGTCCCTCACATCCTAGAAGATCCTCACCCGACACGCACTCCCCATTATACAACTACACCACAAAAACCAAAAAAATCCTCACATATAGAACTCCTCTAGGTCCAAATCTTCTAGCAATCTAACCCTACAATACCCAGTTTGAAAACTGCCCAACCTCGCGAGGGACAACTAGACCTTCTTGACGGGAAAAAGAACCACCACACCAAGATCAATGATCTCACTGGACCGAAGGCCCATGCAAATTTGCAAATAACTCTGACAACAACAGCAACTTTACCACCCTATCCGAATGTGTAGTTCGGAAAGAAGGTGGCCACATCCATTCCATCAAACCTCGAAAATACAAAATCACGGCACGCAGCCAAGACAATCACCATAAAAAATGATCAACAAGTACGAAATTTTTTACCCGACCATCACGCCAGAAACAAAAGCCCCTACCAATGAAGTGATGAATATGTGATTCATATGCATTATAATCACATTTCTGCCTATATTCATGAGCAAATACACACATAAATACATATAATGATAAGACTTTTTACATACAGCTTTCCAATAAAAATGAGCTAATTATACTTCATTACAACAACAAAGCATTTTCCCACTATAAGTAGGACCGGCTACAAGGATTTTTTGCCTCCATTCAGATTTATCTTGGTAATTCTCGAGATTAGATCCAAAAAACTAAGATCCCTTCATATAGTCTCATTCCAACACTTTTCGAGCCTTCCACGCCCTCTTTTAGCCGGCTCAACATTCCATGCTAATTATACTTCATTAATATAGGAAAAAACCCATAAAGAAAATTACAGAGAAAAAATCAAAAAGAGCCGAAAATTGTACATGAATACTAGACTTGTACAACTATTAAATAAGTAGTAAATCTTCCAGTTTTTTTACAGAGCTCATACAAACTCCAATGGATTTGATTCGAATTGGGTTAGCTCAATAAAAATATAAATAAAAATACAAAAATAAGTTAAAAATCACATGGTACACAAATCCTAAGAAGAAAAGTATTTTCTGACTTCCTATGTGTCAAAATAAAAGCCAAATGTCATGAGCATATGAATTCCGATTGAAACTTATTCACTTTTATAGTTGTACATTAAAAAACTACTTTTTAATGGGAATACTAGTTGGATGTATAAAAGTAAACTGTCCAAAGACAATTTTCCGACCTACTTGTATTATGCTTATGTTGATTTTTTACTTTTGTATTTTATATCAAGCACATATACGCTCACCAACACCTGTACATAATTTTATATTCTATTTTTGTATTTATATTACCTAAAAATATAAAATTTACAAAATCAAGTACAAACAAAACAGAATAAAAAAACTCAAAATAATAGGTAATTTATACGTGTAATCATCGATGTAATAATCATAGCTGTAAAAAATGCATCTCGAGGCACCGAGGCGTAAGCCTCCAAGCGGTCTTCCATGAAAACCACCTCGAGACTATAGCCTCAATCTGGATATCTGAGACGTAGGCCTCACAGACCCGAGGCAGTATCGAGGCGGTGAGGTGATACCAAGGCATTTCCTTGGTCTGATGCACATTTTTGGGGGCAAAAAAACTAATAAGTTATAATATATATATACTTTTACATAAATAAATATTAAAGCTATAAAGAATATATTAGTCATACGCAAATGAGTCACAATCACACATCTCTAGTAGCAAGCATCATATAATGAATGAAGCATATATGGCAAGTCGTACACATATATGTTAGTCACATTTCCTCGTGTCTCTCTCTCTCTCTCTCTCTCTCTATATATATATATATATTAGTCACAAGACTCAAAAACTGTATTATAGTATCATTATTTGTTAGTCTCGAAATATATTATTTCATAGACGTTTATTATACATTTATATTACCATCATAATCGCATGAAAGAAATCATGCAATCTCACGACGATTGTTTCTAATAACTCTGAACAACTTTTCAATCAACAAATGACATTCAATTGCATGTATCATTGCAATGAGTACGGCATTGTATCACTACAATGAGTATGGCATATTTTCATATTTTTGTAAGAATATTAGGAATTCACATGTTACAATATTAATAGTATATATCACAATTCAAACTAGCATATATGGTTAATATGATATATTGTGTACATCTATTCAAATTAAAAATATTCAAACTTAGGATTTATGATAATAGATTTTGTAAATATTTGAAGTTTGGATTTTTATGACATTATAGTTATGTTTAATAATAGCCTTCATATATTCTCTATAAACTGAGGCTTACGCTTCGACCGCCTTGAGGATTATGCCTCGCCTCAATAATGAAAATCGCTCTGATCTACCTCGCATTTCTAAAGCCTTCGCTTGTAATGCTACGTTCCCCCATTTTAAAATTCAGGGCCTTAACTCAACTAATAAATTAAATGAAATTAAATTAATGTTCCTAATAAAATATATAAAACTAACAAAATATAAAACCTAACCAAAAATACAAAAAATAAAATTAGAAATCAAATCATACATGTGTTTGAACCCTAAAAAAATATAACTCTTCCAACAAGCTAAATTGGGCCTTGATGTCTTCATGAAAGTTCTAGCAAAATTCAAAGTCCTACAACCTTCGTCTTTTGAGTTTTTCAAAATTCAGCACTTAGATAGAAGTGCTCGTTCGATCCTTGATTACAAACACATGGGCTAGTAGGGTGGTGACACGCTTCACCACCCCACCTTCTTCAACTTCCCGCCAAAGTTTGGAGTCATGGAGAACGTGTGCAACGACCCATTTTTGCAATCATGTTCATATATCAATACTTCATTAAAAAACAAAGTTCCATAATCCATTGGCAGTCCTCATTTCACTCTTCCTCGCCCATGATCAATCACGATCTCTGCCCCCAATATCACTCTGTCTAAACCTCCAAAAGTGTCATCCAACTTCATGTACCATCTCCCATGACAGCAGGTGACAGTTGCACTCCATGAGTGTCTTCAAGTGTACATCCATAGAGGAGAGGAGAATCCAAGCAGTGTTGCAAAAGTCGGTATTTGCTATTCATAAAGGGTTACTGAACAAAGAATGTGGAGAGAAAATATTGAGTTGCTTACTAACGAGACCCTAGGGTTCTCTTATAAAGAGGAGAAACATCTTGGGCCAATTACATAATGTAGACAGAAAGAAAAGAGAATACATAAAAAGTATAAAAGATAACTAATATCGCAACACTTCCCCTCAAAATGGTGCGTAGATTTCAATCATGCTCAGTTTGGAACAACATCTCTGGAAAGGCTAGGGACTTGGTGAACACGTCGGTTTTTTTTCTCCTTAGCTGACATGAAAGGTGGAGATACTGAATCATGTCTCAAATGTACAGACAGTCTGCCACGATATGCTTGGTCTTCTCATGGAAGTTGGATTGCTGGCAATGAAAAGAGCAGTCTGGTTGTTGCATTGGAGGTGCATGGGAAAACGCACCTCAACAGCTAGGTCAGTAAGAACGGATCTAACCCACATCATCTCTGTACTCCCATGTGTCATGACAATATACTCTGATTCTGCACTAGATCTAGAGACCACCATCTGCTTCTTGCTCTTCCATGACACCAAGGAGCTCCCTATAAACACTACAAAAGCCAGAGGTAGACTTTCGATCCTTGGGACATCCCGCATAATCTGCATCTGCGCAATCTGTAATGGCAAGACAGTGCCATGTGAGGTCTCCAGATACCTCAGATCATATAGACTGCTAGGCTGCTCCATAACTGACTCATTCAGCTTAAAGGATATATAATGGCCTGGAATGGCCACGTATAGTAGCTTCCAAACAAGCTCCATGTACCTCCTCTAGTCTACCTCCTTAGTGTCATCATTATATAACTTCATGCTCGTGTCCATGGGAGTAGGGGCAGGCTTGCAATATGCTATGTCCGTCAAAGAGAGAAAATATGTATAGTACTTCTTATGGGTCATCATTAGACCTCGTTGGTTCTTGGCAAACTCCAGTCCAAGGAAGTAACGTAGATTGCCAAGGTCCTTGGTTATAAACAGTTAGACGAAGAAATCCTTAGCTACATGGATGCATTGCATATCAATGATATCAACATAAACCAGTATGGAAACGGTACCTCTCTAAGACCTCTTAACAAACAGTGAATGATCTGCAGTTGATCTTAACGAACCCCCTGATGCTCTATCAAATATGAGAGCTTCTAAAATCATACTCTTGGACTCTTAATGCCATAGATAGCCTTATGAAGTTAACAGACCTTCTGACATTCCTCCTTAGCAGCAAACCCAAGTGGTTGTTGCATTTAGATTTCCTCATATAAGTCAGTATAGAGAAATGCATTCTTCACATCAAACTGATACAGGGGCCAGTCTCGTGTCACTACAACAGAGAGATGGATCCGTAATATAGAGTGTCGAGCCACTGGAGAAAAGTATCTTGATAGTCCACCCATATGTCCTGGTGAACCCATGAGCTACAAGCCTCGCCTTGTAGCGATCCACATTGTCATCTACTTTACGCTTCACCATGAACACCTACTTGCATCCCACAACAGAGGCTCCGGTAGGAGTTGTAACAAAGCTCCTTGTGCCACGTGACTGTAACGCGATCATCTCCTCCTCCATAAAAGATGACAATGATTGTCCTGCATCCCCTCTTTATAGATATATATTATTCATTTATGTATCTCTTTCGTTATTTTTCTTTCTTGTTGGACTCTTTATGTAGTTTACCCATAGGCTACTCTCCTATATAAGAGAGCTTATGGTTGATGGAATAAACAAGTTCTCTTATTTTCCCAACATGGTATCAGAGCGACGGTCCTAGACCGAAGTTCGTGAGCCAAACCCTAACCTTAGCCCTACCCTCAAGCCTCCACGCACGCCGCCTCCACGTACGCCGCGCATCAGCCAGCGCATCACCGCGCACCCGTAGCAGCACCGTGCATCACAGCGCATAACTGCGCATCGCTGCGCGCCACCGCGTGCTTCAGTGCACAATCTTCGCGCGCATCAGCGCGCCTCCGCGTGCGCCCGTGTGCCCCTGTGCGCGCCTCTGCAAGCTTCGCCTCCACGTGCGCATCTTCGCGTGCGCGCATCCGCGTGCACTCGCGTGCCCCAGTGCGTCACCACACGCGCGTGATCTTCGTGGGTCTCTCGTGCGTTTGATCGTCTAAAAGACTTGATTCTCGTGCACGCAGAACCCTAAGTCAAGCGTACGTGCCTCCAAAGTAATGGGTTTGGTTGCTTGAAGTCTACACATGCAACTAAACCCGTTTATGTCCGTGTAGACGATCATATCTTCAGTCTACCACTCAGTCTTCTGTTATCAGTATGTAAGAAAGCAAGGCAGATATTCCATCTATAGGCGCCTTCCGAGGTCCAGCGCTGATTGTGAAGATGGATGGTTCGAACTATGAACTGTGGGCTATGCAGTTCATGAGTATGATGAAGTCAACCGGTAAGAAACACATTCTTACTGAAGAAGAGCCTGCTGAGAAGACTGGAGTTAATGCCTCGTGGGAGGCAGATGATGCATAAGCCAGAGTATGGCTATCTGGAACTCTGGCAATCGAGATTGCCAGTGATATTCTTTATCAGCCCACAGCCAAAGCAGTGTGGGATATTCTGGCTGCTACATATTCTCAAGCGAAGAATGAGACAAAGATTTTGCAACTCCAGCATGACATATTTACTATCAAGCAGAATGGACGTCCTCTACATTCATTGTACACATCTCTACGAGGAATGTTTGAGAAGCTTTATAGCTTCATGCCCCTGACAGCCATACCAAAGAAACAGAAGACCTACCGGAATGCTACTATGGTAGGAGTTTTCCTCGCTGCCCTTGATCCTGAGTATGAGGCAACACGGTCCCAGATCTTGGCAGATTCTACTATTCCTCCTATGGAGGAAGCCTTTCACAGACTGAGTCGCATCACTATTCCCTCTACGACTACGAATCAGACTTCTTCAGCCATGGCTGCCAATCGAGGTCGTGGAGGTCACCATCATCAGGCCCGTGGCCGTGGCCCACGTGGCAGAGGAGGACGTGTTCGTCCAACGTGTACCTATTGCCATCGCACTGGACATACCGAAGACACATGCAACTCTAAGCATGGATTTCCTGCATTTACACGAGTCGTTGGGCAGATAGAGACTCCATCTGCTGCTTCTTTGGATCAGCGCTTTGATGATCTCGTCGCCCGTCTAAGGGGCATCATTCCTCCATCTGGCCCAGCACTCACTACTGAGAACCAGTCTGATGTTGCCGCATCCGCCTCTGCATCTACTAGTACATCAGGTAGCACATATGCATTTACTAGTAGTGGATCAGATACGTTAGCATGGATTATGGACTCTGGCGCCACACATCATCTATGTGGCGATCAAATTCTACTTACAGGGTACAGACAGATCTCTCCTGGTCGAACAGTGGTCATTGCTAATGGTACATGTTGACGCATATTGAGTAACTGTATCTCTTTGTTATTTTATTTTCTTGTTATTCTCTTTATGTAATTTACCCATAGGCTACTCTCCTATATAAGAGAGCCTAGGGCTATGGAATAGAATCATCTCATTCACGTTTCCCAACATGGTATCAGAGCGACGGTCCTAGACCGGAGTTCTCGAAACCTAACCCTAACCCTAACCCCACCCGCCGGCCTCTCTTCTCCCTCTCTCTCTCTCGAGTCGGCGCCGCCTAGCCGATCAGCCACCATCTCCGCGCAGGCGACGCTGCATCGACTCTAGCGCCTGTGCGCGTGTGCGCGCATCTCGCACCTGTGCGCGCATATTGCGCATCACCGGTGTCTCTGTGTGCATTGCTGCACACCTGCGCATAGTCTCGCGCGCCTCTGCGTGCATCGCTGCACGCCTGCGCATAAGCCTTGCGCCCCTGAGCGCATAAGCCTTGCGCCCCTGCTCGCGCAGCACCGTGCGCACCATCCCCGTGCGACTGTGCGCACTATTACGCGCACAGTTGCGTGCGCCAGTGCACGCTTGATTCTCCAGTTGCGCGTTCCAGTGCGCGCGTGATACTTCAGGTGCGTGCGCGCGTGCCCCCCGCACGTGCTTACGTGCCCTAAGTCCCAAATCCCTAGGGCACAGATCCGGATCTATATGGGGTTGGTTGCTTGAAGTCTACACACGCAACTAATCCCGTTTATGTCACTGTAGACAAAGATTATTTCTTTTTCAGTCGCTCCAGTCTTCCGTTTCCAGTATGTCGGACAGCAAGGCAGATATCCCGTCTATTGGCGCATTTCGTGGTCTAGCGCATGTTGTCAAAATGGATGGTACGAACTATGAACTGTGGGCAATGCAGTTCATGAGCATGATGAAGTCTACAGGTAAGAAGCACATTCTTACCGAGCCAGAGCCTGCAGAGAAGACTGGAGTTCATGCCTCATGGGAGGCCGATGATGCATATGCCAAGGTGTGGCTATCCGGTACATTGGCTATTGAAATCGCCAATGACATCTTACATCAACCCACGGCTAAAGACATGTGGGATATCCTGGCAGCAACGTATTCTCAGGCGAAAAATGAGACGAAGATTCTGCAACTACAACATGACATATTCACAATAAAGCAGAACGGTCGTCCTTTACATTCTCTCTATACATCATTGAGAGGGATGTTTGAGAAGCTCTATAGCTTCATGCCTCTTACCGCCACGCCAGAACAGCAGAAGACATACAGGAATGCGACGATGGTGGGTGTGTTTCTCGCCGCACTTGATCCAGAATATGAGGCAGCACATTCACAGATTTTGGCGGATTCGACTATTCCTCCCATGGAGGCTTTTCACAGATTGAGTAGCATTACAGTACCTTCAGCAGCTGCGAGTCAGAATCCCTCAGCCATGGCGGCCAACAAAGGCCGTGGTTCTCATCACCAGGGCCGTGGACGTACTCCCCGTGGAAGGGGTGGCCGCACTAGGCCAACATGCTCATATTGTCACCGAGTTGGACATACTGAAGATACATGCTACTCAAAGCATGGATTTCCTGCATCCGCACGAGCCGCTGAGCAGATAGAGCCCCCGTCTGCTGCTACACTGGATCAACGATTTGATGATCTAGTTGCCCGTCTCAGGGGCATTATTCCACCATCTGGTCCAGCACCGACTACAGAGAACCATACTGATGCTGCTGCTTCTGCCTCGGCCTCTACTAGTACTTCAGGTAGTACACTTGCACTCTACAGTAGTAGATCTGATACACTGCCATGGATCATGGACTCCGGCGCTACACATCATCTATGTGGCGACCAGAGCCTACTTACAGGATACACTCAGATTCCTCCAGGACGGACAGTAGTTATTGCCAATGGCACGCATTCTCCTATCACGGTTCAGGGGGAGATTAGATTGACGTCTTCTATGCAGCTCAAGAATGTTTTGCATGCACCGCATTTTTCTATGAATCTGTTGTCAATTAGTCAGATTACGAAGGATCTTCATTGTCGAGCTATTTTTGATTCATCTTCCTTGATTTTTCAGGACATCCGTACGGGCAACGTGATTGGTCATGGCTATGAGCAAGGAGGCCTTTATCGTCTGAACCAGACCCCGTTTGCCGGAATCACAGCTTCTCCCACAGAACAAGTATCTCCTCTCCTGTGGCATCTGCGTTTTGGTCATTTACCGCTTCAGAAGTTGCGTCTAGTCCTACCTTATAGTCTTTCTCACACACCTATCCAGTGTGAGGCGTGTCAGTTGGGAAAACATCACAGGTCATCTTTTCCCAGTAGTCAAGGTCGGAGTAGTAACTCCAAGTTTGAGTTGTTTCATGTCGATGTCTGGGGTCCGAGTCGTGTTCCCGATCATCAGGGGCACAGGTTTTATATTGTATTTGTGGATGACTTCTCTAGAGCATCATGGGTATTTCTAATGAAAAATAAGTCTGAAGCTGGAAATATTATTATTCACTTTCTAAATGAGATTCAGAATGTTTTTTCCACAACTGTCAAAATTATGAGAAGTGACAATGCCTTAGAGTTGTGCACACCAACAATCTAGCCAACTACTACTCCTCTAAAGGAATTGTTCACCAAACATCCTGCGCTCATACGTCTCAACAAAATGGGGTTGCAGAAAGAAAACACCGTCACCTACTTGATGTCACAAGGTCACTTCTCATTCAGAGTCATGTTCCGTATTCCTACTGGGGTGATGCAGTCCTCACTGCATGTTATCTTATAAATCGTATGCCCTCGTCTGTCTTGAATGAACAGGTTCCTTTTTCACTTATTTATCCTGACAAGGATCTGTTCATTCTTACCCCTCGTGTGTTTGGGTCAGTCGCATTTGTCCATCAGTTGTCGCCTGGTTCTGACAAGCTCTCTCCTAGGGCTGTCAAGTGCGTCTTTGTGGGGTACTCCAGAACTCAAAAGGGGTACAAGTGTTTTGACCCTGTGCGTCGGCGGTATATGATCAGTGCAGATGTTACATTCTTTGAATCCATTATGTATTTTTCAGAATCCGGGAACATGCAGCCACCACCTATATCTCCTGATACCGTATTCATGGCACCACCAACATCACCACCGTCACCACCATCACCACCACCACCACCACCGCCACCAACAGTATCCCCGTTACCATTCCATTACACTCGCAGGCCGCATCCAGCTCATGGTCCTGACCAGTCAACTAGCTCGCCTATGGTATGTAATGAAAATATTAATGTTGATGGATCTGACGACATTTCTCAGCAGGATGCATTACAGGAGCATGGTGATACCACAGAGGATCTGGATGTTCCAATCGCTCTACGCAAGCCGAAGAGGAGCTGTGCCAAATATCCAGTATCAGCAGCTGTGTCTTTTGAGAGGCTATCTGGACACTTCAGGACGTTTGCATTGGCACTTTCAGCTACAGACATTCCACGGAACCACCATGAGGCTTTGCAGGATTCTAGATGGCGGCTAGCAATGGAGGAAGAGATGGCGGCACTTCAGTCTAGAGGAACATGGAGCTTGGTTACTATACCTCCAGATGTCAACCCGGTGAGTTGCAAATGGGTGTTTACAGTGAAACACAATGCAGATGGCTCCATTGACAGGTACAAGGCACGCCTAGTTGCAAGGGGATTCACACAGACATATGGGGTAGATTACCTTGACACGTTCTCCCCTGTGGCGCGTCATTCCACTCTGCGGATCCTGTTATCAGTTGCAGTTACTAGAGACTGGCCACTCTATCAACTAGATGTGGAGAATGCATTTCTGTATGGAGACCTGCAGGAGGAAGTCTACATGCAACAGCCACCAGGTTTTGCTGTTGAGGGGGAGTGTTCCAAGGTTTGCAGATTACATAAGGCCATCTATGGCCTTAAGCAGAGCCCCAGAGCATGGTTCCAGAAGCTGTCAGACCTCTTTGAGAAACAAGGATATAGACGCTCTAATGCTGATCATTCCTTGTTTGTACAGAAGACGGCGAGAGGTATTATTGTAATCATGGTTTATGTTGACGATATCTTGATTACAGGTGATGATGACCAGGGTATTAAGCAGGCAAAGGAAAGGCTGGGGACCGAGTTTGTCACCAAGGACCTGGGAGTCCTTAGATATTTTCTGGGGCTGGAATTTGCCAGAAATCCGTATGGATTAGTCATGTCACAGAGGAAGTATGTTACAGATCTACTGAGTGAGACAGGTATGCTAGGGTGTCGACCTGCTACGACACCAATGGACCCTAGCATGAAGCTGTATGATGATGACACAGAGGAGGTGGACAGGAGAAGATATAGAGAACTGGTAGGCAAACTGTTATATGTCACGATCACTAGGCCAGATATATAATTTGCAGTGAGCCGTGTGAGCCAGTTCATGGAGCAGCCACGCCAGGTGCATATGGATGCAATACACATGATACTTAGATATCTCAAATCTTCTCCAGGTAAAGGGCTGCTATTCAAGAAAGGAAAGGGGATTTCTATCTCAGCATGCGCAGATGCAGACTATGCAGGATGTCCTAAGGATAGGAAGTCCACCTCAGGGTATGCTGTCTATATTGGAGATGCCCTAGTCTCATGGAGGAGCAAGAAACAAACTGTGGTAGCTAGATCTAGTGCTGAATCCGAATATAGGGCTATGGCCCAGGCTACTACAGAGATGATGTGGGTGAAAGCGGTGCTGACAGATTTATGCTTAGATGTACCACTTCCTATGAACTTGGAGTGTGATAATCAGGCTGCTTTGTTTATTGCAAACAACCCTGCATTCCATGAACGGACCAAACATATTGAGGTGGATTGTCACTTCATACGTGATATGATTCAGAAAGGATTCATTGCCACATCTCATGTTACTTCAGAGAACCAGACTGCAGATATATTCACCAAGGCATTGTTACGAGGTCCATTTCAGAAGTGTGCTTCCAAGCTGAGCATGATTGACATCTATGCTCCATCTTGAGGGGGAGTGTTGACGCATATTGAGTAACTGTATCTCTTTGTTATTTTATTTTCTTGTTATTCTCTTTATGTAATTTACCCATAGGCTACTCTCCTATATAAGAGAGCCTAGGGCTATGGAATAGAATCATCTCATTCACGTTTCCCAACAGTACACATTCCCCGATTACTGGTCAGGGGGATATTAGACTGATGTCATCTATGCATCTCAAGAATGTGTTACACGCACCTGATTTTTCAATGAATTTGTTGTCTATCAGTCAAATTACAAAGGATTTACAGTGTCGGAAGATTTTTGATCCATCTTCTCTTGTTTTTCAGGACATCCTTACGGGCAACGTGATTGGGCGTGGCTATGAGCAAGGAGGCCTCTATCGCCTCAGTCAGACTCCTTTTGCTGGAACCTCATCTCTACCTGCTGGACCCATCTCTCCTCTGCTATGGCACATGCGCTTTGGACATCTACCGCTTCAGAAACTGCGTCGTGTGTTACCTCAGGTTTCGCCACACACGTCTATTCAATGTGAGGCTTGTCAGTTGGGAAAGCATCATCGGTATACCTTTCCCGGTCGTCAGTGTCGGAGTAGTACCTCCACGTTTGAGTTGTTTCACGTCGATATCTGGGGTCCGAGTCGTGTTCCTAATCATCAGGGATACAGGTTTTATATAGTTATTGTGGATGATTTTTCTCGTGTGTCATGGGTTTTCTTGTTAAAGAATAAATCTGAGGCACGGAATATTATCATCAATTTCCTTAATGAGATTCGTAATGTCTTTTCTGCTTCTGTTAAAATTGTGAGAAATGATAATGCCTTCGAATTGTGTACTCATGTCCTATCTAGTTATTTCTCATCCCAAGGGATCATCCACCAGACATCATGTGCTTATACCTCCCAACAGAATGGGGTCGTTGAAAGGAAACATCGCCATTTGCTGGATGTAACCAGGTCGCTCCTTATACAGAGTCATGCTCCTCACTCTTTCTGGGGTGACGTTGTTCTTACAGCATGTTACCTAATCAATCGTATGTCGTCATCAATTCTAGGAGAGAAGATCCCTTTCTATCTTATCTTCCCTGGAAAAGAATTGTTCTCCCTTACTCCTCGTGTGTTCGGTTCGGTCACTTTTGTCCACCAGTTGTCTCCCGGGACCGACAAGCTCTCTCCTAGGGCTGTCAAGTGTGTCTTCGTTGGGTACTCCAGGACCAGAACTCAGAAGGGGTACAAGTGTTATGATCCATTGCGCAGGCAGTACCTTGTCAGTGTCGATGTTACATTTTTTGAATCTGTTATGTATTTCTCAACCTCAGGTGATCAGTTGATACCTCCTGCTAATACTGATGCTACATATCACCACCACCACCATCACCAACAACAACACCAGAACCGTTACCATCTTCTACACCTCCTCTCACTATACCTGTTTCACCAGTACCATTTCATTATACACGTAGACCTGCTTCAGCTCATGGTCATTGCCCATCACCTAGCTCGCCTAAGATATGTTCTGAAGATACTACTATTGATGGATCTGATGATTTTGATGATTTTTCTGAGAAGGATGTGTTACAGAGGCCAGACGAGGACACAGATGATTTAGATGTTCCTATTGCTATACGAAACTCTAAGCGGAGTTGTGCATCATATCCTTTAGCAGCTTCTGTGTCATTTGATCGAATAAATGGAGATTTCAGGAACTTCGTCGTCGCATTGTCAGCAGTGGCTATTCCACGGAATTACCAAGACGCACTGAAGGATAGTAGATGGCGTCTAGCCATGGAGGAAGAAATGGCAACTCTTCAATCTAGAGGAACTTGGAGTCTAGTTCCTGTACATGCTGATGTGTCTCCAGTGAGCTGCAAGTGGGTTTTTACAGTCAAGCAGAATGCAGATGGCAGTATAGACAGATACAAGGCTCGTCTTGTTGCTCGTGTCTTTACACAGACATATGGGGTGGATTATCTTGATACATTCTCCCCAGTGGCCCGCCATTCCACTCTACGGATCTTGCTTTCTGTAACGGTCACTCGTGATTGACCGCTATACCAGTTGGATGTGAAGAATGTGTTCTTATATGGTGACTTACAGGAGGAAGTCAACATGCAACAGCCACCTGGTTTTGCTGTTGAGGGGGAGTGTCCTAAGGTGTACAGACTTCATAAGGCTATCTATGGCCTTAAGCAGAGTCCCAGAGCGTGGTTCCAGAAGCTCTCAGATCTCTTTGAGAAACAAGGATACAAACGTTCTAATGCTGATCATTCCTTGTTTGTACAAAAGACTTCCAGAGGTATTATTGCAATCATGGTCTATGTAGAAGACATTCTGATTACAGGTGATGATGAACAGGGAATGAAGGAGGCGAAAGAAATGTTGGGCCGTGAGCTTGTTACCAAGGACCTTGGAGTTCTTAGATATTTTTGGGGACTGAAGTTCGCCAGAATCCTTAAGGGTTGGTAATGTCTCAGAGGAAATATGTCACTGGATTGTTGAGTGAAACAGGAATGCTTGGTTGCTGACCTACTACCACACCTATGGATCCTAGTATGAAGCTATATGATGGTGATACAGAGGAGGTGGATAGGAGAAGATACAGAGAACTGGTGGGCAAACTTCTTTATGTCACAATTACTAGGCTCGATATATCATTTGCTCTGAGCCGAGTGAGCCAGTTCATGGAGCAACAACGTCAGGTACACATGGATGCCATACACATAATACTCATGTACCTCAAGTCATCTCCAGGTGCGGGTTTACTGTTCAAGAAAGGCAAGGTGATTACTATCTCAACCTGTGCAGATGGAGATTATGCAGGGTGTCCCAAGGTCAGGAAGTCCACCTCTAAGTTTGTTGTATATGTTGGAGATTCTCTTGTCTCATGGAGGAGCAAGAAACAAACTGTTGTGGCAAGGTCTAGTGCTGAATCTGAATATAGGGCTATGGCCCAGGTTAGCACAGAAATGATGTGGGTAAAGGATGTGCTTACAGATTTACATATAGAAGTCCCACTTCCTATGGCTTTGGAATGTGACAATCAGGCGGCCTTGTTCATTGCAAATAATCCAGCATTCCATGAACGAACCAAGCACATTGAAGTTGACTGTCACTTTATACGTGACATGATTCAGAAGGGATTCATTGCTACATCCCATGTTAGTTCAGAGAATCAAACAGCAGACATTTTTACCAAGGCATTACTGTGAGGACCGTTTCAGAAGTGTGCGTCCAAGCTGAGCATGATTGATATCTATGCTCCATCTTAAGGGGGAGTGTAGATATATATTATTCATTTATGTATCTCTTTCGTTGTTTTTCTTTCCCGTTGGACTCTTTATGTAATTTACTCATAGGCTACTCTCCTATATAAGAGAGCCTAGGGCTGATGGAATAAACAAGTTCTCTTATTTTCCCAACATTCTTGAGTGGTATCTTCACGGCTGACAGTCCCGACGACAAACCTCCTGAAATCCTCTGAGAGTCGCCCCAAGAAAACATGGTTGTAAGAGGATAAGTAGCACAAGTGCGTCTCTGCTTCCACAAGCAATAGGCACATCATGATCGTGTGCCTCCTCCTTAACCTATAAACTACCTTCCTGAGAGGGCATGTGCTCATCCTGCAAAGAAGATTGATGTATGGACAAATCACTAGTGACATCGGTAGAAACAATGTGCTCAGTACATACCTGGGACATACTGAATGATGGGCAAGCCCTTAAATGTCGGTTTCGGTCACCATTTCGGTGACGATCAAAACAGAATTTCGATGGAATTTCGGTCAAATTTCGATCAAAATTTCGATCATTTCGGTCATTTTTGTACTATGACCCCCATATTTCGGTCATTTCGGTCGAATTTCGATTTCGACTGGATATCGATATTCGACAGAAATTCGACGAATTTCGTTGAAATTTGAGGCCATGATAATGGGGAAGGCCCATGAGCAGGGGGGTCGTGGGAGGCCTACAAACATAGAAACGTGGCAACAGTTGGCCCACAGTAATGGGTGGTGGGGTAGGGGTAGCCACAAGAACATGGTGGGTGGAGGAGGGGTAGTGGTAGTATAGATACTCGAGATGGTGGTGCCACAGAAGGTGGAGGCACATATACCTCCTCTCCAGAGTCAGACGGAGTCTACCTATCACATGTAGGAGAGAAATACATAACATACTCGAAGAAGGTGACATCAGCACTAACATAGTACTTTCGTCGAATTAGATCGAAGAAATTATACCCCTTCTGGGTACGAGAGTATCCTAAAAAGACACACTTGACAGCCCCAGGGGAGAGTTTGTCACGACCAGACGTAAGATGGTGACCAAATACAACAAAGAAAACATTTGTGGTGTAAGGGAGAGCAGGTCCTCCTCGATAAATGTTATCGAGAAATGAATCTTCTCTTCTAAGATCAAGGCCCTAAATGTCGATTTCGGTGACCGACCGAAACGGAATTTCGGTGGAATTTCGGTCGAATTTCGACCGAAATTTTGGTCATTTCGGGCATTTTTTGTACTAGGACCCCCATATTTCAGTCATTTCGGCCATTTCGATCGAATTTCGATTTCGACTGGATAACGATATCCGACAAAAATTCGATCGAGTTTCGCTGAAATTTGATACCATGCCTAAGATGGAAGATGGCATGCGGTTCACTAAGTAGTAAGCAGTGAGGATCCAACACCCAGAAAGAGAGAAGAGCACAACTTTGGATCAAAAGTGTCCTAGTCACATTAAGTAAATCACGGTGTTTGTGTCCGCAACACCGTTCTGCTAAGAAGTGTAAGCACACGAGGTCTGCGATGCTTAGAGACCTTAAGAATTCAGGTAACCAATGGTCCAGAAGTCGGTAATTTGCATTCAGTTGGATGGATCACTAAATAAAGAATATTCGGTATTCGAGAGAATATTCAGAGATATTTATGTATTTTTAAATTATTTTTAAAATAAAAAGTATGTCTAATATATATTCTTGTATATTTATACATATATGGTCATCAATCAATAATAGTCCAAGATAAAAGTATCAATTAACAAGTTACATCTATGGAACTTATAGCATTTATGATGATATCAAGATAAATGAGAACCTTTCAAAAAAATAAAATAATCAGCGGTCTATTGCAATAGTCGGCTGAATATTCGGCCAAATACATGAATAATCAGGCCGAATATTCGGGTTGGACCGAATATTGACAAAATAGCAATATTATATTTGGTCACCTCACCGAATAAGAATATTCAACCGAATATTTGGTCAATTTAGCCGAATATTTAGTCAATTTGGCCGAATATTTGGTCAATTTAGCCGAATATTGCAACAATGGGTGCAATATGCTGAACTCTAAAACAATGTCAGAGTGAATAAACTTGACAATAACAAAGAAAATATTCTTTATTTTATTAATAAAAGATTTAATGATAGACCCAGCTTCAGACTTGTTTTTCAACGGAAAACCCCCAAGAAAGTCTAGAATATTCATCCACATCAACTACATAAAAATGATGTCCCTCGTGATGAAGAACATGACTGGGACCCCAAATATCTAAAAGAATAAGGTGAAATATATGGCTACTACTACGACTCTGACGACCAAGAAAAGAAGAGAGGTGATGATCCCAAGCTGGTAAGCCTCGCACTGGAAGGTAGAGCACGTGGAGATTTGTGGGAGGACATGACATAACTTCTGCAGAGGAAGGTGGACAAAACGAAGATGCAACAAGTATGGTGAGACTAATCCAGTGGGAGCTGTTGAAGCACCAACATTAGGAATTTGGACCAATTTGTAGATCCCCCCTACTCATGGCCACATCCAATCACTCCGTCCGTAAGTATGTCCTGAAACACAAGATAAGAAGGGCAAATATGGCATGACAATGCAGATCCTTAGTGATCTGACTAATAAAAAAATAAATTCATTTGAAAATCAGGTGCATATAGCACATTCTGCAGGTGCATGAATGACGTCAAATGAACCTCCCCATGTCCTGTAATGGGTAAAAGAAACTTGTTCGCAATGGCGACCCATCTACCAGGGAGTATAGATCTATATTAACTGAATTGTGCTCTCTCTCTCTCTCCATGCATATGGTGGAAAGCACCAGATACATGATCCACTCAGTCATAACGGTCATGCTAGGGGCTCGAAGAAGCTCTAGCAACGGACCTGTAGTGGTGTCAGCAGCAGGAGTCATTGTCTCCCTCAAACAGGAGACAATGTCATAAGTTGTGAATCAGTATGAGGAGCCGAACAATCAAGAGGCTCAATTTGCTCGGCCACACGAGCAGATGTGGGGTATCCATGCTTCTAATAGCATGTATTCTCGGAATGACCCGAATGACAACAATAGGTGCAAGGACCACACTGACGTTGTCCTCCTCTGCCATGGGGACCATGTCCTATGAACTGAGTAGAACCTCCCTTGTCGCGAGATGCAGCCATCGCTTAGGAAGACTATGTGGTGGACGGTGGTGTGAAAAGTAGCTTGTTGAGGCGACAATACACTTCCTCCATTGGAGGTATACATACAGCGGTAAGAAGCTATGTTCATGCTGCATTGTACTCAAGGTCAAGAGCAGTCAAGAAAACTCCAACCATCGTTGAGTTCATATATGTCATATGATTCTCAGTAGATGTGGTCCGGGCATGAAGCTTTGAAGCCTCTCGAACATGTCACGAAGCGAGGAGTATAATGTATGTAGAGGACGACCATTCTGCTTGGTCATATATATATCAAACTATAGTTGAAGAGTCTTTGCCTCATTATTTGCTTGAGGATACATGGCTGCCAGGATATCCCACATTGCATTGGAGGTGGGTCGGTTCACAATGTCATTGGCGATCCATGTGGTAACAGTACGAGATTGCCAAACATGTGTGTGTACGTCATCTTGCTTCCAAGAAGCATTCTTCCCAATCTTATCTATTGGCTCCAGTTGTGTCAGAATATGCTCCTTGTTACTGCAATGCATGAGTGTCAAGAATAGCATAGACCACAACTCATAGTTGGTCATATCCATCTTCACGATGGGAGGCTGGCCTTTGAAGGCACCAGATGAAGAGAAGATGTCATCCCGATTCTCTGAGACGAAAAAAGAGGCCGAAATGGAACTCGACTAGCGTAGTAGATCGATCCGAGCAAGTCTACACAATCCAGTGTTCAGGAAAGTAGCCGAGTATGACGCATACACGGCTGCATACTTGTACTCGAAAGCCTTAGCACTCCAAGTATGATCAAACGAGCATCTAGATGGGTCAGGCCGCATACTCGGTCGAGTATACCATATATATGACCATTTATGCATCCGTTTTTCGAATACACATTTTTTGGATGCTTTCTATTTTTGACATCATTTTGAATGTCCTTATTTTGAGAGCATATTTGTATTTATTGATAACACTTTGACGAAGGCATATTGCCATATGCTCTTTAAATTGATGTTTTTGCTCATTTGACTCTATGCTACTTTTTAGTTTTTATCTCAATAGTTTTGTTTCATGTACCTTCAATTCTTTATTATTATAATCAAGAGATATAATATTTAAAGGATATTAACATAATATTAAATATTTATTATATTTTTAATAATAAAATATATCAAACCACATAAAACCACATACTACCCGCATACTCTCCCATATATCGCATACTCTCTATGCAGTGACCCCTCTGACTGAATACCGCATACTGCCTTCCTGAACATTGATACAATCATATAGGGGATTGATTGTATCTATAGACTCATACAACCATCCTCGTCAATCCTCGATCCACGCTAGAGATGGAAAAAGTGATTTATCGGTTTGAAATCACCTTTTCCGATCAAAATCAGATTGTTTAGGACTGTTGGACAACGACGGAGAGGAAAAGAAGTGCTCTAGGGGGCTGGCGAAGCGCCTATGGTGGGCCCTAGTCGGTTAGCGGTAGTGGCGAAGGCCTGTGGTTGGCCAGCGGTGGTGTACAGGTCTAGGATGGGTCCTGCGGAGGCCCAATGATGATGCAAGGAGGTCTTGATGGAACCTTTGGCAGCGCAGCAGCCCTGGATATGGTTGGATAGCAAACGCAAGTCCCTATGAGGCTGGACGCACAAACGAGGGGCCCTAGGGAGGCGGTGATGGCGCAAGAGAGGCTCGGGTGTGCACTTCGATGGCACACGAGGGGACATTTGGTGGCCAGCGACGCGCACGATGAGGAGAGGGGTAGAGGGTGGAGGCTAGTGCACGGATGGGGTATGAGAATTCATGTCTAGAAGCGTTGCTCTGATACCATGTTGAGAGAAAATAATGACCTTCTTATTCATGAAATCCTACGGTTCTCTTATATAGAGGAGAAACATGTTGGGCAAATTACATAATGTAAACAGAAAGAAAAGAGAATACATAAAATGGATCAAAGATAGCTAATATCTCAACAAAGAATAAATAGTATTCGGGTGAGTAATCGATTTGGTTAGGTTTTTAAAATTATTTTAAATAGAAAAGTACAATTAATACTTATAATTTATATATTTAAATATGTGTGGTCATTAAATAACAAGATGAAAGCACTAGTTTAATTAAAATCAAACTATTCACAACTAATTTTTACTTTACACTTTAAATAATTATAACAAATCAGACAATTATAATAATAAATAATATTTTTTATTAATAGAGCGATTAGTCGATCTGGATTTATTCCATTTAGTCACCCCAGTGAATAGAGTAGACAAATTAAATAATTGGATCAGTCAGGTAACTATTACAACACTTCATCCAAGTTCCTACTAGATCTCGAGTCATGCCCATGCACGACCATCCCCGGCAATGGTTGTTGTTAAAGCAAGAACCTATCGAGGGTTTTTCACCCCTCAATACCCCAGGCCAAACCGATACCATTCTTTCCCCTTTCTCTTTTTCTTCGATGATTCCTCTTCATCGTGTCTTCTTACATGCAAGAGGATAGGAAAAGCAGCTACACAGAGACCATAATCATCACTCGAGCACCGTCATGCATTTTTAGGAGCCGCAAATTAGGGGAAAACAACCCAAGAACACAGCTCGTAGTTCTTTGACATGTGGGATGTGTTGGATAATCCATTCGAGATCCATCAGGGGAAAACAACCCAAGAACACAACTCATAGTTCTTTGACATGTGGGATGCGTTGGATAATCCAATCGAGAGCACTCATTATAAACATTATTTTGATGCTCAAGTTAGAGTCATTTTTATTTTGTAAAAAATAGTATGCCATGGAGCATTTCATTTGCTCTCATTCACATGTTATTTCTAAAATTTTCCTAATTGTGTGCAATTAACCATAATTAATTTGGTGAAAATCATTATATTTAGCCCATTTTGACCATATAAGTCATAGTTAACCGTGTACGCCACAAAATACCCAAAAGTAGCATTTTGTTCACATTTTCATGATCTACAACATATCTAAAAATCAACCAAAAATATTATTTTCTCTTCCTTAAAATAAGATGTTGAGTATTTCAATATTCAATTCAGAAGAAAATCTTTTTTGAGATATTTGCAAAATTAAAATTATATTTGTGATCTAAACTCTTGTGATGATGTGATAAGCATCATAAAAATCATGCAACCAACAATACTAGTGATGAGGATTGTGAAAGATGGTAAACAAATCGAAAATATGAGTGATTTTGTGAAATAATATGGTGCTTGAAAGAGAAGATGAAGGAAAATAGAGTCAAATGATACAAGACCTAGCTAGGAATCAATAAAGCGTGATAATCTGGGATGCTCTTGTGCCCTCTTCATAAGACTAGCATATATGTTAGCGAAGCAATCTGCATTATGGTAAAAGATATATCTTCTAGACTTTAAAATCTGCGTATTTGTATTTTCCAAGCTCATTATCTCAATCCAAAGTACCAGAGCAAGCAGGATATTATTATACACACTTTCTAGCAGCTGTTCAGATCGTGGCAAAGAAGCTTCTAAAGGATGAACAAACAAGTTTCGGTTTAGCTTAATGCATGTAAAATATTGTCATTTGGAAACATTTGGAATGATTACACTCGTCAATCAACAAAACGATACCCTTCTTGATAAAATTGCATGCATTTGTTACCTATCAAGTATTTTTAAATTTATTTCCTTTTTTAACCATTGAATGATGACTATTAAACAGGTTACATGCTTCTAACTTGTGATATGTGGATGTAAAGGCCTAGTCCCAAACGCATCAACAAAAAAAAGTGAACGAAACATTAGCAAGTGAAAGAAACATTAGCACATTCAACCTCATCTACTCCAAAAGAAAAAGTAAGTTGGGAGAAGACAAGCTCCTCAATCTTGTCTATGTGCATTACACGGTGAGGTTGACGATGATTTGTGCAATAGAGAAGTATGACAAAAAAGATTACACAAACTACATTGACCTTGCGGATATTTAAAGTGAATGATGAAGATGTGGAGGAAGATGTTCCATAGAAGTGAATGGTATCCAATAGCATCCCAGTTTTTTATGAGGCAAAAGGAAGGCTAAAACAATATATAAGTTGACAAATTAGTGTTAATATTGACAACTACATGAGCAAAACCTAAAAAATGGAAAGGGTTGATGATGGAGCATTTCATTTCTACATGATGATCAGTGTAGGTAATATCGGTATCGCGTCGATACGATATATATCGAAGATATATCAATGCCATATTGTCGATATCGAATCGATTCTGTGAAGAAAATAGCTTTCCAAGGGCAAATATTGATCACATCGGCGATATATCGGTCACCTGTCGACACCGATATATCGTTGATATATCACCGATCTATTGCGATATGGCTTACTATGATCATGATCAAAAAAAATTGAATGGATGGTGAAAATGGTGATGATGATGGAGACATTTCAAGTGGTGGTAGTGGACATCCATATTCAGGGAGCGGTAGTGGACCACATGATTGACGGTTGAGGAATGACTACAAGCAAGTCGAGAATTTCTTGAATAGTGCAAATAAGCAATTTGTTCCAAGTCTTAAGTCAGGGAGCGGTAGTGGACCACATGATTGATGTTTGAGGAATGACTACAAGCAAGTCGAGAATTGCTTAAATAGTGCACATAAGCAATTTGTTCCAAGTCTAAGTCCACGACTTACAAAGCCTATGGATTACAAAAATATTGCATCTACAAAAGCGATAGTGACATCTAGAATTTGGTATCTACAGTTAGTTTATTAAATATGGATCTCAGAGGATATTCAAATTATAACAGTGGGGCAACATCAAAAGCTCTCGGTAGATAAGGATCTCTATATGAAGATAGATCATAAGGTATGTTCCATAAATATTGTCATGCTCCTCTTATGACTCCTCCGTCATATGGCTATGAGTGATTACAATGGTCGAAGCTACTAGATAGCTAACAATATGAAGGCGATATCGCCTATTACCAATTTTGCAGCAAGACAAGGGTTTCGGTGGGGGTGTCCATATAAACTTTCCTGACATTTACTCAATAATGCTCCATCTTCTTGATTGTACACCCAAACCCCACAAATTGTCTCCTCCTTCACCAACATCATGAGGATCGCGAGCTCCTTCGCATACTCGTCATACCACCTATGATAGTGATTTTGGTTCCAGAGTTGCCTATACTCACATGTGTATGAAATCACTATGGAACTCTTAGTTTTTATCATCACGGGTTCAGTCGTTTAGGTATGAGTTTATTTTCTATTTATCATCTCCTTGTTTTTAGAACGAGTGGTTACCATAAAGGGTATATTCTGCAATCCATATGTTTTTGTTATAAGAATTTCCTTACTTGTTATCAGATATCTCATGTGCATATGAAATGTAATATTATTTGTTAGAAAATAGGATTGCGGGAGCCTATCAGAAATAAAGATAAAGAAATATGGAACACGGGATTCCACGTGGAACCCTACTCCCTAAGGAGTGGGATGAAACCACAGGAGATCAACTCAAAGGGCAGATGTATGCATTGCACTTTCTCACTGGATACAGATGGTGTGTGGCTTCTTATATAGCCCTCAATGAGTCTCCACCTCCCACAACTGGTAGATGTGAGACTAAACAACTGGATGGGGTAAATGGATCCTAGAGTGATCCATTTACCCATCTACAACTCAAGTGACGCATAACTCAAATACTCCAACACTCCCCCTCAAGCTGGAGCATGCAATGGTCAGCTTGGACAAACAGAAAGAAATCTCAACTCATACTAAAGGACACTACGGACAATATCAACTCAACGTACACAACTGTCGGTTGTTGCCAAGGGCGTTGCTTCTCATGCCGTGTAGGTAAGGAGGAACACTGGGTTGGAGTGTGAGTCAAACTGGTGTGCTCTGAACTGCGCATGTCAGATCCGTTGAAACTAAATGAGTCTCCACCTGGAGAACTCTGGCCCGCCACATGTGGAAGACTGGATCATGTGGACAACTGCTCCATCTCTGAAGGTTCGAACTGGAAAAGCCATGGAGACATTCACGTCGGAGTCCACAGTCGTAGAGAATGGAGTCTGAACAATGTCTCCTCGTCGGAGAACTGGGTCTCTCCCATACTGGCTCAGAGAATGGGATCTCTGCTCTGGAGTCCCTACGAAACCACATGAAAACCCTAGCCCCCATGGCATAGGGAATGGGATCTCTACTCCGGAGTCCCTATAGAACACATGAAACCCTGAGCCAACACAAAAAAGATGGGGACCACAAACAATGATGGCATACATGTGCACATCTGAAAAGACCGCATACAAGTGCATGTCTAAAATTGAAGGATCAAAATATGATCGTCGAGTCTGAACAACTGTAGCGTCTGAAATCTAAATGGCTTGGAATCTGGAATATGAAGAATCTGGAAAATATGGAACAGACTTGTGTCTCTACACAACACTCCCCCTTTCTCTCATACTTGTCGGAAGTGGCATCAACAAAGTTGGGAGAAGACATGAAAATGGGGAGACGAGACATCAATAAGCCGTCACATTTTTTACGCCTTTTCTTCTTGCATTTTTTATTGAATCATCATTTTTTTCGTACGGATTTTTTTGTACGATCCATTTTTTCATATATTTCCTTTCTCTCCTTTTTTTACTTTTTTCACTTTTTTCAGCCTCCTTGAACCTTACAATAATCGAGGCCCCCCTGGCCCTGCAGCAGATTTTTGGCCCCCTTGGACCATACAATGACAGTAATAAAAATTTTTTCTTTAAAAAAAACACGACGGGGGCTTATTTAGGGTTCCCAATTGAACCCTCCGTAGATCTGTCGCCGCCCTGTTGGGGTCTCATCTTGTGCCGCATATGCTGGAGCAGCCTGGAGTAGCCGCAGCTATGTTGTAACGACAAGGAGCACACGCAGCCGCAATGGGATTGCCTCCGCCTGGAGGTGCGGCAGAGGCGCCGCCGCGAATGGTAAAGGAAGCGATGGTCTCCTGCTACCGCCTGCGCTTGAGAATGGAGAGGAGTCGACTCCGCCTAGTGCCACAATCGAGACCAAACTACTTCAGGCTCCGTAGAAATACGGCCTGTAGGTTTTGAAGGAGAGGAGCAGTGCCTTGCAAGGGAGGAGAGGTCCAGCGCACGGTGGCATCGCTTGGCGCGAGGGGGTTTGCCTCCTGGAGATGAGGGCGAGAGGAGCGGTTCTGGAGAGTCGTGTACGGCCAGCGGAGCGATTCTGGAGAGTCGTGTGCGGCCAGCGCATCCAGCCTGGGCGATGGGCCTCCGCCTAGGGTTTTAGGGGTTGCCGCCTGGCCGATGAGGATGGAGGAGACGTGTTGGAGGTTGGCGGCAAAGAGAGGAGCTATGTCTGGAAGGGAAGGCTTCGCTGCCTGGAGCTTTCACGAGTAGGCTGAGGAGATCTGTAGGGAGCAGTGTGGCCATATGGATCCATGGATCTGAAAAATGACAACGAACAGAACTCCAGAAATTAGTGTTTCAAAACCCCAAAAAAGAATGGCAGAACTTGAACCATGAACATAAATGATCTTCAAGAATAACAACATTACAATCGAATCTCAAAAAAATAAAGAACATGAAAACTTTGAGAATCGAACACGCTTTGATACCATTTAGAAATAGGAATGCAGAAGCGCATCAGAAATAAAGATAAAGAAATATGGAACATGGGATTTAACGTGGAACCCTACTCCCTAAGGAGCGGGATGAAACCACGGGAGTGTGCCTCAAAGGGCTGATGTATGCATTGCACTTTCTCACTGGATACAGATGATGTGGGGCTTATATATCCCTCACTGAGTCTCTACATCCCACAACTGATAGATGCGGGACTAAACAACCGGATGGGGTAAATGGATCCTGTAGTGATCCATTTACCCATCTACAACTCAAGTGATGCATTTTTTTGATTGAAAACTGGGTGCACCCCTGTTGCGGGGGCCACTACATGAATCAAATTTAATTAAATGGATAAAGGGATTTACAAGATTCAAGAAGTCCAGGGGACAGATAAAGCATTACAATGTGCTACGATATTTTCATCATAGAATCTCTGGTTGTTGAAAATCTTCTCGTTCTGCCCCAACCATATTGCCCACAAAGAAGCGAAGGGCTTCCAGTAATCTGTCGTGTCGCTCCTGCAGGCACGCCTAATAGATGCCCACAACTCCGATAAGACCCCAGACTGGAGCCAAGGGAATTGGAGAGTCTGCAACACACGAGCCGAAGCCGGGCATGTCAAGAAAAGATGGGTCGAATCCTCAGGCGCCTCCTCGCAACGGTCACTACAAGTATCCTCGAAACCCAACAGGCGGCCACGGCGCTCCTTGTCCATCATTCGACCTCTACGAAGACACCAGAGAAAAACCTTGATCCTACTCAGAATCGTTGCTTCCCACACAATTTTTAAGTCTTGTAACAGCTCCCGGTCCTGGGCCTGATCGCTCCTGACCAGCGCCTCATACGCTCTTCGCACCGAGAATGTCCCGTTCGACCACACGAAATGACCTCTACCCCCCGACAGGACGCTCATCTGGGGAAGACATTCATGCATCTGCATGTAATCGCCCGGCCGCTGGTCGGAGAGATCTGAAAGGAACAAAGGGGCCCAACTGTCCGTCGCCCCAGCCATCGCAAGAGATACGTCCTTCGAATCAGCCATCGCGTAGAGCCGAGGGAAACGGTCAACCAGAATCCCTGAAGATGACCAGTGGTCCCTCCAGAAACGGAAGAGGTTGCCATCCCCAATCGAAGGATGCAAGCGGTTAAGTAACAGCGGGAGAACGTGACGGATACCAGACCACATAGACGATTCAAAACGGAACTCGAGTGATGCATAACTCAAATACTCCAACAATATTATGGTGAATACACTTCATTCGAGCATATAAGAGTGTATGTTACTTACTAATCCAAGTTTTGCGAAGAAACTGCTTTTTTTAGTTCATTGCAATATACTATATCCACGAGATATTGTCGATATATTTCTTTCCACACCTACCAATACAAGGACAATGATGACCTCATCCATGAAGAGGAGTATTGGATGGAAAAATAGGAATCAAAGAAGAGATTCTTGCCAAAGTCGATGGTGAGGGAATGAAAACAAGAAAATGAATGGATGAAGAAAGAGAATATAAAGGATTTCCGTAAGGATTTTTGAAAAGGTCGTGTTGGATCCTTGGAGGACGTAGTTGATATAAGAAGAGGAAGGAAAAGTGACAGAGCGGGAAACGGAAGATGCTAAAGACATGACATGGAAAGGAGGCAGAAGTAGACAAAAGGAATGCAAGATAAAAGAACTAAAAAGACATAGAATGTGCTTCGTTTTTCTAGGCTGAAACCGTCTAGCTCAAGCTGATGGAAAGGCATATCAAAGTGTATATCAAGATAGGAGACTCAAAAAATACCAAATGTCTATAGGGGCATTCAAGTAAAAGTAACCTCCAAGAAATATTCAAGCCAGCGACGACTTTCAATTAAAGGAAGAAAAGAAGAAAGGCAAGTAGAACTAAAAAAACATGTCACCAATATGTTCAGCATGTGCAGAAAAAACTCACATTATTCGGGTGCCAGGCAACATTTGTAACAGAAGACTCGTGCTTTTTCCTGATCAGCTTGCTAACCCACCTGTAGAAGAAACGAGCTAAAAAGATGCTTCTTACAAAATAATATTTTTGCTTTAGCCAGCTGTCTCATATATCCTCATCAAAAAATTAAGGCAATGCAAAAGGACATGGAAAATACTGTGGACATGGAAAGGAATGTTGATTTCTCCAATATTTATATAAGTAGTTTTAATACAAAATTAATATTTTTTTCTGCGAGAAAAACTAAATATAAAACATAAATAGCTCAAGAGAACATTGATATAATTAGGAAATCATTACTTTTTACAACAATAATTAATGTTTTCTTTGTACTTCAGTTAGGGTTTAATGAACCATTATCCAACATGGATATGTATGTATTAAGAATTATTATATAATGTATAAATAAATGATATAAGCTTCATGTTGTTAAAATTAGATGGCAGTGAAGCACCATATGATGATGCTAATAAGCAGACTTCACAAGCAATCTCGGGTGGGACTGAACTGTCTGCAAAAAAAGGACAATTTTCAAAATTTGTCTGCAGCATCCAAAGGTCAAATTTGATTGATAAGCTCTTACTTTGGGACTAATTTAACAAGATTAAGGAGTTTAATGACAACTATGACAGTACGACTACTAAATATAACTAAGGAGCCTAAACAAGATTAGCATATGCTAATCTCAGTTAAGGATAAATAATCCTGCATAGCACCAACCAATCACGGTTAATGGTAATTATAATTAGCAAACCCATGGGCTTCAAGATAGACATGGGCAAAACCATGCATTATATATAGCCCAAGGTTTTCGCGATGACATGGCTGATGACTGATATTTCAAGTTAAATCAAATTGGATTTTTTATTGTTCACGTTCTTTGTTACGAGGAACATTCATATGCTTATTATGAATTCCTTAGTTTGATTGATTCACATTGACTAAAGCCCCTTTTTCTAAAGGGATACGGTGAAATTGTACATATACATAATCACTATCATTCACTCAATTCTCAAAATTTTGGATTAAGATCAGGGTTATAGAATGCTCAGATTTTAATGAAACACATCCATGTAGAACTAAATATATTGGTATATACATATATGAGCATATTGGAATGTATATGCATACAATCGTGTATGCGTATGTGTATCTTAACGCATTTACATAAATACACAGAAAAAACTAATTTAAGATCGATCTATCGAGTTGTATCATTCCTATACTAAGTTTTTAGCATAGGAGATATATTAAATCAGGGGCGGATCTAGGATTTTGAAATAAGGAGGGCACTAATATGATGATGAAAAATTTTGCCGAAAAACAAGATGAGAATATGCATTAACTCAAAATTAATCAATTATAATTAGATAAAATAAGAATGGAAGAAACAAAGAAATCAAGGCCACAATGAATGGACCCTGATTTCTCATAAATTTTCCAAGAAACTACTTAGCACTCACCAGTGGTCTAGAAAAACCCTGAATCTTTTTAATCAAGAATCATATTAACCACATATATAGCAACTTCTTTCAAAAATAAAAATAGAACAATGATTTTGGAAAGGCAGATAATTTCGTGGCGTGTAACAAATAACCATTGAAAACATCTTAATCATAAAAAATTAGACTGCTATAAATTATAAATATGTATATTTTAAGAATATGATTAAAATAATATTTCAATCCGTTCATGAAGTTGGATTATTTAATTGTGTAAATGATATTTGCAAACTATATAATACAACGTATAGATTCGACAATGCATAAATGTTATCAACATTTAATTTGATACAATATATAAATTTAACTATCACAACTACTTGCTATACATAATAGGTTATTATATTCCTATGAGTAATTAGTGGTCCGTACAAGTTTTTTACTTGTCCACGTGATTAGTCAATAAAATTGCAAGCGCCCTGCGATTATTATGTTGTACACTATAGATCTTTATACTTTTTAGACAACTATTTCAGATATGCTTTGACCCGTCCAAAAGGTTGAATTATTTATCATAAAAGCAACATACATTATAACAAAATTGATCTAAGGTAGCGAATAATACACCATTCGTTAACATATTGTCCATAGTTAGATATATAATAACAAATAGTACCCATTGCTTGCTTCTTTAAGTTGACAACGAATACTGTCTCCGTTGATGTATCCCTCGCAACGAATCATTTAACAGCAGTTATTTGTTTACGTCTTCTTATAATCATTGTTAAATATAGCAACTATTAATGCCAAATTTAATGAATAAGTTAACGAAAAAACCGGTGTTATATGAAGCTTTACCGATGAATATGATATATGATGCTAATTACAAGAACAGAAGATAACTTGCAACGAATAATAAGCATTGTTATATCTATAATATTGGAAGTTATGACAATGAATATTCAAGGTATCTGTTTCTTTAAGCCAATTTTGTTGTAGTGACATAATCTCAAAGCCATAGATGTTGTAGTGTTATAATCTCGAAGCCACTTAAGTGAAGTAGATCTAGAAGATTAGTGTACAATTTACAAAAGGATGACTATCCATACAATCATAACATTGTGGACATCAAAAAAATGGCTTGTGTAGGTTGAAGCATTGCGAAGGGCAACTAATGATGCAAACAATCGGATACAAACACAGATATTGATGTCATTATATCGTAGTCCTTTCAAAATATTAATACAGATGCACATATGGGTATCGACGCATGTGAACAATGAGTTGCCATATTCTTAAAGGCATATAAAAATATATATGAAGGTAGATACAAATTGTTACAATGTGGTATGAAATTTTGTTGCATGAATTATAATTAAACCTACGATTCCATGTTGATTTTAAAATGGATATAGATATGTATTAAAAATATATAAAGCATATCTCTTAGTACATCGAATATGGATATATCGATACATATTTGCACCCCTAAGTTTAATACTAATACAAATTTTGGTGAAAGCGAAGGGAAGATTCACTTATTTTTGTTGTTTTGCCGAAATGACATGCAATTATGATGAAATTTCATTGACTTTTCAGTGATATTTCGTTGAAATCTTGGAAAAAGAGATAAGGTATTGTTTCGATTTCGATGACCTAAAGAAATGGAAATTTCGGAGAAATTCGATGGAATTTTGTTGAAATTTGAGGCCATGGCTCTAGAGGCTCCATTTACCGAGCACGTGAAGACCCCTTCACCACACGTGCTTTCATTGACGTCGGATGATAGCTTCGACTCTTCGGGGGAAAAGGAAGGGGTCGAGTTTCTACGGTCTGAAGTCAGGGGGAACATGGGTAGCAACCAGCTCGGATCAGTGCCACGAACGGCAGTGAATGGCGATTTTGGGCCAGAATCAAGATCCGGTGGAGCTATTAGGGCTTCGTCAAGAACTGCTAATTCCTCCCCCCCAACTCCTCATATGACCGTGGTGCAGCAATTTGGGAGGAGCTACTCCAGAATTTCAAAAAAGAATGAAGGTGGAGTGTAAGACTTGCGTGGTGCAGAACTCTTGCTACGTTAGGTGGGGGAGCTGGGGTTCCTGTGCTTGCTATTGTAATGAATAATGGGGGTGATCAGGGTGTTAGATGACACGAGGGGAAGGAAGAAAATATAGCGATTTATTGTTCGCAAAGTCAGACAGCACATGGTACGAGTGTAGCAGTAGAGATTGCAGATAAAATATTGGTGGTCTGCCCGGATGTGCTTCCACCACGGGATGTTGCAGTTGTTTCCCCATGAGCATTGTAACTTGGAATGTACAGGGCCTCGGTAGGCCAAAAAAGAGGGTTGTTTTCTATGGTTTACTTGGTGAAGCAAAGGCTGACATGGTTTTATTACAAGAAACAAAAAGTCCATATGGGATAGAACAGGTTTGGAGCTCGATTCTAAGCTCAAATCTTGTTGGATTCGTTGCTGCTGGCTCCATCGGTGCCTCTGGGGGCCTTATCTTAGGCTGTAACAATGACAAATTAAGCGTGGATGATGATACGTTAACAGATAGGCACTCTATCTCTGTGCTTCTGCGAAGAAAGTTGGATGATACAACGATACTGATATCTAATGTTTATCGTCTGCCAAACCCAAATGGAGCAAATATATCTGAGCTTCTGGATGGTCTGTGTTTGGCTAGAAAAAAATATCATTCACATTCTTGGATCTTCAGCGGTGACTTAAATGTTACACTTCGTACCACAAACCGTAGGGACGTGGTGGGGCTGATAATGGGTCAGATGAGCTATTTCTATTCACTAATGAGTCTGGTCTTCAGATTATGTATGATGGGGGGTGCATGTTTACTTGGAGAAACTTCATATCGAGATCATGCATCGCTCGCTTCTTGATGTTGAATGAGACATTGCAGCTATTTCATATGCATGTAAACATTCTGACGACACTCATGACTCCCCTTGTGCGGTCCTCTAGTGAAGAGATGAGATCGAGATCTGTCTTTCGCTTCAAGCACTCATGGCTTTTAGAAGATGGTTTCAAGGATATGGTGAGCAACTTTTGATGGGAGCATCGTATGATCGTGACGGATATGACTCGATTTGCCTCCAAACTTTGGGTGTTACGGAGGCACTTAATTGAATTTATCAGAGGCATCAAAGATCAAAGATGGAGCAAAAAAACATGAGTACAGGAGCGAGTGGTTAGACTGGATGGGGTGGAAAATTAGAGTGAGCTGACTACGATGGAGGTGGAGGAGCATTACTCTTATCTACGTGGCATTTTGTTGGAAGATATGAAAGAGGAAGTGGAATGGAGCCAAAGATCAAAGCAGCAATGGCTTAAAGATGGAAATGCAAACAATCGCTTCTTTCACTCCATGGCCAGTGTTAGAAGGCGCGGGAACCTTGTCCACAGTATTGTGGTGGATGGGGTGCAGATACATGGGGACCAGAGCATGGGGTGGGCGCTTGCAATCACTTTCATTCTTTTACTAAAAGGGTCGACAGTACGGGTTGGGGGTGTGATGAATCTCATATTCGTCATCATTACTTTTATTAACTATCCCACTATATTAAACTAATCAATTAACATAACAATTAAGTAATTGAAACTAACATTTAACATCTTGTAAATAATTAAGGTTAATTACTATATATAAATAAATATTTAATATATGTATTTATGGTTTCCTTTATTTTCTGTATTTTTTATTATTAAAAATCACATAAATTTAGTTTAATAATAATATATAATATATTGTATATTATGCATTAAATAAATAATACAAAAGATAACAAATTAAATAAAAAAAGAAGTATTTTTATTCTTTAAAAATACATACAAAAAATTATGTATATATGATGTATTTTGACTTTAAGCGCTACGTGAAAGTTGTAGATCTTTAAAAGATACACAACTTTCATGTTGAACACTTTTAAATTTGACACCATTTACTATTTTATTTTTATTTAGTAAGTTTTTATACATTTTTCCTATTTTTATTGGGCCACGTGGCCCAATCAGGGCCTTCCACGTGCCTGCATCTTTATCACCCATGCACCTTAAGGATCGTCTGATCATTTGATCATACGGCCTATAGTCAACCAAACTCGCCCCTTTACGGACCGCTTGATCAAATGATCAAGCGAGTTCTGATCATTCTCAATGTGCATCGTTGTGAACCTTCGTCAACCTCTGCCGGTTAACCCCAAGTGTTGCGATGCTTAACTGCAGTGGTTTTCTCTCCTTTTCTCCGATTGATCAACATGACCTAGTGCTACGATTTCCGACGTCATTCAGACGCCCCTTCAACCTGTTTCCTTCGCTAACCTCTCAGTGTATGTCGTCCACCTAAGCACAACAACTGAGCAACGGTTGAAGCCACCAATTACTCCTTGAACAAAAATGGTCACCATGACACCTTTCACCGATATCCGCCTTTATGCGAGGTGTGCCTGAGCCACTACTCCCCCTTGGTGACAAAAAGAGAGGGAAAGGTTGAGCGAAGGAGCATTCATCTCCAACGTGATCCTCGATCTTACGGCCATGTTGCAGCGATCATCCTTGCTGCTTGAGCTTCAAACTATTGTTGGGTTCGTGAAGGACGACTTGAATTCCTCTAAAGCTTCAATCACAAGCGACTCTATCCACCCCAATCTTCTTCATCTCCCATGTACTCCTCCATTCACCAACTTCTAGTTTTCTTGCATTTTTCTGCAATAGCACGCACTCCATCTTGATCACCTGAGCATGCACACACCTTCACAATTCATCCAAGACCTTCGTGCATCAACTCGACTTCATCCTTCTCTTCTTCAAAAGCCCCTCCGCCTCAATCCTTCTCTCCTTGCACATAGGGCTGCTAATCAAACCGAACTGTAACGAATGGACCTATGTTCGAGTTCGGTTCGATAAGGAAGTTCGAAAGTTCGAGTTCGAGTTCAGTTCGATAGGATATGTTCGAGTTCAAGTTCATTTAGAAAACAAATGTTCGAGTTCGACTCGATAACAGTTCGTTAACATATTAACTTAACTAAAACTTTTTTATAAGAACAAGTTCGAAACTGGAGTTCGATAACAAGGTTCCATAAGCAGTAAAACTAAGAAATTATTCGAATTAAGGTGATACAAAGTCCAATAAATACAATAATTTCTTTAACCTCAAAATTTATCAAGTATATAAATACGAAGTTACACATAAAAATACACACACATATACATATATCGAACTCGACCTTTTATCGAACAAACATATGCTATGTTCATGTTCGGTTTGTTAAGCTATCGAACTAAAATTTGAAGTTCATGTTCAGTTCGTTCAGAAACGAACGAATATTTTTCGAACTATTATCGAACGAACTCTAATCGAATACGAACATGTTCAGTTCGATTAGCAACCTTACTTGCATAGGAGAAAACCCCATGTAGGACTTCACTCCAACCACCCATTACGGCCCTCAGTTCACTCCAGTTCACTCTGAGAACACCTTAGTTGCTCCGGCTATCACCCAAACAAGAGAAGGTACCGTTCTTAATTTGAATGTCGAAATTCTGATGAACCCCCTAACAACTGCTTCGCCTCCGACGAAGATACATTGACCCAATGATCTAGCCATTCCAGCCGCTTCCTCAGACCACCCTCGACTCCATTAGGCATTCAACTTTCTTCCTCGACTTTCATAGATCTCGCAGGAGCAAGGCGGAGGAAGATTCCCCTCGTCGGAGCATCGTACAGAAGCCTCCGCACACGGAGGAGAAGAAAAGCAACCGAAGTACATGTGACGTCAGATCATTTTAATCTGGCGATTCAGATTGGACCCGCATAGCATTCCAACCCTCGAAACCTTGGTCCAACCTAGCCTTGCCCGAAGCGTTAGATCTCCCACGTGGCATGCACCTCCAGGTTCGGCCGAGCATAGCCTCGAGCCTGCCCCTGCTCATGCCTCACGTGATACGCTTGGATATTTTGCAACCAGGCCCTGCCAACTTTCTATATTCTTAGAAATACCCGCACGTGGGATTATTTACAGATAAGCACCAGCCGATTTTATTTTATTGTATTTTAGTCCTGTTTGGAGCATTTCGTGATGTTTTTATGTATTTTAATTCATATTTTCTTTGCAAAAACACCACTGAATTGAATGTGCAATAACTTAATCATATGGAATTGATTTTTAATGAAATTGGTATCATTTGGAAGCTTGTTTCAGGATCTTTGATATGATATGCATAATTCTCTGTTTTGATTTCTATACAGCAAATTAAAAATCAGAGAAGTATAGTTCTTTTAATGAATTGATATGAATGTTGCAAATGTACTTCAGTGTGATTTAATGCCCAATATGACCCTGATTTACTCAAGGACTTAGAATTTAATTAGCTTATTCAAAAATTGCATTCTATCATTAATAACCTGCTTGAGTACTAAATGATCATTGGCTAATTTAGATACTTAATCAAACATGCATTGTTACATGTAATCTAGCTTAAAGCATACACTGATCATTTTAGAGCTCATTAAATTAAAGATTCGCATTGATATTAACTCATTAATTCAGGAGCTTTATTGTGTGACATTTGTGGGTAGTGTATTGCATTTCATTTTGTAGAATATTTTATTAATTTGACTTGAATTATAAAAAAACCACTAAATAGCGTGCATAATATGTTGTCATTGACCTAGATACACTATATAGTCACTTAACATAGATATTCAATATCTAATTAAATAAACTAATACGCTCGTGTCCTTGTGTTCGACCCTGGACATATCCAGGTATAATTTTAAGCCAATACCTCTTCGTGGAGATCTTTAGCTTGGTTCTAATGCCATGTTAATCGACTCGTATCACAACGAGACTCAATTAGATTAGTTGATTAGCACTTCATTAGAGTGTCCTAGAAAGGGTGTTAAGCTGAATCTCTGCATCCTATGTGAGGTGCTTTTAGGTCCTTTGTCGGGCCACCTCACGTGAGGCGCTTTTGTGGTCTTTTGCGGGCTTAGCCCTATACTCCTTGGACCTTTTTTTGAGAAACGGTGGGATGGGCCTCCTTGAGAGAGCCTTCCAAAGAATATATTATTAATAAATAGATAATTACACCCGCCAGGAATCTAAGAGGGCCCCGGCATGCCCCAGTACATTTTCAGGATAGAATCTCGATCCCTCAAAAATTACATTGTTTCTGTTCAACCAGATGCACCAGACCATCGCACAAATCTTCTGTCTTCCCAGCTCTGAGCCCGACCACCTCTTGCACGAATCCCAGAACCTGTCTTTGTTAGCGTAATCAAGGCCTGAAACCGACATTCTTTGCCACACATCAACAGAGCCATTCGTCCACATCTCAGCCACGTTGCTCTCCTTATACAAAGCCAATGCGAATAACCTTGGGTAAAGATCGTAAAGAGCACCCCCATCCGTCCAATTTCTCTCCAAAATCGAAAACTACCACCATCCCCAAGCAACGGGCGCAAGTGATCCATCAGATCCGGCAGGACCGAGCACACCCCTTTCCAGAACGTAGATGAAGATCCCCCTCCCACTGCACGGACCGTCAAGGTGGAAGAAACACCATAGATTGACATGGTCAGAATGGAGCACAGATCCGCGTTAGGGACCCAGATCTTCACAACCCACTTCTCCAACAACGCCCTATATATATCACCCAGCTTCAGAACCCCCTAGCCACCTTCCTTAGTCGGAGTAGAGACCGATGGCCAGTCAACTAAATGCACACTTCTGTCCCCATGCGAAGACAACCAGAAGAAATGACTCATCAGAGATTCCAACTTGGATCGGATGCCCACCGACAGGGCCCTCGTAGACGTGAAGAAGACCGGAATGGCAGACAGAACCGCCCTAGTCAGAACCAAGCGTCCTTCGTTAGACAGAAACGCCGCCTTTCAACCGGACAGCTTTCTCTCCAGCTTCTCCACCAATGACAACCAATCGACCTGACGCAATCTTCCAATCAAAAGGGGCAACCCCAAATAAGTGATAGGCAGGGACATCAATAGCGTATCAAGAACCATACCACAAGCCTCTGGGTCAACAGCCGACATATTAAAGGGCACAAAAGTCGATTTAGCACCATTCACCCTCAGTCCCGAGAGATCCCCAAAGATATCAAGCACTGCATTCACAGCTCTGCACTCCTCCACCCCGCCCTCCACGAAGAACAATGTGGCATCCGCGTACTGCAGGAGAGGCACAGAAAGACCGCCTCTGGAATATCCTCTGAAGAAGCCTCCCTCCTCCGCCACCCCATCCACGACCGACAATGCGTCCGCCATCAGAACAAACAGCAAAGGAGCCAGTGGCAAGGTTCGAAATCTCGATTTCGATCTCGTTTCGGTGACCTGGAAAACCGAAATTTCGCCGAAATTTCAGGAAATTTCGACGATTTCGGTGGAAATGTCGGAAAAGCCTCAAAAATCCTATATTTTCCCAATTTTATTGAAAAATTTCGATATTCCAAGTTATTAGAACAATAAATAACATACAAATACACAATTATTTCACCCATATTGGTCATCTATACCCCTTATATAGATATATCAGTTATATCGGTCATATCGGTGATATTGTTGTAACATTGTCAATACATAATAAAACAGAGTAATAGTCTTACAACAAGTTACAACAAGTGAAAATTATTAAGAACATGCATATTAATGATCAATGCAATAAAAGATTAAAATATAGTACATGGTGACATGTTTTGTTAAGAACCAAGAGTTCCGCGGTGGATCTGAATGCCCCCCTTCCTTTCTGTCTCTCATAACGCATCGCAGATTCAATTAACTCGCAGTAGTTCTCCCATTTCATGTATGAGTACATGGCCTTGTAATCCATCACATACTGCTTGTATTGGTGGTCATCGATGCCTATGAGTATCTCGAGACGAGGATAAGCAGCACTGAATCTGGTACCACGAGTGGCACGACGAGGCTGCGAAATACTGCCCTGAGATCCTCGGGACGACGACGACGGAGTAGGAAAGATGTCTGCAGAGGAGGAACTGGCGTGTACTCAGGGAAGAAACCATAGCAGTCACCCCCAAAGAAGTTGCCCTGGCTCTGCTCAAGTTGGCTACCTTGGTAGTTGTCTCCGCTATAGCTACTGTATCCCCCATACCCACTGTAACCACTGTAGTACTGAGGAGGAGGAGGAGGAGGTCCTGGCGGAGGAGCATGAAAGTATTCCGGGAAGACACCGAATGATCTCTCATCGTGCGACGATCCATATCCGTCTAAAGGACTTGGTGCTCCTCCGCGATATGGGCTATCAATGACCATGAAGCTCAAAGAACTACAGATGATGTCAAATCGTCCATGTAGCTGTCGGTTGGACGACGGCCTCAACCGTACTCGTAATCCGTAGGCCCTGGACTCAGACTTGGAACAAATTGTCCGTGTGTGTTCCGCTGTCGCTCCATATATTCACGTCCTGCATGTAGCTCTTCCTGAAGTCTGGTATCTTGTGGTCCACGAGCACTCCCTCCTTACCCGCCTGAGTTTGTCTCCCCACCACCACCAGGTCCACCACGACCAACATCATCATCATCTCCACTGTCATCATTTGACCTTGATTTGGATTTGGAGCCACTCGAGAGGATTTCATCAACAGCCGCATCAATCTCTCCCTCCAACCCTCCAACAGGGTTTGTTATTCGCCCGGATCTTGCCAAATAGTCACCAATGTCTGCTCCCATTTGTTGGCTTATGTTCTCATTTGGTCTTCTACCTGGCTGATCGAGAACGGGGACACCATTGGAATCCATCCACCTCTGGAGAACGTCTTCATCAGCATCGTCATCGTGCATCTTGAAAATGTATGCAAGATCAATAGGGTCCGTGTAGTCATCTTTGTCTTGTCCCTCCCTTGCATGTTTCAACTTCAGCCTCAAGTTGTAATGCACGTAGACAAGGTCATTGAGCTTCTTTTCTCCCAACATGTTCCGTCTCTTGGAATGGATCAAATTGAACGTGCTCCAGTTCCTCTCACAACCGCCAGCAGATCCGGTTTGAGACAACACTTTCACTGCCACACTTCGAAGGTTGGGAGCTTCCATCCTGTATAGCAACCATCATTCGGCTGCAAAAAAAGAAAAAGAGAGAAATCAATAGTAGGAATAAATGAACACACAAGTAATGGTTTTATTTGCCTTCGTCCCTACCAGGAAGAGTATTGCCCCGTCCGTTGACCGCAGTAATCCAACCGAAGGAACCCAACGCATCCTGGAAATACTTAACCTGCACAGTGCACACATAGGTTTAAGTCGTACTACATCTTTACGAAATTTCTTGCGACTTCAAATTTAGCTAGAAATTGAGGATTACCTCGTTCATGCACATGATCTGTAACTTCTCGTCCTTGACGAGCTTCTCCACCACAATATGTACGGCTGCTAGAAGGTCAGCATTTGTACCAAGTCCATTCTTGTACTGGTACTTAGGATTGAAGTAATAAGCTGCACACAAAGTCACGAACAAGCTCATTTATGATGTCCAACCATAGAAATTTAAAAAATGAAAAAAAAAACATTTTTACATAATACATACCGGCCTTGTGAAGAGGATGTGAGAGCATCTTGGACCATCGCTCATCTATGATGTCCAACCATGCTTTCGATCCCTTTCCAACCGCTTCTCTGACCTTCTCTCTCATGCAGCGCATTGCCTCGTAGATGACTCCCATGGTGGGCTTCTTGTCGACATCCACGATCCACAATGCAGAAACAACTGGATCCATGATCCTCGTGACCCGAGGTGATCCCCCTAGGATCCGGGTGCCCGTTTACGCTACCTTCGCGGCTTTCCATTCACTAGAGATCGCATAATTTATAGAAAAACAGGGAATTTTTTTTTGTTGCAATCATTGGCATCTGACATTCACATTTATATTCATAACCACAAGTTAATAGAGAAAATTGGCACCAAAATATCATTTCATTAATTTCCATATGATTTTACCACATGTACCATGTCTGACAGTACATACAACATCCCAAAAATTTGACTGAAGAGAAGAAGCATTTTACAATATCAATTGAACTAAAAACTGTAACAAAGACCACATACCGTCTGGTATAGACCTTGTCTCCTGGAACCATGTATAGTTACTAAACAGCAGACTGTTTGCCTGCCAAACATGTTAGGAAAGAAGAGGCATCAGCAGGCGCTGGTACCTCCCAAAAATTTATAAAAATAACAAGCATTTATTGTGATCAAAAGAGAGCAAGTAGAGAGGCATGAGCAACTCAAATTAAAATTTAATTCTACTTGCAATTGAAAAAGGTTTCCAAATTTCTAGCAACCACCTCTCATGATTAGCCATTAACCCAACATTTCCCACAAACGCATATTTATATTGTAACTAATCGATCATAAGTAAGTATATTTAATTCTCAAATTACTTAGAGATCATATTTGTGGATTTTGATGATGGGAAAGATGAGATAGAAAGATATAATGATTTATTAAATTCTTAAATCTTAGTGGATAGTCTGTGGTCTTGGTTCGTGTAAAACCTCACACTATGACTCTAAGACTTGGGAAAAGTCTTAGGGTTGGGGTGCCTCCGTAGGCATGCGGTGTTGTATAATGCATACTAACTTAGTTCCCAACACGTCTACTAGCTTAATGAGATTTCGATTCAGATTGTGGTTACTTCTATTTACTCATTTTTAATTGTAATCCCTTCAAATCTCAAGAGCAACTGTATCAGATGTAACACTAGATGATGTAGATATAGATATGAATGATCTGGATATAGAATCGCCAAGTCTGTTGGCGAAAGTAACTCAAGCGGTGAAGAAGCCAACAAAAGGGCTCTTCCGTCTCGCCCCCTAATTGGAAGGACGGTCCAATAGAGGGATAGGTCTACTCCCAAACTACGCCGCTGAGACCGGTGAGAGGGACTTCCGGAAAAGTCACTCTAGAAAAACAGCCCGACCGGTAATGGGCAACCGAGCTCGTACGAAAAACTAAAACCGAGGATCCCCCGCCTGGGTATCCTAAAACAAAGGGTCAGCAGAATGGTCTAAAGTCGGGATCCCAACGAGGCATAAAAACACTGCGAGCTCGCGTAAAAACCGAAAAGGGACTGGGATCCTAGACCCGCACACTTGGCGGTCGCTGCCCTAACTGGGCTTCCTTTCCTCCGCCCAGTTGAGGGTCACCGCACCCTCGCATGGTCAGGTGTCAGAGTCACCATGACCAGCACTGAAATTGATATTATAGATTCACAACTATACGGATGTTAGTGAAAATATTGCTTATTCCATGTATGGCAAAAGCATTGGAACAAAAGAGTTTACACCGCCTTCTTTGGACCTTCTTTGGATGTTGGTCTGATGTGGTTACAGTATATACTAACTCATAATCGGTGTTTGAACTTTTTGATAGCTTAAAAATAGAACATTGAAGAGGAAAGATTGACACGAGGAGTTGTCACATACAAAGGATGGTTCAAAGGATAATTTTATAGATTGGCGGATATAAGGTAAAAACTCAAGAGTTCAACAGATTATATGAAATTATTGATTTTTAATGGTCTCTTGTTTCAGTATTTGTGTATGCTTGAGATGCATATAGGTGGCATAGGGTACAGTTTATTACTTTTTTTTATAATAACTAAGGTCACTTTCCTATATTATAAAGGAAAATGTTTTTACAATTTTCCAGTCTCAATCATAATATTATGAATCCAAAAATGGGCAATGGTCTCTTTAATGGTGCAATAATATTTAATGAGCCAATGTGGATGTGAGTGATTTTTTCAAGGGTGTGATCTCCTAGCATGAGTTTTGGTGTCATAAATTAAAAGTCCCATGTGAATGCTTTAGACCACAACCATAAAAGCTTACTACAAGTAAAAAAACAAAAAAAAACACATGGTACATGAATATGATACACCAACTAATATAGTTTTGATCTTAACAAATTGAAATGCCCCAGAAGATTACTCCAGGAGATTTGAAACCAGAAATATTTAATTTTCTCTTTCATTATTTACGAGCATATCTCTTCATAACCATTAACCTCGACTAAATAACTTCTACTGGACAATGTTATTATGGAACCAAAGTTTTTTAGTACTTGTATCAATACACACAAGTTTAAAAAAAATGAAACAATTGCTAATATAACTCCTGCATGTATTTGTTAATAATTGATAATGATGCAGAATGGTTGTAAAGAGAACTGGTGATTGTTTATAATTGTGAGTTTACTATTTAAAACTATAATACGATTCTATTTAAAACTATCCAAACAATGTTCAAGGAAAATAAAATGTTTAATTTATCAAGTTATATATGCGAATGCAGAAAATAATGCATTTTCGTCATTTAATTATTTCCCAAGTCAGAAATTCATCATCATTTTATTTTTCTGTTTAGTTTAGCTCAGCAACTTGTGCACATTAATAGAAAGATCAACTGCCAATATTACGACATGTCTAATCCAACCCTATTTGTCATTGCACAGATTTACTTGATACTCCAATTTTATCAACTTGGCCCCCCAAAAAAATTTAAAAGAAATGGACAATCACCTTTTTGTTATATTTAAGGTTTCCAGAATGCTACTAATATAGAGTAACCCATGAATTCTACGGAAACACTTTCTCTTGGATTCCATCTTAGAGTTTAGTTGTTGACCAAAATTGAAAAATCCCACTACCAAATCTTATTGTCAATTTCTTCTCCAAATCTATACTCTATACTAAAGTTGAGTTCCACCTAACTTTTTCTCCTAGATTGACACATGGCATCATATGGCGTCTCCCTAAATCCTTCATGTGCACTCTCTCTCCCCTCCCTTTTTTTATCTCCTCTTTCGAGCTCACTGTCTCTATTATTCTCTCGCCAATGTTTTTCTCTCTCTCCCCCATTATCCAACTATTTCCTTTTAAGTTTTTTCCCTTCTCTCTCTCTCTCCTATATTTGGATTTTCACATACCACCTTTCTATTTTCAACTATTAGCCTTTGTAATACAAATATATCATATCTACGAAACAACATGATAAAATTTAAAGTGAACTTTGCGTAACGAAGTATCTTAGGAAATAACTATATGCCCACTAATTACATATCTTGATATATTCAGAGAATTTCGCATGTACACAACTATAAAAAAAGGAATTTTTGTGGCTAAAATGTTGAATATTATCTTTATAAATTATTACAAGTACAACGAAGAATTTCATTAATTATTGTAAAAGTATTTTTTATATTACTTATATCTAAGTACATAGAATATTGCTTACTGACTTTGTTAAAAATCAATAGTATTTGATTATTCACGAACATCACCACAAATATAAAAACGCATCGAATCAAGTAACGATAATAGATATACAAAGTATTTTTAAATATTTTAATAAAAATCAATATAACCTATCCACGAGAATGCTCCATATATACAGGAGTAATCATGTTAATTATTTAGTTTATGTGGTTAATTTTTTGCACTTCAAATGAGTGTGTATCATATAATGAACATATAAAGAAAACAAACATTAAAATTGGGATATAGAGAGGTCCTTCACAAAATTTTCAACAGATTTATAATTGCCATGAGATTGATATAACAAATATGATTATATCACTTAAATTTACCTTCCCCAGAATTGATGAGTGAGCACCATATCTTTTTTTTATTTGTTGTTTCATACTTTGTCAAACTTATGTTGGATCGATGTGTAAATAATGGATATCGTACAAATATTTGTTGTGAAGATCCTCAATTATTCTATGTATATATAATAATATCTCATAATACAAATAATACCTATAAAAATTTAATCCAACAGGCTAATATAAGCTACTATGTTGTGATTGAGTTATTTCGTATATTGTAAAGCATTTTTTATGTGTATTATTGTCATATAAAATATCAATCAATATGCGGAAGTTCAAATTATAAGATTTAAATTTTAAATACATTATAGAATAATCAGTGGATACAAGTTCACGTTAAACAATCAATATTTTATTTTAATATTCTCATGAAATAAATTTGTGATATACATTTTTATCCATTTCTATGTTATGTTTCTTCAATCTCCCATCTATTATGATTTTGTTTTTCACTCCAAAATTCAATTTCATATAAAGATTTCGTTTTCGATTTTGTTTTTCACTCCAAAATTCAATTTCATATAAAGATTTCATTTTCTCTGTAAAGTTATATTATAAATATATATAACTCTGATAAAAAATTCATTAAGTGCTTGATATTAACTTTATAGCCCTTAATGTAAATGCCTGTAGAATAATAAAAGAAGAAGATGATACAATTTATTAGTAGAATAATCCTTGACAAGATATATAACATTGAGATTCGTACATAAAAATTACAATTTTTACAAGGATTTTTTTTATGTTTACCTCAAAATTTAGATCCGTTTAGAAACCTTATGTGCATTCGCTTCATTATGTTTCCACTATCCTCTACTTATATACTGATGCTTTTTTGTGATTAGTTTCCACATTATACTGCAATATTGGACTCAACTTTATCTAATGTCAATTTTTTAAGGTTAACAAACATATAAATAATGCATGTATATCATAGCATTCTTCTCGCAGCGAAGCGCGAGTGGTCATGCTAGTAATGGATAAAAGTAGGTAAAAATTCAGAAATGGTAGCAAGGAGAGAAGTGGATTGTACATTTTCATCTTTAAAAATTGCATGTAAGGCAGCAATAGGGCTAAGGATTGTACATAAGACCTCCAAACTGAAGCAGAGTATTGATCTTGCATGTAGCAATTGGCTAAAAAAATAGATTCAAATACTCATGCATGGCAACAAAAGAGGGAATTAGGGATTGTACCTTGATCTCTCCAATTTGGAGATCAAAATCCTTGCATGCAGTTCTGAAAATCTGGAGCTAAAGCAGCAACTCCAGGCCTTTTGTTACTGCCGAAGTTGGAAATAGGACAATGAACCTCTTGGTGGAAACAAAGAAAAGAAGATAGAGGTCTCGACTGGATTTTTATAAATAAAAATAGCAATTTCCAGGGAGACGTGAGGGCAATGGGTCTCACTCATCGGAGGAGAAATAGAGTTGGAGAGAGACATTGGGTTGCTGGGTTTTTATAAATAAGAGAAGGACTTTATATATTTTAAATATATATAACTCTGATAAAAAATTCATTAAGTGCTTGATATTAACTTTATAGCCCTTAATGTAAATGCCTGTAGAATAATAAAAGAAGAAGATGATACAATTTATTAGTAGAATAATCCTTGACAAGATATATAACATTGAGATTCGTACATAAAAATTACAATTTTTACAAGGATTTTTTTTATATTTACCTCAAAATTTAGATCCGTTTAGAAACCTTATGTGCATTCGCTTCATTATGTTTCCACTATCCTCTACTTATATACTAATGCTTTTTTGTGATTAGTTTCCACATTATACTGCAATATTGGACTCAACTTTATCTAATGTCAATTTTTTAAGGTTAACAAACATATAAATAATGCATGTATATCATAGCATTCTTCTCGCAGCGAAGCGCGAGTGGTCATGCTAGTAATGGATAAAAGTAGGTAAAAATTCAGAAATGGTAGCAAGGAGAGAAGTGGATTGTACATTTTCATCTTTAAAAATTGCATGTAAGGCAGCAATAGGGCTAAGGATTGTACATAAGACCTCCAAACTGAAGCAGAGTATTGATCTTGCATGTAGCAATTGGCTAAAAAAATAGATTCAAATACTCATGCATGGCAACAAAAGAGGGAATTAGGGATTGTACCTTGATCTCTCCAATTTGGAGATCAAAATCCTTGCATGCAGTTCTGAAAATCTGGAGCTAAAGCAGCAACTCCAGGCCTTTTGTTACTGCCGAAGTTGGAAATAGGACAATGAACCTCTTGGTGGAAACAAAGAAAAGAAGATAGAGGTCTCGACTGGATTTTTATAAATAAAAATAGCAATTTCCAGGGAGACGTGAGGGCAATGGGTCTCACTCATCGGAGGAGAAATAGAGTTGGAAAGAGACATTGGGTTGCTGGGTTTTTATAAATAAGAGAAGGACTTTATGGCATGACAAGAGGAGAATATAAGGGGACCAAGTGTTTTACATTAGGTGGCTGAAATAATTATATATATATATACAGTTTGTTACTGTAGTAGAACAAAATTATTATTAATATTAAAAAAAAACTCAACCGAGCAGACTGTATAACAATTAATTTAATTAATATATATATATTCTTTACTTAACAAATATAAAGTTAGATCGTATTCGAGCCTCGAGTGTCGGATTTTGACACGTCATATCTTGATTTGATCGTCTCGGGACGATGATTAATTTGAGTATAATATTGATATACTTCCGATCGGGTTTTGAATACCCGAAATTTTTTGATACGGTTTTTGTTTAAGGTTAAATTTTGTGATTTAAAAATATCAAATGACCTCCTATTGACGAACGGTCGATTCCGTTGGTCTTGTATCGTCGAATCGGATCTAATGACGGTCTCGGTTCGTTTTGCGGTTCCTGAATTTGCGTCGCGGCTTTTTCGCGGCGCGCATTACGAAGCGACCGATTTTTGGTCGATTTCACCCGAACGACTTTTGATTCACGATCAATTTATCATTTTAGGTTGTTTGGCATTGACCAACAACTTTATTGGGTTATTCGGACCTTATTCGGGTCGAGTTCGGGTTTGTTAGAATCCGGATGTTACACCCGAGTCACGTCATCCCAAAATGAGATATCATTGATCAATATCTCCACCTTCCGCCCTCCTTCAGTTCGAGCTTCAGGTATCTCGAACCACTCACCCTGGCAACACATGGTTTCAAACCCGTCTTATGTTGCTTGAGGCTTTGCAACGCTATAAAATTGGTTGCAAAGCGTGTGATGCCAGGCCTCACCAACTTCCCATTACACATCCGCCTCATCAGTGCCAACACTTTGCTGTGGTTGTAGATGAATGTGGTGATCATTCGTGCTTTCTACACCACCCTTGAGACGGGCTTCCTCTTGCTGAAATCCTTAAGGATCAAATCAATGCAATGCGCAGCACACGGTGTCCAAAAAATTCCATAGTTGCTGGACTTCATTATTGTTTCACCAGCCTTCTTGAAGTTGCTACCGTTATCCGTCACAATTTGCACAATGTGCTCTTTCCCAACCTCCTTTATAACGTCCTTCATCAACTTCAGAAGGTACATGTGGTCCTTCACACTCTCAGATGCATCAACATATTTCAAGAAAACTGTTTTCCCATCGCAGTAGACAAGGAAGTTGATGATCTGCTTCCTCATGTAGCTCATCCACCCATCGCACATCAATGACACCCCGTACTCTGGCCATCTCCTCCTCAACTCGGCGATGTACTCATTCATCTCCTCTTTCTCCATCCCCAGATATTTGTTCATGATCTCGTAGGATGTATGAGCCTTCACTCCCGTTCTCGCTGCAGCGATCTCATCAATGACATGCTGCAAGAATGGCCCGCCTGCAATGTTGGCAGGAATGCTCTCCCCAAAGAAGAGCTTGCTGATGGCTTTTCCCACCCTTTCTCGTGCATTGGTGAACATTCCCTTCACCGTTTTCTGCCTCGGATCCTTGTTTGCCTTGTATTGCATGGATCCGCTCCTCGTCAAGAAGGGCTCAATTCCCTTCCCCTTGTGTTTCTCGGTGGGTGGTGGTATTGGTGCGCCTCCAGAACCACTCCCACTCCCACCTGCACCATAGAAGTCGCCTCGTGCACCACCGAGTTCTCTCCTCTCGAATTCGCTCCTCAATGATTCTTGTGTAGCCCTTCTGTATGCCCTCCTCTCCGCTACAGTCTGAATGTCGGCGGGGTACACAAAATCATCGTCGTCTGAATCAGAAATGACGTTGAATTCTTTCTCGAACATGAACTCCTTTATTTGTTCTTCCCTTCTTACTCTTTCCGTCTCCTTTTCCTTCTTTTCGTCCAAGCTCGCCTTGACCTTGTCCCTCACATCTTTGGGACAACGCGTGCACTTGGCAACATTCTTGTTGTTTCCAACAAGATGTTGCTTCATCCTTGTGATCCCGCCTCCTCCCAACTTCTTCCCACAGAAATCGCATGGTGGCTTCGCCTTATTTCCATCAGGAGCGGAGGCATACCTCCAGCCAATGTCCCCACTGAATTCGCCCCTCTGATCATCTGAACTGTCAGATCCAGAACTGGAACCAGAATGTGCCATGGTGATGATCATCGAAATCTGCGAGGAAATTCAAGAACAAACATTAAGTTGGCATACAATGCAACCGCTTATGAATATGCAAATTATTTTATGTTTTTAATTTCGGAATTATTATATATTTAATTTTTCTAACACCTACTTTTCCGATTTACAGAAAAAGGACCTTAGATCTATACATTATGATCTTAGATCTATAAATTAGGGGACCATTTTCAAGAAAGACTACCTAAGTGACACAAAATATGAACAAAAACCTAAATATTTAACAAATGATTTTCGGATTTCCTATATTTTAAATTTTATTAATCCAAAAAAAATCCTGATTATGATTTCTACTTCCAAAACTCAAGATCCGAATATATAATACCCCAACTCATTATCGTTCCACATTAAACCTCAAAAGCCCCAATTTCCTCTAACATAGATCCAACAAAATGTTCTCCAACTATGTTTTACTTCATGTTAACTTCAGATCTGAGATACAATGATCATAGCTAGCACTATTGTGCAATAAAAACACATAGATCCAACAAAAGTCCAAATTTATAGCTATTTCTAGGGAAATCTCTCAAATTAAACACCATGGCAAGCTATATCAACATCCTAACAGTGAAACCCCTAAAAAAATTATTAATTTGATGAAGAATTAGCCTAATTTGGCTTACCTCGAAGGAAGAAGAGCTTGGAAGAGGAAGGAGAAGCTCCTGGTTGAACTCGGTCGAAATGGGGTGGATTCGACCGAAATCTCGACATATCCGTGAATTTTTTAATGCAACATTCCATATGTCGGCCGATATCTCGAGATGGGCCGATATCTCGCCGAGATATCGCTCGAAACCGTGTATATCGATATATATATATATAGTAGTTTCGAAAGCCTGGACCCATCGAAACCGAAATTTCGCCGAAATTTCAGCGAAATTTCGCGAAATTTCATTCCATGGCTAGCGGACACCCATGTCGCACACCTCTCTGCGGTTGGAAGAAGCCACCCTCTTGTTTCCCATTCACCAGAACCGACAACGCAGTAGTAGTGACGCATCTCTTCATCCAGCCAATCCATTCGTCCGGGAAACCTCTCCGCACTAGGGAAGCCCAAATGAACCTCCAGCACACACTGTCATACGCTTTCGAGTAATCGACCTTCCAGAGAAATCCCTTGGTCCCCCTTCGCTCCCAATCGACCGCCATTTCTGTCGCCATCACCACACCATCCAGAAGTTGTCGCCCTGGAATAAATGCAGATTGCAGAGGAAGGATAAGGTCATCCAAAACAGCACACAGACAGTTGGCCAACACCTTCGCCAGAATGAGGTAAACAGCATTCGACAGAGCAATGGGACGAAAATCCTCCACTCTCACAGCCCCCTCCCTCTTCGGCAGCAAGAATAGCAATGCTCTTTTAAGCTTCTCCAGCCCCATGTTCTCTCCTCTCAATTCACAAAGCATGGACATGACATCATCTTCCAACACATCCGAGAACTCCCTAAAGAAAGAGACAGGAAAGTCTTCCGGTCCAGGACAACCATCGGCGTTCAGGTCAAACACCGCTTCATGGACCTCCATTCTCGTAGACTCCTTCACAAGTGCCATCCGTTGCTCACCGCTCAGAACTCTAGTACCCCTCCCGGACCACGTAGCCTCAGACGACGGTAAACGCATGTTGAAGCTCCGGAAATGATCCACTAGCACCTTCCCAATCTCCCCATCTCCAAGCATCGTATCATCACCCGTCCTGAGCACGTGAATCATATTACGTCTCCTCCTTCCACTCGCTACTGCAAGAAGAAGCGAGTGTTCGCATCACCCTCCTTTATCCACCTCTGTCTGGATCGTAGGCGCCACTCCACCTCTTTTCATCCTCCACCACCACCCGATGCGACGCATCCCGCAACATTGCCTCCTCATTGCTCAAGATACGAGAGTCTTCCACTCTATCTAGCCTTGCAATTTCTGCCACAGCCATCTCTCGCCTCTCCCTTCTGTTCCTTCTCAGCTCCATTTTATGGACCATCAAACGTTCCCGCAGCATCTTTAGTTTCAATGCTAATCTCTGTGTCACCGAGCCCTCCACACGCAGGGAGCCCCAAAATTGAGAGACGAGATCCCTGAAGCCCTCGTCTAAAAGCCAAGACTTCTTGAATCTAAACATCGATCTAGGGATCACACCCCCACCCGAATCCCAACAGATAGGCATATGATCAGACAGCAATCTAGGAAGAGCCCTAGCCACAGCAAGGGGAAACCTCTCCAGAACCTAAGCAGAGACCAGGAATCTGTCCAATCTTGATCTAGAAGACGCCCCCCGCCAAGAGAATTTCCTGTTGCCGACATCTACCGCTTGCAAAGCCAGGTGACTCACACAATTCCCAAACCCATCAGAACCCGGGTCTCTTCCACCCCGATCACCCGGTCGATCCGAAGCAGACAAAGTCACATTGAAATCCCCACCGACCATCCAAGGGGTGTCCGGGAATCTCCTCCTGGATGTCCGCAGCTCCTCCCACAGAATATCGCAGCGCCCTCCTCTAGGCATCCCGTATACTGAGGTAACCAAAATTCTGCCATCCCCCGATCTGCACTCAAGTAACACCGAAATAGATCTGGAGCCAACATACTCATCAGCAGCTGAGAACAACTCTCGATCCCATGCCAGGATCAAGCCACCAGCGCTACCCACAGAATCAGCTGCTCTGAACTCCGACAATTTAGAGCTGCCAACCGACCTCCAAGCCACTGAATCACACCTTGCCACTTTTGATTCGTGTAAGAAGACCACGTCTGCACCCATGAACCCAAGAGCTCACAAATTGCCCTCCTCTTCTCCCTGTCCCCCAACCCCCTCACATTCCAAGTGACCAACTTCATTTGGACCCACTCGGAGGGTTTCTCCTGGGCAAGGATACCCCAAGACATTCTGCAACCCACACGTGAATGTCAGTCGGTGAGCCAGACTGCTCTGAACTCCCTCCTACGCAACTCCTATCCTCCGCAAGGTGGGGACAAGAAGAGTCGGCAATCTCCGCTTCGCAGGGAACAAGACTCTCTCCCTTGTCCTCCATCTCACGCTCCAACCACATCATGGCTTCAGGTTTCCTTCGCTTGCATGTGAACAGCAGGAGCAGGTTGCTCCGCACCGTCCTGCCATCCACACCCAGCGACAGACGCCGTTCCCACCTCCTCCGCTCCGCCGCAACAATGCGTTGTTCCATCTTACAGCTCCAGGCTAAAGTAGCTGCACCGAGACAATATCAAGACCATGCAGACCGCCATCGTTCTGAGAAATAGCACCAACCCCTTCATCCGCAGCATACTGATCAACGCCTGGAGGGAGAAAGCAGCACTCCACCTGGCTCTCGCCGAACGATCCACCGAGGCGAGAGAGGACCCCGCTCCACAGCCACCCCCCACCATCTCCGGTGAAGGCCGACGAAGTGACGACCCATGGAGCGACGAGGACCCCAACCGCACAGTCGTTGGGCCCACCAACAACCACCGCTCCAAACCACGTCAAGCCATCAAGCTTCGAGCAGTCCCTAGCTGCGGGCACACCCCGCCTCTCCATCTGCAAAGAAGCATCCGACGCCCCAGAGACACTAGCCGTTCCACAGGAGGGCCTCTCACAGGCACGAGGATCAGCGCGGAGTCCACCGCAGGAAAACCCGAGACCTTTCCGCCAAAGGTCCGAGAGTCGCCACGAGCCAATACGAAACCGAAAATAGGGGCGGAAACACGGGTACCGAACGAGCAGATCGCCGGATCCCTAATCGGTTCAAACCAACCCGATGTTCAAATTTGAAAAGCCAGCATGTCCCCCAGAAACCGAAATGGCCCCCGTAATCGTCGTTTCACGTTCCCGCGAAGGCAAGTTGTGGCCCACCTCCACTTCCGCCTCCCGCGGAATTGCAATCGTCGTCGGAGACTGAGCCATCGCAGCCGGAATCTTCCCATCCTTCAGCCCCGCGTCCAGCCCCAGGGGAGGTACCTCCGCCCGAGCGAGGCGAAGAGGAAACATCGCCCTTCCCATGCGAAGCACCTTCACCGATGGAATCTCGCAGCCATTGACTGAGATCGAAGCAACCAAGCCCCACCCTTCCCCAGGTCGAAGCCCATACTGGAGAATAGCCTCCATCTTGCCAAACTCGCTCAGCACCGACCGCACAGTTTCCAAATTCCGGCACCGAATTGGCAGCCCCTGAATCTCCACACACCACATCAGAGATGCAGCCAAAGTCCCGTCACGTAGACAAGGTTGGCGCCAGACAACAGACGGCGGGAACATCGCGCTCCCCTTGGAAAGGAAATCCTGAATCTCAGCTCCCTCCACCCCCTAATGCACAGCACCTCATCGGAAAGCTAGACCTCGTCCTCTCCGCAACCAATCGATCGACCGAGTTCAAGAGCCTCCATAACCTTCCGCAACTCCCCATTGGTATCCTCGGCAATGAGAATACCATCAACGGGTCCTGTTGTGATCCTCGACCTCCATGTCCTTAAAGTCCATCCCTCCTCTCCCAAGCTGACCTGGGCCAGGAACTGGGCATTCCCTGCGGATATGCCCCTCACGACCACAGCTGTAACATACCGGCCATTCCAGAGAGCACGACCGCACAAGGTGCCCCAATCGATCGTAAGTAGCAGGACCTGTTATTAAATGAAGTGAATGTTTTATGTAATTGCAAATGAGTCCCTATCGGGCAGAATTAAGTGGCATTTTTAATTGAATATATTGCACATTCTCCCTGGACTTGTTGATTTTAATAGCAAATGCATGAAACTTTTCTAGGATGTGCCATTCTATTTGTATTATTTGTTTTATTTTTATTAATTTCTTTCCTTTATTGAAAAATGTAGGATGGAACCTCAATCTATCACATATATTTTTTGTTTGGCATTTAACTTGATTTTCGTATTTATAAAAATACAAAAATATTTCTATTTTCCATGTTTTGACTTAGAAAATCCATAAAAATTAAAATATCTATCCAAAAATTCCCAAAAAATATATTACGTAGTTTATATTGTATTTTAACACATACTTAAAATTCATCAAAAAATACAAAACAGAAAACTTAAGGTATGTGCCTAAAATGGTACTTTCTCTAAATAAACATATTAATAATTTAAAAACCCTTAAGCTTATATTTGTCATCTTGATAAGCTGACTATTCTGTCTCAAGGGATGACTAGCAGAATTATATCTTCTAGTCATCAATTTGTCTAGCCTGGAAGACGGGTCCATCCTACTCGGATATGAATAAAATGGTGAAGCCTTCTCCCACTATAAGTAGGGCCGGCAACATGGATCCTTGCTCAAATCCATGTTGAAAGATTCGACTATTTTTATGCTGGTTGTCGACTACATAACGACACCCCCACAAGGGGAGATTTGAATCTTGGTCTTTTGGGTGGTAGGCACACTGCACTACCACCAGACAAATTTAAGTTTCTCTCTGTAATAGTTTCTAGTTTATTCCTTATCGGTTCAACCATAATTTTTATAGTTATGATTTCTATGATCAATATCTTACGTAAATGCCTAATATGGAATCGTTGATAACCTTTCTGAGGTGGTTAGTGAGTTATATCATTCTAGTGTAAGATTTATATCATTCTAGTGTAAGATTTGACCTTGTCCTGACTAAGAACGCATATTAATGGATTGTTTTCACATTCAAAATAATAAAAATATCGTATATGATTAACTATATTAATTCATGAATATTGTTCACTCTTTATCAGTGAACCAAGGGAATATCACCTTCTGCAACCATGTAAGACTTGACCTTGTCCTGACTAAGAACGCATATTAATGGATTGTTTTTTGTTAGAGCGAAAGAGTGAATTATTATTCCATAGAACCCTAGGCTCTCTTATATAGAGAGAATCCGTGGGTAAATTACATAGAGGTCTAAGAGAAAAATAGAAAACAAGAAACGGTACACCATAACATAACATAAGCCTCTACACTCCCCCTCAAGATGGAGCATAGATGTCAATCATGCTCAGCTTGGAAGAATATCTCTGAAAATGTCCTCTGAGCAATGGCTTGGTAAATATATCAGCAGTCTGATCCTCTGAGCTGACATGTGAAGTAGAAATCAAGCTCGTCTGGATCATATCTCTAGTGTAGTGGCAGTCTACTTCGATATGCTTCGTTCTTTCGTGAAATGTTGGATTGTTGGCGATGAACAACGCTGCTTGATTGTCACACCGGAGCCGCATGGGTAAAGGAACATTTACATGTAAGTCTTCTAATACAACTCGAACCCACATCATCTCCGTGCTAGCTTGTGCCATGGCCCTATATTCGGATTCAGCACTAGATCTTGCCACACGGTTTGTTTCTTGCTTTTCCAAGAAACTAGAGAGCTCCCTATAAAAACGGCAAAGCCTGAAGTAGACTTACGATCCTTTGGACATCCCGCATAGTATGCGTCTGCACAAGCTGAAATGGATAAATCTGTGTTCTTTCTAAATAGCAACCCTGAGCCTGGAGAAGACTTTAGGTATCTCAGTATCATGTATAGGGCTTCCATATGAACTTGTCTAGGCTGCTCCATGAATTGACTCACTCGGCTTACTGCAAAAGCAATATCAGGTCGAGTTATAGTGATATAAAGAAGCTTACCCACCATTTCTCTGTATCTTCTTTTGTCCACCTCTTCAGTATCATTGTCATACAGCTTCATACTTGGGTCCATAGGATTGCTCGATGGTCTACAACCAACCATTCTTGTTTCAACCACGAAGTCTGTAATGTATTTCCTTTGGGTCATCACCAGACCATGTGCATTTCTTGCAAATTCCAACCCCAGAAAATATCTTAGGGTACCAAGATCCTTCATGACAAACTGACGGCCCAAGAATGCTTTTGTCATCTCTATTCCCTAAACATCATCTCCTGTAACCAGAATATCATCAACATAGACCATGACAGCAACTGTACCTCTAGAGGTCTTCTGAATGAACAACGAGTGATCTGCATTTGATATTTTGAATCTATGTCGTTCAATTAGGTGGGAAAGCTTCTGGAACCATGCCCTTGGACTCTGTTTAAGGCCATATATCGCCTTGTGAAGTCTACACAACATGTGAGTCTCCCCCTCAGCAGTAAACCCCGGTGGCTGTTGCATGTAGACTTCCTCCTGTAGATCTCCATACAAGAATGCATTCTTGACATCAAGTTGAAAAATGGGCCAGTCACGTACCACTGCAACGGATAGAAGTATGCGAAGCGTCGAGTGCCGAGCCACTGGTGAGAATGTATCCAAATAGTCGACGGCATAGGTTTGTGTGAAACCCCGTGCAACAAGTCTTGCCTTGTACCGATCAAGAATGCCATCTGCATGGTATTTAACGGTGAACACCCATTTGCAACTAACAATAGATGTGTCAGATAGAGTAGGAATCAGACTCCATGTGCCACGGGACTGTAAAGCACGCATCTCTTCCTCCATAGCCAATCTCCAGCAATCAATCTTAATAGCCTTTTGATAGGTCCGTGGCATCTCCACGGAGGACAGGGCCGTAGCAAACCTCTGAAAATCAACTGTGAGACGGTGAAAAGAAACCTGGGACGCAATAGGATAAGACGCACAAGTCCGCTTCTGCTTCCGAAGAGCAATAGGAACATCGAGGTCACCATCTACTGTACTCAATGGTGTATCCTCCTCCTGTAACGAAGATTCCTGCACAGGCACATTATCTAACCCATCATTAGGAATAGCATCTGAACACACCTGAGGCATGATGGATGGTTGACGTGTAGCTTGAGCAGGACCTTTTTTTTTGAACAAGAACAAGGGGGTGCACTCCCAAGATGGGAGTCACCACACCACAAATTTGATATAGAAAAAGATACATCATCATCCGGATACCCAGAAGTTGTACAAAGCGTTACACTGCGCCACCACATTCTCATAGTAAAAGCGCTGCCTCTTGAATATGACATCATTTCTACCAAGCCATATAGCCCAAAGTACCGCAAAGACTCTGGAGACATCACCGGTAGAGCCGGCACCCACCGCCCGAATGGAGCCCCAAAAAAGATCCGCAATGGAAGAATGTACCCACGTCAACCCCAAGGACTCCCAGACGTCCACCGACAACCTGCAACCAAAGAAGATGTGATTCGCGTCCTCCACGCCATCAGTGCATCTGTCACAATGAACGTCAGTCGTGCCCAACAACCTTCCCCTTCTGACCTTGTCACACAGACGACCCCGCCGCAGACACCAGAGGAACACCTTAACCCTGGTAGGAATCTTTGCCGCCCAAATAATCTTCAGTTCCACACATAGGTCCTTGTCATGCTCCAACCCACCAGCACACAACCTCCGGTAAGCCTTCTTAACGGAGAACTTACCCTCCACCCACTCAAAACAGTCCGGCTCCCCCGACAACTCCCCGGCAGAGGGAATCTCCGAAAGCAACTGCAAAAAGTCCTGCATCCTCTGGTCAGACAGAACCGCAGTGAAGCTCGGAGCCCAAATACCAGAGTCCACCACCTCCGCCACCCGCGCCTCCTTGTCCACAGCCAACGCCATCAACCTAGGGAAACGGAGCCCCAATGGCCCCTCTCTTGTCCAGTCATCATGCCAAAATCTGAAGAGAAGCCCATCTCCCAGCCGCGGGCGAAGAAGAGGCCTCATAGCTGGCAGAACCGCCCGGACCCCACTCCACAGGAAAGACTCATGACGCCGCCTCGCCGCCACCAACTCGCCCGAGACCCCATAAATCTTCCTCAACAGCCGCACCACCAGTAAGTCCGACGGACCCCAGATGTGCACGACCCACTTCGCCAGCAATGCCCTGTTCATGCATTCCACATCCCTGATCCCCAACCCGCCCTCGGAAACTGGTAGAGTAACATCCGTCCAAGCCACCAGGTGCAGCCCCTTCTTATCCTGCTTTCCACTAGACCAGAAGAAAGATCTCATCAAACCCTCCACCTTCTTTCTAACCCCAACAGGCATCAAGCGGGCAGAGAAGAAGAAAATCGGAATCGCCGAAAGAACATGTTTGAGCAGGGTAAGCTTCCCGCCCTGGGACAAAGTGACAGCCTTCCACCCCTCCATCCGCTCCTCCAGCCTCCGAATAACACAGTCCCAGTCGGACTTCCTCAGTCTGCCGTCGACCAGAGGCAAACCCAAGTAGGAGATGGGTAGTGTACCAAGGGGGCAACCCACCCACTCAGCTAACCGAATCCTCCCGTCCTCCTGCATCCCAAGAGTTACCAGAACAGACTTCTGCCTGTTGATCTGCAAGCCAGAAAGACATCCAAAAACGTCCACCAGGACAGCCGCGTTGTGGTTCTGAGCCTCTGTCCCCCCCCCCCAAAAAATCAACGTGTCGTCCGCATATTGCAAAACCGGGACGGAGATGTCCCCCAAGGCAAGGTTGCAGAAGTCGGCAGTCGGTACTCGGTCGGCAGGGTCACTGACTAAGGATTAATCGGCAGTCGGGAGAGTAATCGGATTTAGTCGGACAATAGTCGGTTTGGAATTTTTTTATTATTTTAAATATATAAATCAATTTTTATAGCATATACTCTCATTTATATTCATAAATTTAGCAGTTTTAATATTTTTAAGAGCATAAAAAAATAGCAAGAGATTGAAAAAGACGAGTCGCTAAATGATACTGGAGGTGTAGCCATCTACACAATAAAAATATGTCAAATTATGATATAAAAAATCAGTGGCATGATACTTCATAAGCTTTTGACAACAAAGAAATTATTAGATCTACAGTTAATAACAATTAATCCACAACAAAATGCTTTATCTATAGGAGTAACTACAATGCCAGCAGTAACTACAATGCCTCAATACCATTAGTTGCTTCATCTATAGGAGTTAGCAAATCACGAAAGAAATAAGAATGCTGTAAAGCACAACAATGGCAGGGGATACTATCACTCCTCAACGTCAGCAATTCTCAAGAACATGATGAACGTTGTTTAAGCAAGTGAGATCGGGATCCTGTTTTAAATGGATTAGGAGAACATTGGCAGATTCAATAGAATCAAAAATCTTGAAGGTAGTTTCAGTTACAAGTGGCTGACATGAACTTAGAAGAAATGATCAATCTAAATGACAAAATAAGGCATGTGCAACAACACCATTGTCATCAGCAAACAAACTATCTCTGAGATAAAATACTCATATAAAGCATATTTGATCAATCATATATGAAGTTACTTTCATTGACTTGTAGTAAAAAAAAAAAGAAAAAAAAACCGTAACCTGCTCCTGGGCGGCGATCGGCGATTTTCTGGAGGAGTGGCGCGGTGTCGCGGTGGAGGAGGGCGCGCGGCGTCGAGGCGATGGAGGTCTGGTGCGGTGGCTGACCGGACCGCCGATGGAGGAGCGGCGACGAGGTGGCGAATGTCGAGGGTTTAGGGCTCGGGGGCGGGAGGTCGAAATTAGAGAGCTCTGTTTTGATTTGGGGGGTTTAGGGTTCTATCGAAATAAGTATCGGGTTTACGTTGTTGGGCACCCGAAACGCTGTTGCAAAATGCGGCCGCCTAGTCGGCCGACTATACCGATTACGCGGCCGAGTAATCGGCTATGCCCGATTATGACCCGATTATACTTAGTCGACTCGGCTACCCCACCGAGTCGACTAATCGGACCGACTAAACGGTGTAGTCGGCCGATTTTTACAACACTGCCCCAAGGTGAACCCCTCACACCAACCTTCCTCCACCGCCCGCTGAAATAAAACCGCAAGACAATCCGCAACCAAAACAAACAAAAGGGGACCGACTTGTATAGAACTTGTATAGACAAAAGGACCTGACCGACTTGTATAGAACTTTGGCAACGGTGGAATAGGTTGTTGTGGTAGTGGTGGTGGTGGTGGTGGTGTGACCGCAGAAACTAGGTTGGACGCAGGTGGACTCAGACTAGGAGGTGGAGGGACATAGACATCATCATCATGAGAAGTAGAAGAAGCCAACCTGTCACCTGCAAGGGAGAAGTACATAACGGGCTCAAAAAATGTAGCATCAGTACTCACATAATACTTATTGTCAACGGGGTCATAATAGCGATAGCCCTTCTGAGTCCGAGAGTAACTGACGAAGATACACTTGCCAGCTCTAGGAGAGAGTTTGTCAAGTCCAGGTGACAAGCGGTGAACAAATGCAACCGTACCGAAGACGTGTGGAGTAAGGGAAAATAATTCCTTATCAGGAAAGATAATGGAAATAGGAATTTTCTCCCCAAGCATTGAAGAAGGCATGCGATTGACAAGATAGCATGTTGTAAGGACAGCATCCCCCCAAAAGGCTATTGGCGCACAACTTTGGATAAGCAATGTTCAAGCGATATCAAGGAGATGACGATGTTTTCTCTCTGCCACGCCATTCTGCTGGGATGTGTAAGCACAGGTGGTTTGGTGAATAATGCCTTTGGATGAAAGAAAGTGGGAGAGAGAACGAGTGCAGAATTCCAATGCATTATCCGTTAGCACATATTTGACAGTGGAAGAAAAAACGTTCTGCACTTTACTGATAAGATTTTTAATAGCATCCCCTGCTTCAGATTTATTCTTGAGAAGGAAAACCGAAGATACACGAGAAAAATCATCGACTACAACTAGGTAAAACATGTGTCCCTAGTGATCAGGTACACGACTCGGACCCCAAATATCAATATGAAATAACTCAAACGGGGAGCTACTGCTCCGACTCTGACGACGAGGGAAGCTAGAGCGATGATGCTTCCCCAACTGACAAGCTTCACAGCGAAATGATGAAGTCGGAGAAATCTGGGGCAATAGATGACGCATTTTCTGGAGCGAGAGGTGACTAAACCGAAGATGCCATGGGTACGAAGAAACTGATCCGGTGGAATGTAAGGTGACGCCAGCATATGAATTCCGGACCGGACGATAGAGACCATTCTGCTCAGAGGCACAGCCAATCACCCTATCCGTTAGTATGTCCTGAAAAAAGAGAGATGATGGGTCAAATATAGCGCGATAGTGCAAATCTTTCGTAATCTGACTAATCGATAATAAGTTCATGGAAAACTCAGGAGCATGTAAATACATGGAGAGTGATAAGGAGATCTCCCCCTGTCCAACAATAGGGGAATAAGTGCCGTCAGCTATGAGTATTGAGCGTCCTGGAGGAATGTCCCTGTAGGACTCAAGTCTATCTCTATCACGGCAGAGGTGATGTGTGGCTCCAGAATCCATAATCCAATCTGAGAGATCATGGCAAGTTGTAAAGGCAGTAGCACTACCGGAAGTACTGGCAGTGGCTGAGGTACTGACCGATGCTGAAGCTGCAATATCTGAGGATCCACTTGGAGACTCCACGGACAATTGAGGCATAATATCACGAAGACGCGCAACAAGCTCTTCGAACCTGTGATCTGAAGTGGATGCTGATGGAGATGCAACATGCTCGGTTACACGTACCGAGGCTGAAAACCCATGCTTAGAATAGCACGAGTCCTCTGAGTGACCAGTGCGATGACAAAACGAGCACGTCTGACGAACACGACCTCCTCGGCCACGAGGTCCACGGCCACGAAAGGAAGACGAACCACCTCTCCCTCGCGATACCGTCATCGCCGAAGGAGGTGGAGTAGCGGTGCTGGAAGAAACAGAGATACGATTGAGCCTCCGGTACACTTCCTCCATAGGAGGAATAGTAGCAACGGCAAGTATCTGGGAGTGGGTTGCCTCGTACTCAGGATCAAGTGCCGCGAGTAGTACTCCCATCATGGTAGCATTACGGAAGGTCTTCTGTTGCTCTGGAGTGGCGGTGAGCGGAATGATGCTATACAGTTTCTCAAACATCCCACGCAGGGTCGTGTACAACGAGTGGAGCGGCTGCCCATTCTGCTTTGTTAAGATGTTTATTTATCACCGTACTATATTTACTGTTTATATTTTCTTTGGGTATCACTTATGTAATTAACCCTTGGCTCCTCTCCTATATAAGAGAGCCATGGGATCTCTTTTCATTATGGATAAATTTTATCCCAACATGGTATCAGAGCAACGGTCCTAGACCGGAGTTCTCGAACCAAAACCCTAACCCTAGCCCCACCTGCCGGCCCTCCCTCCGCGCGCCTCCGCACCATCGCGCGCACCTCTACGCCCTTCCCGCGCCGTCGCAGCCCCCCCTCCCAGCGGCGTCGCCCCTTCTCCCAGCGGTTGCCGCCACCTCGCAGCAGCCAACAAAGGTCTCGGCGACTTCCCCACAACGGCTGCGGCCGCCTCCTTTGCGGCGCTGAGGCTTTTGTAGGGTTGTGGCCTGATTTGCAAGGCCTCGGCGCACCCTCGGTGACCCCGCGGACCCCTGGTTCACATCAAGCGAGGTCTGGACAGATCAGTGTAGGGTGAAATAATCTGATTTCTCCCTTCATTTGCGGCCCTCGACCGCAAACAAAGCATTAGGGATGAGTGTATAAGTCTACAGATACACATCATCACTCATTTGATGTTGTAGACAAGTTTTTTGCAGAGATATTCCCCTCTTGTTCCGCATTTTGGTCGATTAAAGAATGTCAGAAATCAAAGGTGACGTTTTCTCCTCCTCCGGTGCCTTCAAAGGCCCAGCACCTATCGTAAAGATTGACGGGACCAACTACGAGTTATGGTCCATGCAATTTCGTACCCTGATGCAATGCCACAACAAGGACCATATTCTGACCGATTCAGAGCCAGCGGACAAGACAGGGGCCAACGCATCATGGAAACAAGATGATGCATATGCTCGTGTATGGCTCTCTGAGACACTAAGTACAGAGATTGCTAATGATATAGTTATTCAGCCCACTGCAAAGGCCATGTGGGACATATTGGTCGCTACCTACGGGCAAGCGAAAAATGAAAGCAAGATACTCCAACTTCAGTTTGATATTTTCTCGACCAAGCAAAATGGTCGACCTCTACATGTACATTTTTCACATTTGAGAGGCATGTTTGAGCGACTCCACAGCTTCATGCCTATCACTACCAGTGTGGAACAACAACAGGCGTTTCGGAATGCCACTATGACTGGAGTTTTTCTGTCCTCTCTTGACTCGGAGTACGATGCCGCTCGCACTCAACTACTGACTGGCGAGACCATACCACCAATGGAGGAGGTATACAAGCGGCTGAGCAGAATTACTACAACATCTACATCCACGCCACAGCCGACTTCCTCGGCTATGGTTGCTTCACGTGGACGAGGCAGTGCATCTCAGTTCCGTGGTCGTCGACCTCGTGGTAGAGGTGGAAGCCGTCAGCGTGGTCCATGTTCTTAGTGTCGTCGTTCTGGCCACTCAGAGGAGACATGCTTTCACAAGCATGGCTTTCCAGCGTCTGCACGTGTTGCTGAGCAGACTGACTCTTCACCTGTACCCACTACTGATGCACGTTTTGATGATCTTGTCTCGAGACTTCGAGAAATGGTGACCACTCCTATGACTCAGATTGCAGGACCTTCAAATGCAGCGGCCACCGCCAGAGCACTACCCAGTTCATCAAGTAGTTCATATGTGCTTACCAGTACAAGTAGCAACAGTTCTGATATGACAGATTGGATTATGGATTCTGGAGCATCTCATCACATGTGTGGAGATCGGACGCAGTTTTCTTCATACAGTTCTATTCCACCAGGGCGTTCCGTAATCATAGCCAATGGAGTTCGGCTACCCATTGTTGGTCAGGGGGAGATTGTTTTAGCCCCCTCTATACGCCTTCAGAATGTTTTACATGCTCCAGACTTTCAAATGAATCTTTTGTCTATTAGTCATATTACAAAAGATTTACACTGTCGTGCCATTTTTGACCCATCTTCTCTTATGTTTCAGGACATACTAACTGGCCGGATGATTATTCATGGCCGTGAGCAGAGAGGATTATACAAACTTGCTGTTCAATCTTGTGCTGGGGTGGCCTCTATTCCCTCTGATTCTGCTTCACCTTTTATGTGGCATCTTCGCTTTGGCCACCTTCCTCTCCAAAAGATGATACGTGTTCTCCCACAACTATCTACTCGTACTACTCTGGACTGTGAAGCTTGTCTGCTTGGGAAACACCATCGCTCCTCCTTTCCTAGTCGTCCAAGTCATAGTAGTAGTCGGTCTTTTGAGTTGTTTCATTTTGACATTTGGGGTCCAAGTCGTGTCCCTGATCATCAGGGGCATAGATTTTATATAGTTGTTGTTGATGATTATTCTAGACTTTCTTGGGTTTTCTTGCTTAAACATAAATCTGAAGCAGGTGCTATAATTAAGACTTTTCTTATTGAGGTCAAAAACATTTTTTCTGCTAAAATTAAATACATTCGCACCGACAATGCTTTGGAATTTTCTACTCTTCATTTGGCAGAATTTCTCCAGTCTCTGGGTATTGTTCATCAAACCTCCTGCACTTATACATCACAACAAAATGGGGTTGCAGAACGCAAACATCGTCACCTCTTAGAAATCACGAGGACCTTGTTGATTCACAGTGGTACACCTCATTCTTTCTGGGGGGCATGCCGTCCTAACCGCCTGTTATTTGGTTAATCGTATGCCATCCACTATGCTTGGAGAGAAGAGTCCCTTCTCGATTGCATTTCCCGAAAAGGAACTCTTCACACTTACACCTCGTGTTTTTGGATCAGTAGCCTTTGTCCATGACTTTACTCCAGGCCGTGATAAGCTCTCACCTAGAGCTGTCAAATGTGTCTTTGTTGGTTATTCTCGTACCCAAAAAGGGTATAGATGTTTAGATCCTGTTGGGAGAAAATACTATGTCAATGCTTATGTTACTTTTTTTGAATCTATTATGTATTTCTCTCCTACAGGTGACAGGTTGTCTACCACTGGATATAGAGAAGATGTTGTAGTTCCTCCACCTCCTTCTGCTCCTTGTGATATCCTGAGGTCTTCACCACCTATACCACCGCCACCACCGCCACCTCCACCTCCACCTCCTCACAAAGAGTCTACATTCTTACCCCAAGTTTATACTCGCAGGTCTTCTACTCGCCCCTCTGCTCATGTGCCTACCACATCATCCACCATACCACAGGTATGTCAGGAACATATTATTTCTACTGATGGCACTGGAGATTTCATTGATGAACAGGAAGAGTCAATTCCAGAGGATCGTGGGACTGATGACCTGGAGATACCGATTGCTCTAAGGAAACAACGTCGCCAATGTGCTACTTACCTAATGGCTGCACATGTTTACTTGGATCATCTGTCAGAGGACTACAAGAAGTTTATAGTGGGACTTTCTGCTGTTACTATCCCATGAACGTATCAGGAGGCACTCCAGGACAGTAGGTGGCGCCTAGCTATGGAAGAGGAGATGGCGGCTCTACGATCACGTGGCACATGGACCATCGTTTCACCTCCACGGGGAGCATCTATTGTGAGCTGCAAATGGATATTCACGGTCAAGCAAAGGGCCGATGGCAGCATCGATCGATTCAAAGCAAGGCTTGTGGCTCGCGGGTTCACCCAAACATATGGGATGGATTATCAGGATACCTTCTCTCCAGTAGCAAGACATTCTACACTATGCATTCTGCTATCTGTTGCCGTTTCCAGAGACTGGCCTCTATATCAACTTGATGTCAAGAATGCCTTTCTCTATGGAGATCTCCAGGAGGAAGTATATATGCAATAACCACCAGGATTTGCTACTGACGGGGAGTCTCAGAAGGTGTGCCGCCTTCACAAGGTGATTTATGGCCTGAAGCAGAGTCTGAGAGCTTGGTATCAAAAGCTATCGGAGCTGATAGAGCAAAAGGGGTTTGTGCGGTCTACTGCGGACCACTCACTATTTGTACAGAAGACACCCAGAGGTACTGTGGCCATTCTTGTTTATGTGGATGATATTGTCATGACAGGAGATGATGAGCAGGGTATTCTTATTTCTTACTGCCAAGGAGTTTCTTAGTCAGCAGTTTGTGACTAAGGATCTTGGAAATCTTCGCTACTTTCTTGGATTAGAATTCGCCAGAAGTCAACGTGGACTCGTGATGAATCAAAGAAAATTTGTTATGGACCTCCTATCTGAGACAGGCATGACAGGGTGCAAACCTGCTTCTACTCCTATGGATGCAAGCATGAGATTGTATGATGACGACACCGAAGAAATTGAGAGGAGGAGATATAGAGAGCTTGTTGGGAAGCTCCTATACGCCACTATTACCAGGCCGGATATTGCTTTTGCAGTTAGCAAAGTCAGTCAGTTCATGGAGCAACCCAGGAAGGTACATATGGATGCCGTTCACATGATCTTGAGGTATTTGAAGACGTCACCTGGCCCTGGCCTTATGTTCAGTAGGGATGCATCACTTGAGGTGACAGGATGTGCAGATGCAGACTATGCTGGTTTTCCCAGAGACAGAAAGTCGACTTCTGGATTTTCCTATCTTCGTGGGTAGTTCACTTGTTTCATGGAAAAGCAAGAAGCGGACTGTGGTGGCTAGATCTAGTGCTGAGTCTGAATACAGGGCTATGGCACAAGGATGAACAGAAATGATGTGGGTCAGATCAGTATTGACCGACCTTACTGTTGAGGTTTCTCTTCCTATGAAGCTTTTATGTGATAATCAAGCAGCTCTATTTATAGCCAATAACCCTGCTTTTCATGAGCGGACAAAGCATATTGAGGTGGATTGTCACTACACTAGAGACATGATCCAGAAAGGCCTTATATCCACCTCTCATGTTTCCACAGGAGATCAGACCGCAGACATCTTCACAAAGGCACTGGCCACAGGATCATTTCAGAGATGTTGTTCCAAGCTGAGCATGATTGATATTTATGCTCCAGCTTGAGGGGGAGTGTTGAGATGTTTATTTATCACTGTACTATATTTACGGTTTATATTTTCTTTGGGTATCACTTATGTAATTAACCCTTGGCTCCTCTCCTATATAAGAGAGCCCTGGGATCTCTTTTCATTATGGATAAATTTTATCCCAACATGCTTCATTGTGAAAATATCATGCTGCAACTGTAGCATCTTGGTCTCGTTCTGCACCTGTGAATATGTTGTAGCCAGAATATCCCACATCGCCTTGGTAGTGGGTTGATGGAGGACATCATTGGCGATCTCCATCGACAGCGTTCCTGATAGCCACAACTTGGCATAAGAATCATCAGCCTCCCAGGAGGCATAGATCCCAGTCTTCTCTGCCGGCTCATCCTCGGTAAGTATATGATTCTTACCGTTCGACTTCATGAGACTCATGAACTGCATAGCCCAGAGTTCATAATTCGTCCCATCCATCTTGACTATCGGCGCTGGACCCTTGAACGCGCCTATGGAGGGCATATCAACCTTACTTTCTGACATCCTGCCGGAGACGAAAAACTGGAGATCGCAGACAAAAAAACTCGGTGTCTAAAGAGACTTCATAGAATTTGAGCGCATATGTAGACGTTTATGCACTCAAATCCATCACTTGCAGGAGCTAGCAGAGTCGGGATGGAACTTGCAGGCACTGTGGGGCCGGCGGGAGGTCTGCGGGCCCGGTTGGAGGCACGCTAGGGGTTGGCGGCAGGAGGCACGATTGCCGCCGGGGGGTGGGGGTACTGGAGGCGCTGTCGCTGGTGGGTTTGCGGCAGTCGGAGCCGCTGGAGGCGTTGGCGGAAGGCTGGCAGGGCCGCTGGGTGTGTCGGCAGTGCCTTGGAGTTACGACAGGGCAGCCGAGAGAGAGAGAGAGAGAGAGAAAGGGGAGGGGAGGGGCGGCGGGATTAGGGTTAGGGTTAGGGTTAGGAACCCCGCTCTGATACCATGTTAGAGCGAAAGAGTGAATTATTATTCCATAGAACCCTAGGCTCTCTTATATAGAGAGAACCTGTGGGTAAATTACATGGAGGTCTAAGAGAAAAATAGAAAACAAGAAACGGTACACCATAACATAACATAAGCCTCTACATTTTTCACATTCAAAATAATAAAAAAATTGTATATGATTAACTATATTAGTTCATGAGTATTGTTCACTCTTTACCGGTGAACCATGGGAATGTCACCTTCTGCAACCATGAATGTTGTACCTTCCAGAGGAAGAATTATATTTCCTTTCATTTTTTTAATCAAAAAGGGGGAAAGCATGCCAAGTGTCTACTCCAAAGTTCCATGCCTGTTATGGCTGATACTGGCCACGGAATAGTTTGAATGTCCCTGGGTCTCAATGCACATGGGATGTGCCCGCTGTGCAGCTATGGTTAGGAGGGTGTAGGTCATCGTTTCCTCTGTCATCCATTTGCTCAGAAAGTCAGATGTAATGTGGGGATCCCTTTGCTAGATACCTCATTCAGGACAATCTACAAGGGATTTTATAGACCAAATGTAGAGACGGGATTTATCTCCCACCGACGATAGCATCATGATTTTAAAGATGTATGCGATTATGTAGTTCACAAGGTCGCATTGAGATCAGATTGTATTCAATCAATATTTTAATATGATTAGATTACTTCTAATCTCGTTGTTTGTCTATTCAAATAGAAGTATTTGAAGGATTACAAGATGCTCCAGTCAACAAAACAATAGATTATGCTGCCACACTTTAACCGGGAAGAAAAATTATAGCTGTATATTTATCAAGAGATGATGTACAATTCAAGGCTATTCAACAAACCATAATGCCGGCCCTGTATAAAAAGCCAACGGTTCTTAAATTATTCCGTTCAATTCAGATTAGATAACAAGTGGTTGCTCCTGCTTCTTTGTTAAAAGAATAAATGGATTTTTACATTCATGTCCATCTATTACTTTCATAATTATGTGTTAAACATTCTATTGTCACGAATTACATGTAGAACCCTGGATAGTTGCTCCAACGTACACCGTATGACCCTACCGTTTAAGTCCGTCGGTCAAACTGTTGTGTTTGACTGTGAGGACTGAAATATAAAAAAATATGAATAAGCCCCTCAAAATTCACAATATGTTTTTATCCCTCTCCCTCTTCTTCCTTCCTCCAGGTATCCATCATTAACCATCACCTCTTCATCTCCAACCCACTCCCATCCACCACCCTCCCTCCGTTGATGTGTAACATAATGCCCCTAAAGTTCATGTGATGTGAAGGGAAATCCTCGAGGATTCAAACCACTAACAAATCTTTTAACACACATTTCCTTTTCCAACTCGTTCTCATATTTATTGAAACTATCTCAAAAAGAAATCCCATTAAAGCTTTATTCGTACCTAAGCTCAAAGTTAGCAATATGTGGCAGAAGTTGTTTGATTCAAGCATATGTCCATAACGAAGTCCCGTTATAAGGAAAAAAAACACATGGACCATGCATAGAAGAAGAGACAACTATGGATGTTAACCCATTCCCAATTTCCAAGAGTAGTAGACCTGAATTCCTCTATCTCAAGAATTTTTTCGTTATGAATCCCCCAAATCAAATATATAGTCTGAAGCCTAGTTTTCTTCCGGGAAAGAGGAGGATTTCCGTGAAGCATAGTTGAGAGGATTGCTTCCAAGAGGATCCAGTCAGTCTTGGACACTAAGAGAGCTCTAGTGCTTGTTGGGGTAGCGGATTTTCTGAGCGTCGCATTGTCGAGCGGGGAGGTTGAGGGTATGTCTTCCCTCGATAGGTGTCTTTGTTCATCTCCCCTTGGCAAGGGAGTCAATTAAGTCTGAAATGAGATAGTTGAAAAAAGTGGCGTAAAATGAAACTTTAAAGCTATGAAGCACATCAAAGAAATCCAATAATAGGCGGCTCCTCACGAGTATCCCTTCGAAGGTGATACCAGGGTTGAAGGTTGGTATGAGTCCCCACTTCGCACCTAACGCATTCCAATACATACAACAGCGTGTTGCTTCGGGCATTCTCGTAGTATTATCCCTGAAGGCCCTCCTGTTGCTGCTCAATTTTCCATTCTCCAGCACCAGTCTTCCCTTCAATCAACCCAGTATGTCCGGGCCGTTCAAGTGGGCCGCCCAGAACAGCTCATTGAATCCCATCTCTGCCCAAAAACCCTCGCCACCATCCCTCCCCAACCAGAAGCTTATTCCCATCTCGGTCAGTCGCTCTTCGATCATGCCCTATATCTCCATAAGGTACTTTTGCATGAGCAACTCGAACTCCATGAACCTTCTCTCCCCTTCACCCACAAGGTCCGTCCCCATTACAGCAACAATGATTGTGGTTCCCCGCTTGGGCCACCAACTCCTGGAATGGTATCGATGGGACGAAGGAGGGAGAGTGGTGGAAGAGACTGAGTTAGGGATGGGAGAGGAGATGGTCAATGATGGATACCTGGAAGAGGGAAAGGAGAAGATATATATATATATGGATATTTACACCCATAACCCTGAGTAATATGGTAATTACCCCAGGAACCCTCGATAATCACGAATTACATACAGAACCCCGAGTAATGCTTAACCTTTACATGGCATAACCCAGTGTCAATTTCCGTCTGAATGCTCCGTTAACTTTGACGGAAAAATCAACGTGTTGACTATTTTGCCCTTCGAAAGACATCGTATTTACAATATGATGCCATTCTGTGAAACAAGATGGCCAAGCCTCCCCCCTTCACCTGTGCCGCATACGACTCCAGCCCTCTCCCTCCTCGGGCGTCCGGCACCCAGATGCGAGCTGAGCACCGGCAAGCTGCAACCTAGACGCTAGCGAGGAACGAAGCCACCAACACCCAGAAGGAGGCTCTCGTCAAAGCCATTGGTGGCAGACTCGATCTCTGCAAAGGAGAAGTGCCGGCCAAGATTCGAGCGTAGAGATGACACATAGCTGCCAGTTCCCGTCGTGCTCGTCTTCCCTGACGCTGCGGAATGTGAATTCCCATACAAAGATAGGGGCACCCAGCCGGAAGTGGAGCCTCACCAAGTAGTAGAACCCAACATCCACGCTCAAGATCCAAGTCAAATTGAAGTTCTTGTTCACGTTAATATCCGGCCCCATCGACCGAGCAGTAGCATACACAGCCTCCGGTGCGACGTAGGCGGGATCACTAGCGGTGTAATTGATGGTGACATTGGGATCCTTCCCGTAGGTGACACCCAAGCCAGCACCGAAGATGTAAGGCGAGTCGTCGAGCCACTCGCGGAACAACCCGGAATCGGCGACGGGGGAGATTGAATTGCCGCCGACATTGAGGCGGTACATGGTCTGGGTGGCGACCGAGTCGTCGATGGTGTAGGAAGTGCGCTGGGGGACGAGGGTGGGGCTGCCGAGGGAGAAGATGTCATCAGGGGCGGAGACGATCTCGATGCCGTTGACGAAGGCAAAGGAGGAAGGGGAGGAGGGGGAGAAGGTGAGGTTGAGGAAGCCGGAGGAGGAGACGTTGATGGAGAACTCGCGGATGAGGTAGTCGAAGTTGAGGGCGAGGGCGGTGTCGCGGGCGCTGAAGTTGCGGAGGAGGGTGAAGGAGGGCGGGGAGGTGACGGAGAAGAGGGCGGCGGAGGAGGGGTGGGAGGGGAGGTCGGCGGGGTAGAAGTAGAGGCAGAGGGACTTGCGGCCGGGGGCGACGGGGAAGGATATGAATCCCAGGTCTTCCCCCCTTCCCCCCGCCTTCCCGCCATCGCCATGACCCCCCGAGTCTTGGCCGCCATTGACGAATCCCAGGTCTTTCCCCCTTTCCCCCCGCAGTCCACCCCCTTCCCCCTCCCCCCGCCTGCCCGCCATCGACCGCGAATCCCAGGTCTTCCCCCTTCCCCCCACAGTCCACCGCCACCCCCCCGAGCCCTGTTCGCAGTTCACCGCAACCCCCCACCCGAGCCCTGTTCGCAGTTCACCGCACCCCTCCCCCCACCCCCCACCGAGCCCTCGATAATCGTGCCCCTTCATCGTCTCCGCGACCTCCCCCTTGGCCAATTCCAACAGCAGCACCAAAGTGTCCATCCCACCGGACACCACCCCTCCCTCTGACAATCTCTCGGTGGGAGGTTCACACGCCACAGGGTCGACGAACCGTGCGGTCCCTCGAGGACGTCACGATCGCCGCCTCGCTGCAACCAAATCCCAGGCCGAGCCCCCTCCTCCGGGACCTTTTCCTCTTTTTTCCCCTTGGACCTCTTCCTCTTTTTTTTGGATTAATCGCAGCCGTTAGATCACTATCTGGTTAGATTAACTCAGCTATGTGGTTGAGTTAATGGATTAAACTAACGGAAGGTTACGGGTGTAAAACGGAGCGGTTATTCGGGGTTCTGTATGTAATTCGTGATTATCGAGGGTTCCTGGGGTAATTACCATATTACTCAGGGTTATGGGTGTAAATATCCCATATATATATATATTGGAATTTGAGGGACTTGTTCGTAAATATTTTATTACATTTCAGTATTTACGACCAAACTTAATGGTTCAACCGATGGACTCAGACAATCGGATCATATGAAACAAGTATCAAGGATTCTACATGTAATTAATGACTATAGAGGGTTCAGTGCGTAATTATGGATGTATAAAGGGTTATATATATGTAAAAATCCCATGAAAAAGTTGCTGATTTGGTTCCACCAAAAACATGGCACTTTTTTGGACACATGTTCATTAGCATACATTAAGATTACAAATAGAGTCCAACATAAATGCACATTGCCTAGGAGAATCCAGACTTAAGTATCCATGATGTGGAAAGGAATACATATTCTCAATGATTTACCTAATGGTTACCTTAGTCTCTCTATTAGAATTAAGTCAAAAGCACATAGATGAGAGAACCATTCAGAGAAAACGAACTAAAGCAGAATGCTATCATAGAAAAGTACATCTCTCCTGCGGGCGAGTGGAAAGGTCCCAAATTATCAAAATAATATGCCGAGTATGCTAATAACCACACAAATAAAATAATAAAGCAAATGCATCTTTTCCATTAAAATAACTGTCGTAATGAAACTACATGTTTAATCACATGCACAGACTTATGAATACAACGGCGATGATTGTAACCACGACAGTGAAATTAAGAAACATGGGTTCTTTCTTGTAATAGTTGTTAATCATTAGCAAAGTTAGATCCACAACAATAATTTGAAAATTACAATCAGTACGAAAGTTCATTACCAGTTATTTTCCTGCTCATAATAACAGATGCAAACTGTTCTTGCCCCACTACCCACCGCAAACTTGTTTTCTGCAGGATAAAATTACAGCATTAAAATGCGACCGATTGCTAAAGTACACTTCAGTGGCTTCTGCAGCCCACCTAAAATATAACAAAAGAAGAAAAAAACTTATCAGTAAAAGTGCATTAGACAAAGGATGCTTCTTGTGGCATGGTGCGGGCTTCGTGTCAGCAAGAAATCATATGGTGTTTAGGAGATTAATATGATAATGAAGAATGTCTCCTCAATTTTATGAGATAATTACACCCGTAACCCTGAATAGTTTCATATTTACGTACATAACCCTCGATAATAAATAATCACAAGAAACCCCGAATAGTTACTCCGTCTTACACCCATAACCCCCCCCCCCTAGTTTAGTTCATTAACTCAACCAGACCATTGAGCTAATCTAATATATGCTCTATCCAATGGCTATTAACAAAATCGGAAAAAAAACCCGAACCCCACGTCCCCCTTCCTCCGCTCCATCACTTTTCTCCAGACCCCTCCCCCTACAACCATTGCGACCATCTCCTCCACCTCCTCCTCCCTCGCGTTTGTCGTCCCACTCTCAGGTTGCTTTCCCACAACGTTCCGGAGAGAGGGAGTTGGGACAGTGCTCATGTCCCACCGTCGAGCACGCATGTGCAGCTAAGAAGAGAGAGCGAGATTGCCATAGTCAGCAAGCTCCAAGCTTCGTCGCGCGACGAAATTCCATAGTAGTAGATGCATGTAGGTGATGACCCATATTTCATTGTTTCATTTCGTTTGATTCCAAGTCAGTGAGGTTTCGTGTAGATTTATTTTGTATTCGTGTTTTGTTGTTTATTTTAGTTTTAAAGACAATTCTGTTAGAATCCAAGTAGGTGAGGTTTCTTTTGATTCGTGTTCTAGGTCTGAAGTTTGCAGATCATGTATCCACAATTGAAGATTGATAGCACCTACGTGTGAAACCTTCTTCGCGTGAACATCATCTAAAGATCAGGGGTGTCTTCAACAATCAAGCATCATCGAGCACCGTCAAATCATTCATCGTAGACCAGTTAATACACGAATGTTCAAGACGGTGAGGTTTCGTGTAGATTTATTTTTTATTCGTGTTTTGTTGTTTATTTTAGTTTTAAAGACAATTATGTTAGAATCCAAGTAGGTGAGGTTTCTTTTGATTCGTGTTCTATGTCTGAGGTTTACACATCATGTATCCACAATCGAAGATTGATAGCGCGTATGTGTGAAACCTTGTTCGCATGAATATCATCTAAAGACCAGGGGTGTCTTCAACAATCAAGCATCATCGAGCACCAACAAATCATTCATCGTAGACCAGTCAATACACGAATGTTCAAGACCAAAACGCATCAATCCAGAGCTTCTTCTGATTTGGGGAAAACGATGCTTCACCCCAAATTTGATAACAGTTAATCCATTTGAGAGGATATCGTGAATCCAAGCCATCTAATCGAGATTGTGTTCAAACCATCGAGAAGACTGAGATTTGTTGAGCATGTGGCTTAAAGACGAAGATCATTGTCGGAGCCATTACTGGAGGCCGGATCTTCGTCTCCCCTCTCCTCATGCATTAGCAGCAACAAGGGCTTCGAGTTCTACTATTTTCTCTCTGTGCATCAACCCTAAGAATACTTTGATGTGGGGGCAGTACCTCCAACCCCCAATAAATCTGCAATCTCTAATCAAATTATCAGGTATCGGATTTAGAGGTCTGTTTATGCTCATGTATGCCTTCTTCACACAGAAATCTCCACCACTCCAAGACCGATGGTCCCTACCTTCTCCAAGGCCAAAGTGAATCCATAGCACCACCTAAAGGTCCACATATTCCAACACGCGTTGGTCATAAAAAGATCTTTGAAGGTAGGCAACTAAGATTGTTTATCCAGGCATCTACAACAACAACCCACGCATCATGTGAGGCAGAGAGAGCAAAAAGGCGAGGGAACCTAGATGCCAGAGTTCTGGCCCAAGCCCAGTCATCCTTTTTTTATGAAGTCTAAAACCTCGGGGGAGACACGCGGTGGTGTTCACCCCTTCTTTATTAACAAAAGAGAAGAAACAAGTACAGAGAGAAACAAAGAAATAAGAAAACTCTACAAAGAACCCAGCTTGAAAACCGAAAGGGAACTAAACCAACAGCCAGTCAACAACAAGACGGGCACAGTGAGACAAAATATTTTCTTTGTAGAATCGTTGCCCCCTAAAAATAGCTTCATTCCGCCCAAGCCAGATCGCCCAAATGCTCGCCAAGGAATGTAAGAGATCACTGCGGTCCCTATCCTTGTTAGCCATCAAAGATTCCCAGAAAGTAGCCGAGTCGGCGATAATTAACCAACCCACAGCCACCGCCTCCCAAACGCCCATAACCACCGGGTAGGTAAAAAAAAGATGATCCAGGGATTCCACGCCGCTGCCGCAGAGAGCACAAACCTCCGAGACCGAGGCGAGCAATCTAGCACACCGATCCCTCGTTAAAAGCCTCTTCCTACGAAACAGCCACAGGAAGATACCAACCCTCTCCGGAAGCTTCAAGCCCCACACAAATCTGCAGTCTCGCACCAACACCTCCACTCGCGACTGGGTGACGGCGGAAATCGCCAAATACGCCCTCCTCGTCGAGAAGGCCCCCCCCCTCCAGGCCCAGTGATCCCTCCCCATCCCAGTCATCCTTCCAAAAGGTATGGATCTTCCATCACACAACTTCGGCTTAAAAAGCTCGTGCATCTGCGATAAAAGGTCCCTTAGCTCTTTCTTGAGTTGACAGAGCTTCTTCCATAAAGAGATTAATTTCTGAATCAACCTAACTGCGGCCGAACCCGAACACGCGTGTGTGATCTAGTGCTCCATAACCAAGTCTTTACAACCACCTTCCAAAAGCCATGCTCTCTCGAATTTGAAGAATGAGTGGGGTAGAATCTCCTCATCCGACCCCCAGATAAGCAGGGTGTGGTCTGATCTATACGTACTCGTAAAGAGACAGACAACAAAGGGTATGCTTCCAATAAATCCGTCGAGCAAAGGAAACGATCTATGCTTGAATGAGATCCAGTATTTCTCCACATGTAATGGGTGTCTTTCACAACAAGTACCTCCATTTGCAGCTCTGTAACCAACTCAACCAAATATCCCGAGTCGTACCCTTGGTTGAGATATCTACATCTCTTTATCTTTATTTTGTAATTTCTTATTTCTTCTGGTTACTTTATGTAATTTTCCCTTAGGACTTTTCTCCTATATAAGAGAGCTCTAGGGCTAAGATGAATATCATCTTTTCATTCTTCACAGTATTGCACATGGTATCAAAGCGATGGTCCTAGACCGGAGTCTGTGCCCTAGAATCCCACCCCACCTAAACCCCCGCATCCTCAGGCCGCTCGCTCGCGCACCGCTGCAACCGACGCTCCCTCCCAACGTGTCGTCGCCATTGCCTCTGCGGAACCGGTTGTTATTGCCTCCTTATTTTGCACAGCCGACTGTCGCCGCACCATTAGCTGACCGTCGCTACCACTGTGACCAACGATTGCCGCCGCCTAGGCCACTGCCGTCGGAGCCAATCCGTCATCCACGTGGCTACAAAATCCGCCCTCGCAAGTCCGTAGGGCTCGATCTCTCGTTAGGGCCATCTTCGGGTCTCTAGGGTGTGACTTGATTATCTATGAATCACCCTAGTTACCAAGAGGAAGTTCCGACAGATGGAAGAGGTTGTGGTATGAGTCTACACCCATACCCATCCTCCCATATGTCAGTGTAGACGTAGGTCTTACAAGTTGCAGACTTAGTCTTGGAGATTGTTATCATCATGTCAGACAACAAAGCATATGTTTCATCCCTGGGTGCCTTGAAAAGTCCAGCACCCATCGTTAAGATTGATGGAACAAACTACGAACTTTGGGCCATGCAGTTCATGAGCCTAATGCAGTGTAATGGCAAGAAGCACATCCTCACGAAGGAGGAGCCAAGTGACAAGACTGAGATCAATGCCCCATGGGAGGCAGACGATGCATATGCACGTGTATAGCTATCTGGTATTGTGTCAATGGGGATAGGTAACGATATACTGAGTCAGCCTACTGCAAAGGCTCTGCGAGAAATTCTTGCCGCTACGTACTCTCCGGCAAACGAAAAATGAGTCGAAGATTCTGCAACTTTACCATGATATCTTCACTTCGACGTAGAACGGTCATCCACTTCATACCATTTACACATCTCTACGGAATATATTTGAGAAGCTCCATGGTTACATTCCCTTGACTGCTACACTAGAGCAGCTCAAGGCATACAGAGACTCCAAAATGACTGGAGTTTTCTTAGCAGATCTTGACCCAGAGTACGACGTTGCTCGAGCCCAGCTTCTTACTGATGCCACCATACCTCCAATGGAGGAGGCATACCGTCAATTAAGCAGGCTCTCTATATCTTCTGATGGTATTCAGCAGTCCCAGGCCTCTTCAGCTATGGTTGCATCTCGTGGTAGGGGGAGCTATGCGCAGTACCGCAGTTGTAGTAATCATGGCAAGGGAAGGGGTAGTCGACCCCGTCCGCCGTGCACCTGTTGTCATAGGCCATGCCACTCTGAGGAAACGCACTACTCTAAGCATGGGTTTCCCGCTTCAGCATGTGTTGTAGAACAGACTCAGCAGGTTGGGAGTCCATCACCTGCATCTGATCAGATATTTGATGATCGTGTAGCATGGCTCGAAGAGATTATGCTTGTTTCTGGGCCAACCAGCTCTCCTTCAGGATCCTCAGAGGTAGCTGCCTCAGCATCAGCATCCACATCATGTATAGCATATGCTCTTACTAGCTGTTACAGAGCAAATTTGTCAGAATGGATTATGGATTCAGGAGCATCCCATCATTTTTGCGGTGACAGAGGACAGTTTAGTACTTGTAGCCCGACTCAATCAGGGAGATCAGTAGTAATAGCAAATGGGACACACCCTCCCATTATTGGTCAAGGGAGGTGCAGCTAACTCCTGCAATGCGACTTCATGATGTTCTTTACGCTCCTGAATTTTCTATGAATTTACTGTCCATTAGTCAAATCACCAAAGATTTACATTGTCGTGCCATTTTTGACCCTTCTGCTCTTGTGTTTCAGGACATTCTTATGGGCGGGTGATTGGATCTGGTCGTAAGCAAGGAGATCTCTACAAACTGGTACAATCTCCTTATGTTGGTGCTTCTTCTCTTCGCACTGGATTTGTTTCTCCCTATGTGTGGCATCTTCGATTTGGTCATCCTCCTCTGCAAAAGTTGTGTCACGTTCTTCCACAGATTTCTTCTAGCTCTACCTTTCAGTGTGAGGCTTTCCAGCTTGGGAAGCATCATCGGTCCACTTTCCAGAGTCGTCGGGGTCGAAGTAGTCGTAGTCTTTTTGAGTTAATTCATTTGATATTTGGGGTCCAAGTCGTGTCCCAAACCATCAGGGGCATAGGTTTTATCTTGTTGTTGTCGATGAGTTTTCAAGACTATCTTGGATCTTTCTTCTTAAGAACAAGTTTGATGATGGTCTTGTTATTCAGTCTTTTATTAATGAAATAAAGAATGTTTTCTCTGCTCATGTCAAGTATATACATTCACATAATGCGCTTGAATTTTGCAGTACTCAACTGTCTAATTTTCTTAAAACATGTGGTATTGTGTATCAGACATCCTTTGCGTACACGTCTCAACAGAATGCGGTGGTTGAACGAAAACACCGTCATCTTTTGAATGTTACCAGGACTCTCTTGATCCAGAGTCGTGCTCCTCATTCGTACTGGGGGATGCGGTTCTAATGGCTTGCTACCTGGTGAATCGCATGCCCTCATCTGTCCTGGGGGGATAAGTCGTTCTCGATTGTGTTTCCCGAGACAGATTTTTTCTCTCTTATACCTCATGTTTTCGGGTCTATGGCTTTTGTTCATCAGATGTCTCCAGGTCTTGACAAGCTCTCTCCTAGAGTTGTCAAGTGTGTATTTGTTGGGTATTCCAAGACCCAAAAGGGATATTGTTGCTTTGACCCTGTTCGACGACAGTAATATGTTAGTGTTGAGGTCACCTTCTTTGAGTCTATTGTGTATTTTTCTCCTACAGGTGACAAGCTCATTCCTTCAGAGAATGGAGAAGAGGTATATATGCCTCTACCTCCGGTCTCGTCTACTCCAGGCTCCACTACACCATCTACACCACCACCTCCGCCTCCACCTCCACCACCTCCACTGCCTGCGACACCTACCTTCTTTCAGCAGGTTTACCAGCGCTGACCTCGTGCTCATGTGTCTTCCACATCAACCATCACGCCCAAGGTATGTTCTGAGCATTTGAATTCCACTAATGGCACTAGCGATTTGCGTATGCAGTACAGGATGTCTTAGATGATCCAATTTTACCTTCTAAGGAGGCTGAGGACCTGGATGTACCTATTACCTTATGAAGGATGAGGCGGGCTTGTACTATGTATCCTCTTGTTTCCCTGGCACGACTCTCAGAGGATTTTCAGAGGTTTGTTGTGGGTATGTCAACCGTGGAGATACCACGATCCTATTAGGAGGCATTGCAGAGCAGTCGGTGACGTCTGGCTATGGATGAAGAGATGGCAACGTTACAGTCCCGTGGTACGTGAAGCATTGTACATGCTCCCCCTAGTGCTTCTGTTGTTGGCAGTAAATGGGTTTTTACAGTGAAACACCACGTAGATGGTACTGTGGACAGATATAAAGCCAGACTAGTTGTTGGTGGGTTCACCCAGACCTATGGGATGGATTATCGGGATACCTTTTCTCTCGTTGCGTGTCATTCTAGGATGTGAATTCTCATAGATGTTGTTGTGGTTCGGGACTGGTCGCTTTACCAATTGGATGTCAAAAATACATTTTTGTATGGAGACCTGCAGGAGGAAGTTTACATGCAGCAGCCACTAGGGTTTACTGTTGAGAGGGAGTCTCGTATAGTGTGCAGACTTCACAAGGCCATATATGGCGTTAAGCAGAGTCCGAGGGCTTGGTTTCAGAAGCTCTCAGAGTTGATTGAACAACAGAGTTTTCTCAGGTCTACTGCAGATCATTCCCTTATTGTTAGAGAACCCAGAGAGGTATTGTTGCTATTCTGGTCTATGTTGATGATATTATTGTTACAGGCAGCGATGAACAGGGCATTCAGGCAGCCAACGTTTTTCTTGGACAACAGTTTGTGACCAAAGATATTAGCAAACTGTGTTACTTTCTTGGTCTTGAGTTTGCAAGAAATCAGCATGGTATGGTAATGACACAAAGGAAGTACGTCACTGACCTCCTATCTGAGACGGGCATGACAGGATGTAGACCTGATAATACTCCAATGGATTACAATGCTAAGCTATGACTCAGAGGAGGTGGATAAGGGATGGTACAGAGAGCTAGTCGGGAAGCTGTTGTATGTTACTATCACCATACCTTATATATTATTTGTTGTTAGCATAGTCACTCAGTTTATGGAGCAACCCAGACAGGTTCATATGGATGCAGTTAACATGATCCTGAGGTATCTGAAGTCTTCTCCAGGTGCAGGACTTCTGTTCAGAAGAGATACGTCTCTCACAATTACAGGATGTGCGGATGCAGATTATGTTGGGCGCCCCAAGGACAGGAAGTCCATTTCAGGCTTTACTGTGTTTGTTGGTAGCTCGTTGGTTTCATGGAAGAGTAAGAAACAGACAGTGGTGGCTAGATCTAGTGCAGAATCAGAGTAGAGGGCCATGATCCAAGGGAGCATAGAAATGATGTAAGTCAAGTCCGTCTTGACTTACCTAACTATTGAGGTGCCTCTTCCCTATGCACCTCAAATGTGATAACTGTTGGGAAAATAAGAAAGCTTGTTTATTCATCAGCCCTAGGCTCTCTTATATAGGAGAGTAGGGGTAAATTACATAAAGAGTCCAACGGGAAATGAAAATAACAGAAGAGATACATAAGTAAATAATATATATCTACACTCCCCCTCAAGATGGAGCATAGATATCGATCATGCTCAGCTTGGACGCGCACTTCTGAAATGGCCCATGCAGTAATGCCTTGGTAAAAATGTATGACGTTTGATTCTTTGAACTAACATGGGATGTAGCAATAAATCCCTTCTGAATCATATCACGTATAAAGTGACAGTCAACTTCAGTGTGCTTGGTTCATTCATGGAATGCTGGATTATTTGCAATGAACAAGGCCGATTGATTGTCACACTCCAAAGCCATAGGAAGTGGGACTTCTATATGTAAATTTGTAAGCACAGCCTTTACCCACATCATTTCTGTGCTAACCTAGGCCATAGCCCTATATTCAGATTCAGCACTAGACCTTGTCACAACAGTTTGTTTCTTGCTCCTCCATGAGACTAGAGAATCTCCAACATATACAGCAAACCCAGAGGTGGACTTCCTGTCCTTAGGACACCCTGCGTAATCTGCATCTGCACAGGTTGAGATAATAATCACCTTGCCTTTCTTAAACAGTAGACCCGCACCTGGAGATGACTTGAGGTACCTGATTATCATATGTATGGCATCCATGTGTACCTGACGTGGTTGCTCCATGAACTGGCTCACTCGACTCACAGCAAAGGATATATCGGGCCTAGTAATAATAACATAAAGAAGTTTGCCCACCAGTTCTCTATATCTTCTCCTATCCACCTCCTCTGTATCACCATCATATAATTTCATGCTAGGATCCATAGGTGTGGTAGCAGGTCAGCAACCAAGCATTCATGTTTCACTCAACAGGTCAGTGACATATTCCCTCTGAGACATTACCAACCCATAAGGATTTCTGGCGAACTCCAGTCCCAGAAAATATCTAAGAACTCCAAGGTCCTTGGTAACAAACTCATTACCCAGCATTTCTTTCGCCCCCTTTATTCCCTGTTCATCATCACTTGTAATCAGAATACCGTCTATATACACCATAATTGCAATAATGCCTCTGGAAGTCCTTTGTACAAACAATGAATGATCAGCATTAAAACGTTTGTACCCCTGTTTCTCAAAGAGATCTGAGAGCTTTTGGAACCACGCTCTGGGACTCTGCTTAAGACCATAGATAGCCTTATGAAGTCTGCACACCGTAGGACACTCCCCCTCAACAACAAAACCAGGTGGTGGTTGCATGTAGGCTTCCTCCTGTAGGTCACCATATAAGGGCGCATTCTTCACATCCAACTGGTATAGAGGCCAATCACGAGTGATCGCAACAGAGAGCAGGATCCGTAGAGTGGAATGGCGGGACACCGGCGAGAATGTATAAAGATAATCCACCCCATATGTATGTGTAAAGCCACGAGCAACAAGGCGAGCCTTGTATCTGTCAATACTGCCATCTGCATTTTGCTTGACTGTAAATACCCACTTGCATCTCACTAGAGACACATCAGCAGGTGCAGGAACCAGGCTCCAGGTACCTCTAGACTGAAGAGCTGCCATTTCTTCCTCCATGGCTAAACGTCATCTGTTATCCTTCAGTGCGTCTTGGTAATTCCGTGGAATATCCACTGCAGACAATGCGACGACGAAATTCCTGAAATCTCCAGTTAGTCGATCAAAGGACACAGAAGCTGCTATAGGATATGATGCGCAGCTCCGCTTCTACTTTCGTAGGGCAATAGGAACATCTAAATCATCTGTGTCCTCGTCTGACCTCTGTAACACATCCTGCTCAGGAAAATCATCAGATCCACCAATAGTAATTTCTTCAGAACATACCTCAGACGAGCTAGATGATGAGCGATGACCATGAGCTGTAGAGGGCCTGCAGGTATAATGAAATGGTAATGGTGAAACAGGTCAATGACAGGAGGTATAGAAGATGATGGTGGTACTGGTGATGGTGGTGGTGATGGTGGTGGTGGTGGCATGTAGATGGCATCAGTATTATCAGGGGGTATCAACTGATCACTTGAAGCTGAGAAATACATAACAGATTCAAAAAATGTAACATCAGCACTAACTATGTACCGTCTGCGCAATGGATCGTAACACTTGTACCCCTTCTGAGTTCTGGAGTACCCAACGAAGACACACTTGACAGCCCTAGGAGAGAGTTTGTCAGTCCCAGGAGACAACTGGTGGACAAAGGCGACCGAACCGAACACACGAGGAGTAAGGGAGAACAATTCTTTGTCAGGGAAAATAAATGAGAAAGGAATCTTCTCGCCTAGCACAGATGACGGCATACGATTGATGAGGTAACATGCTGTAAGAACGGCATCACCCCAGAAAGTGTGTGGAGCATGACTCTGTATAAGAAGCGACCTGGTTACATCAAGTAAATGGCGATGTTTCCTTTCAGCAACCCCATTCTGTTGGGAGGTATAGGCACAGGATGTCTGGTGGATGATCCATTGGGACGAGAAGTAACTGGATAGGGTATGAGTACAAAATTCCAGGGCATTATCACTTCTCACAATTTTAACAGATGCAGAAAAAACATTACGAACTTCATTAAGGAAATTGATGATAATATTCCCTACTTCAGATTTATTCCTTAACAGAAATACCCAGGACACACGAGAGAAATCATCCACAATAACTATATAAAACCTGTGTCCGTGGTGATCAGGAACACGACTCGGACCCCAAATATCGACATGAAACAACTCAAACTTGGAGGTACTGCTCCGACATTGACGATCGGGAAAGGTAGACCGATGATGCTTTCCCAACTGATAAGCCTCACATTGGATAGACGTGTGAGGCGAAACCTGAGGTAACACGACGCAGTTTCTGAAGCGGTAGATGTCCAAAGCGCAGGTGCCATAGTAATGGAGAAATGGGTCCAGCAGGTAGGGATGAGGTTCCAGCAAAAGGTGTCCGACTGAGGCGATAGAGGCTGCCTTGCTCATAGCCACGCCCAATCACAATGCCCGTAAGGATGTCCTGAAAAATAAGAGAAGATGGATCAAAAATTACCCGACACTGTAAATCCTTTGTAATTTGACTAATGGACAACAAATTCATCGAAAAATCAGGTGCATGTAACACATTCTTGAGATTCATAGATGGCGTCAGTCTAATATCCCCCTGACCAGTAATTGGGGAATGTGACCCATTGGTAATAACCAAGGAAGGAAATATCGGTATCGATATCGTTTCGATACAATGTCGATACCGATATATCGCCGATATATCGGCGATATATCGACGCATATCGCCGAAACCCGGTATCCACCAAGGCATTTTCTCCTGTCGATATCCGATATCGTCCATATCGGCGATATATCGGTGACCTGTCGATACCGATATATCGCCGATATATCGACGATATATCGCGATATGGCGATCCCTGGTAATAACCACTGTACAACCTGGAGAGATATGTTTGTACCATGTGAGTAGACTTTGATCACCACATAGATGATGTGTGGCGCCAGAGTCCATAATCCATGCTAAAGTATTTGATCCACTACTAGTAAATGCATATGTGCTACCTGATGCACTGGTGGATGCAGAGGCGGATGCAGCAACATCAGGATGGCTCTCAGGATTAGGTACTGAAACAACTGGGCCAGATGGAGGAATGAAGCCCCTTAGACGGGCAACAAAATCATCAAAGCGATGATCCAAAGAAGAAGCAGATGGGGGCTCGATCTGTTCAGCGACTCGAGCAGATGCAGGAAATCCATGCTTAGAGTAGCATGTGTCTTCGGTATGTCCAGTGCGATGGCAAAAGGTACACGTTGGCCGACCACGGCCTCCTCAGCCGCGAGGTCCACGGCCGCGAGCCTGATGATGGTAACCTCCACGACCCCGATTGGCTGCCATAGCCGAGGCAGTATGATTCGTAGTCGAAGAGGGAACGGTAATACGACTCAATCTGTGAAAAGCTTCCTCCATAGGAGGAATAGTGGAATCCGCCAAGATCTGGGAACGTGCTGCCTCATACTCAGGATCAAGGGCAGCGAGAAAAACCCCTACCATAGTAGCATTCCGGTAGGTCTTCTGTTGCTCTGGAGTGGCTGTCAGAGGCATGAAGCTATAAAGCTTCTCAAACATTCCTCGTAGAGAGGTGTACAGTGAGTGCAAAGGTCGTCCATTCTGCTTAATAGTAAATATATCATGTTGGAGTTGCAGTATCTTCGTCTCATTCTTTGCCTGAAAATATGTAGCAGCCAAAATATCCCACATTGCCTTGGCAGTGGGCTGGTGAAGAATATCATTGACAATTTCAATTGCCAGAGTGCCAGATAGCCAAACTTTGGCATATGCATAATCTGCCTCCCATGAGGCATAGACCCCAGTCTTCTCAACAGGCTCTTCTTCAGTAAGAATATGTTTCTTACAGGTTGACTTCATCATACTCATGAACTGCATTGCCCAAAGTTCATAGTTAGAACCATCCATCTTCACGATCGGCGCTGGACCTCTAAAGGGGCCTATAGACGGAATATCTGCTTTGCTTTCTGACATATTGATATTGGAGGACTGGGGTGGTAGACTGGAGATATAATTGTCTACATAGACATGAACGGGATTGGTTGGATGTGTAGACTCAAACAACCAACCCCATTAATTGGATGCGTGCGCTGACCAAGTTCCGAGCACACGCATGCGAAAAAACCTAGTGTTGCACGTGCACTAGGGTTGAAGACTTTGCACGCACAGTGGTGCGTGGGAAGATTTCACGCAGGACAGGAGATGTGCACTGGAACACGCACTGGATGCGCACTTGAATGCGCACTGGAATGCAGATCGCGCAACACCCGCGCAGACGAAGCACGCGCTTGCGTGCAGTGCTAGTGTGCAGCGCGTACAGCGATCACACGAGACCGCTCAGTAGCGCAAGCGCACGATCTGTGCTAGACGAAGGAGAAGATCGCGCGCTAGGCGAAGGGGAAGATCGCACGAGATCGCCCTCAACACGCGAGGCGAAGAAGACCGTGAGCGATCGGCGCACGCTCACGCATACGGCGTACAAGGCGAGAAAGACCTAGAACGGAGACGCTAGGGCGGAGGCGCGGGCGAGGCTCGAAGGTGGAGGGGCTAGGGTTAGTGTTTTTGGTTAAAGAACTCTGGTCTAGGACCGTCGCTCTGATACGATGTTGGGAAAATAAGAAAGCTTGTTTATTCCATCAGCTTCCATGAAAGAACAAAGCACATCAAAGTGGACTGTCATTACACATGTGATCTCATCTAGAAGGGACTTATTTCCACCTCTCATGTTGCTTCAGGCGATTAGATTGCATATATGTTTACCAAAGCTCTCGCGAGGGGTCCTTTTCATTGTTGTTGTTCCAAGCTAAGAATGATAGACATATATGCTCCAGCATGAGGCGGAGTGTTGAGATATCTACACCTCTTTATCTTTATTTTGCAATTTCTTATTTCTTCTGGTTACTTTATGTAATATTACATTAGGGCTTTTCTCCTATATAAGAGAGCTCTAGGGCTATGACGAGTATCATCTTTTCATTCTATGCATTATTCCACACCCTTGGCTTCCCCGAAATCTTGGGCGATATGATGATAGCACGGAGACATGAAAATCCCCCAAACAAACCACACCACACCCAAATAAAGCTCTCTGACTTCCCAAAGCTATACCCAAAGGTTCCCACTAGGCGATGGGTCAATAGGTTCATAAACGCAGGAGAATAGTAAGCAGGCATCCTTTTGAATATCTCGGAGCAGAACGAGGATAACAAAAGTACTTTTAACTTCCTCCATCAAGCTGAAAACATCCTTCTTCCAAACAATAATCAAGCCATCAGCACTACCCAAAGCATATAGGGCTCTGAACTCTGGGATATGTTCGAAAAAAACGTGCCTCGAGGCGTACGAGGCATATGCCTCGAGGTGAGGCAGTCTGAAAACGCCCCAGAATGTCCGCCTCAGCAGGTCTGTGAGAGGCGACCGCCTTATCTGCTCGATGCGAAGGCGAGGCGGTCCTCAAGGTGTTTTTTATTTTCAAATTATTTTTTTATGTAAATCATTTGTCCTATTAGCAATTTCATATGTTTATAAAAGTCTAGTTGTTTATGATATAATTATACAAGACGAATGCTTAAATTTGGCCGCTTCCATGTTCATATTTACCATAAAACATGTCCAATTATGTCCAAAGCTCTTAAATTATACCCTTATACATATGAATCCGCAAATATAATAGAAAGCATTACCCGTAAACTTATTTTTAAGGAGTTGTCACATAATGAGCTATGTAATATACCAAGAAGGACAAACAAGATAGATTCAATGAAGTTTATGTAATATATCGAGAAGGACAAACAAAATAACATTCAACTGAGTTTATGTACTAGTCTCATACAAATAGATCCATAGATCCGAATAGAAATAAACCCTCAATAAAAAAATCGTGGGGGGAGAGCACCTGCTCCCCCCTAGACCCCCACCCCCGGTTTGCTGACCATACAACAAGGCCCCCTCTTGTCAGGGTATAGTATGGCAGGAGGGGGTGCATACGACGGATCTTAAACTTGTGTTAGATGGTTGGAATTCAGAGGAATATCAGCATATTCATTCTCTGATTGGATGGAAACTTAATAAAAAGGTATATGCAATTGTATATCTTTTTTTTCAATGTTCCTATATTTATAATTTCATCATATATTACAATGATATATATCATATGTTAGTCAGAATATATATAATTTCATTAGTATATATTTTATTGTAGTTTTTATATGTATTTATCCCCGTAAACTGAGGCTTACGCCTCGACCGCCTCGAGGTTATGCCTCGACTCGATTCCAGGGAAACCGCCTCATTCCGTTAGTTTTTTCAAACCATGCTCTGAGATGCTAGTGGTTTCCTACGGCGATGTAGGATCCTTTTTCTTCTTTTTCTTCGATTTCTTCTGCATTGTGGACTTCAAACGTTCCTTGGATGAGGGATGCCCTAATAACAACAACTGGAGATGACGACAAGGGTTCGGAAACCTCCTGGACAGCAACTTCGGGTGGATGTAGCATCACAGATGGTAGAGTGGAGTCGACCATACGATGCTCAAGGTCCGAAAATCTGCAGCTAACTACCGTAAATTTGACTGAAATTCGAGTAATGTGGACATCAATTCTTTGTTGTAGGCTTCTTCAGCACGTCGTTTGTGTTCCGTTGAACGAGATTCTTTCGTTAGGTGTGCGCGAATATCTGTACGGATCGTCAGATCGTGAGAACGATCTATAGACCATGCCTCAATACCAAATGATGCAAATGGGAAAATTTGAACATTGAAAAACTTAAATTTGGCCGTGGAAAATATTTGGTGGAAGAAATCAGAGGGCGGAAGAGGAGAAAATCTCGCCGGATGCAAGGGATTTGGGGAAGAAGAACTACGGAGATTGCGTGGAGGGAGAATAGAGAAAAGAGAGATATAAGATAAATCTCACATTTTATAAACTCTGGAATTGAATGAATAAAACATTGGATTCCATCCCCTTTATATAGGAGGTGTGGGTTACAAAAACAGAAAGGGATAAAATCAAATAAAATAAAATCCTAATTTGCACTCTAAATATCTCTAACCGACTAACTGCTAAATATAACCGACTAACTAATTTGATTTGAGATCACATGTGATCCCTTTATTTAAAAAAATTGCAACAACTCAATTAACCAAAAATAAATAACTCTAAAAAAACAGACGAAAATTAAACCCTATTTATTTATTTTATGTTGCATCACAGGGGATGCATCGCCTTTGTCGAGCTCTCTTTCTCCTTTACTTCAGTCTATACCTTATGTTGCTTTTTCTGGTTCACTTTTTCGGCTCTCGTTCACCATCGTAAAGATTTATGGCATCACCGAAGGGATCGAAACCGTATTCGTAGGCCGACAGCTAGAGGTTTAAAGTTTAAACTTCCCAGCCTCTCAGATAGTGACTAAATCCGCAAGATCAAGCATTTAGAAGAACTGAGAAGGCGGTAATGAGTCTGATTCCATCAAATTGTACAACATTAAGATGCACGCCAATATAACCACTCATTTGATGCAAAATTGGAGAAAATTACAATGTTTTGGCATAAATAAGCATGGATCAATGTAGCATTTTTAATAGAGCATCATCCAAGGGCCAATAATGTAGAACTTAACTTCGCAGCATTATTTAAGTAAATAAAATGAGTTTAGGAGAATTTGTGTAGGTTGAATATTTTAGGGGGCACCTATGTAAAAATTAATGATATTAATAGTTGTCGTTAAAAATATAAAATAATATGTAGAACTCATAATAGAGAAAATGCTAAAAGAATATGCATAAGATATTAAGAAAAGTACAAAATAGACACTTCGTACATTAAAAATTACCTCGGGGACTCCATTTAACACAAAGAGCTGCTCGATTCAGCCTAAGTATGACAAGTGTTGGTACCCATTCCGACGTCTCTAAGTTCCAAACATACCTAGAGAATAAATAAGAATAGTTTTTTTCTGAAAAATAATGGCATGAATACAACCATGTTCAAGCTCTGAGGGAGGGAATGGTTAATTAACGCAAGAGGAAGGATAAATTGCTTACGAATCTCGGTCATGCGAAGCAGTAACAATTTTGTTCGATTCGATGCTCCAATCGATAGCAGATATAAGCTGATCATGCTGCATGTATGTGGAAAGGATGGTGGGAAATAAATAGTCCAGTAAATGTCAAAATATAGATATTAGCACAGTACTAGACAAATGCGAAAGTCCTACCAGTCTGTATGTAACCGTCAGCACAACTAATACAAGAAAAAAATGGCGGTCATCAACTGCAGTTACATTTGTTAAATATTTACATGAGAGACCTTCGAGGAAATTTAATTAAAGTTTACATGGTTTTGACTTTAGGACCATTTACTGTCAACAAAAAAAATGAGGCAGCAATATTTAGGTCATCTGAGCAGGATAAAGATAGGAGATTCCTACGATAATTAAGGTTCCCATTAGTTTTTAACAAAATTTTGAAATACAATACAAAGTGGGACCAAAAAATCTGACATAGGGGAGAATATATACAAGTAATCTACAAGGGGAGCTTACAGATATTTGACAAGGCACGCCTAGATGGGTACACGAGAAAAAACTTGGATGAGCCCACATTTTCCCTTTCCAATGTCACCCTGGCCGACACATAAACCTAGATTTCTTTGGAATATGGGATTTTCCCAAAGCATGTAACAGTGTTGATTACAGATTTATGTGGAATTCACTGCATAAAAGGGGATTTCTAAAAGAGCAAATTCCATGGATGAAGAGGTGCATGACCACTATGTTCTACCTTACTCTGGTTAATGGTCATCCTAGAGGGGATATTCATTCTAGCTGCAAAGGGGTGTGAAGCGGGGTCTTTCTTCGACATCGCTACTTTTCATCATGATGTTGGAAGCTCTGGTTGTCTCTACGACACAGGCAATTCAACTGTCTCAATGTTGGAAGCCATGTGTTTGTTGGCTTTGGTTGAAGTTTGTACGGGAGATTTGAGTTTGCGGATCAATCGTGATAAGTCTGTTATTATGCCTTTTAGTTTCCCCGGAGAAGATGCTAAGGAGTGTTCTTATCTGTTGGGAACACCTCAACGAGGTTTCCCCTTACACTATTCGGATTGCCTTTAACTACTGGTAAACGTCGGATCTTTGACCGGGGTCCCCTTTTTAAGAAGATAGAGCAAAAGGTAACAGGATGGGAGGCAAGGTGTTTGTTGGGAAAAATGAATGGCTTACTTTATTCCATAAGCCCTAGGCTCTCTTATATAGGAGAGTAGCCTATGGGTAAATTACATAAAGAAGACAACTGAAACATAAAATAAAATAAGAGAAGAGGTACTCTATATGCGTCAACACTCACCCTCAAGATGGAGCATAGATATCAATCATGCTCAGCTTGGACGCACACTTCTGGAATGGGCCTCGAAGTAATGCCTTGGTGAAAATATCAGCAGTCTGATTCTCTGATGTGACGTGAGATGTAGCAATGAACTCCTTTTGAATCATGTCACGTATGTAGTGACAGTCAACCTCAATATGCGTGGTCCTCTCATGAAAGGCTGGGTTGTTTGCAATGAACAAGGCGGCCTGATTGTCACATTCCAACATCATAGGAAGTGGAATATCAAGACATAGATCTGTAAGTAAAGATTTCACCCACATCATTTCTGTGCTAGCTTGGGCCATAGCCCTGTATTCGGATTCAGCACTAGATCTAGCTACCACTGTCTGTTTCTTGCTCCTCCATGAGACTAGGGCATCTCCAACATAAACTGCAAATCCTGAGGTGGACTTCCTGTCCTTGGGGCATCTTGCATAGTCTGCATCAGCGCATGCTGTAATAGCGATCTCCTTTCCCTTCTTAAATAGCAGGCATGCACCTGGAGATGATTTTAGATATCTCAGAATCATGTGTATTGCATCCATATGGACCTAACGTGGTTGCTCCATGAACTGGCTCACACGACTCATTGCAAATGATATATCAGGTCTAGTGATCGTGACATACAGTAATTTGCCTACCAGTTCTCTGTACCTTCTCTTGTCCACCTCTTCTGCGTCATCATCATAGAGCTTCATGCTGGGATCCATTGGTGTCGTAGCAGGTCGACACCCTAGCATACCTGTCTCACTTAATAGATCTGTAACATATTTTCTCTGCGACATTACTAATCCATATGAATTTCTAGCAAACTCCAGCCCCAGAAAATATCTAAGGACTCCCAAGTCCTTGGTAACAAACTCGGTTCCCAGCCTTTCTTTTGCCTGCTTAATGCCCTGCTCATCATCTCCTGTAATCAAGATATCATCAACATAAACCATGATTACAATGATACCTCTAGTCGTCTTCTGCACAAACAAGGAATGATCAGCATTGGAACGTTTATATCCTTGTTTCTCAAAAAGATCTGAAAGCTTCTGAAACCACGCTCTGGGGCTCTGCTTAAGGCCATAGATGGCCTTATGTAACCTGCATACCTTGGAACACTCCCCCTCAACAACAAACCCAGTGGCTGTTGCATATAGACTTCTTGCAGTTCGCCATATAGGAATGCATTCTTCACGTCCAGCTGATAAAGCGACCAGTCTCTAGCAACTGCAACTGATAACAGGATCCGCAGAGTGGAATGACGCGCCACAGGCGAGAATGTGTCAAGGTAATCCACCCCGTATGTCTGTGTGAAGCCACGTGCAACAAGGCGTGCCTTGTACCTGTCAATAGAGCCATCTGCATTGTGCTTCACTGTAAACACCCACTTGCAGCTTACCGAGCTGACATCTGGAGGTATAGGAAACAAGCTCCAAGTGCCTCTTGACCGAAGTGCCGTCATTTCTTCTTCCATTGCTAGCCGCCATCTAGCATCCTGCAAAGCATCATGATGATTCCGTGGAATGTCTGTAGCTGAAAGTGCCAATGCAAATGTCCTGAAGTCTCCAGATAGCCTCTCAAAAGACACGGCTGCTGATAATGGATATTTGGCACAGCTTCTCTTCGGCTTCCGCAGAGCAATTGGAACATCCAAATCATCTGTATTCTCATCATGCTCCTGCAATACATCCTGCTGAGAAATGTCGTCAGATCCATCAACATTAATATTTTCATTACATACCATAGGCGAGCTAGTTGACGTGTCAGAACCATGAGCTGGAGGAGGCCTGCGGGTGTAATGGAATGGTAGTGGTGAGACTAGCGGTGGCGGTGGTGGTGGCGGTGGTGGTGGTTGTGGCGGTAGTGGTGGTGCTATCTGAGGTGGTGGTGTCATGAATATGGCATCAGGAGGTATAGGTGGTAGCTGCATATCTCCTGATGCTGAAAAGTACATAACAGATTCAAAAAATGTAACATCTGCACTGATCATATACCGCCGACGCACTGGATCAAAACACTTGTACCCCTTTTGAGTTCTGGAGTACCCAACAAAGACACACTTGACAGCCCTAGGAGAGAGCTTGTCAGTACCAGGCGACAACTGATGGACGAATGCGACTGACCCAAACACACGAGGAGTAAGAGCAAACAAACCCTTGGCAGGATAAATGAGTGAGAAAGGAATCTGTTCATTCAAGACAGACGAGGGCATACGGTTGATTAGGTAACATGCAGTAAGAACTGCATCACCCCAGTAGGAGTAGGGAGCATGACTCTGGATAAGAAGAGATCTTGTGACATCAAGAAGGTGACGGTGTTTTCTTTCAGCAATCCCATTCTGTTGAGATGTATGAGCACAAGAGGTTTGGTGAATAATCCATTTTGAGGAGTAGTAATTGGCCAAAATGTTGGTGCATAACTCTAAAGCATTATCACTTCTCACAAGTTTGACAGATGTGGAGAAAACATTTTGAATTTCATTAAGAAAATGGATAATAATATTTCTTGCTTCAGATTTATTTTTCATAAGAAACACCCATGACACTCTCGAGAAATGATCCACAAATACAATATAAAACCTGTGTCCCTGATGATCGGGAACATGACTCGGACCCCAGACATCTATATGAAACAACTCAAACTTGGAGTTACTACTCCGACCTGGACGACTGGGAAAGGACGACCTGTGATGCTTTCCCAACTGACATGCCTCACACTGGATAGGTGTGTGAGAGAGACCATAGGGTAGAACCCGACGCAACTTCTTAAGCGGTAAATGACCAAAACGCAGATGCCATAGGAGAGGAGATACTTGTCCAGCAGGAGAGGATGTGGTTCCGGCAAAGGGGGTCTGATTCAGACGGTAAAGGCCTCCTTGCTCATAGCCACGACCAATCACGTTGCCCGTACGGATGTCCTGAAAAATCAAAGAAGATGGATCAAAAATAGCTCGACAATGTAGATCCTTCGTAATCTGACTAATTGACAACAGATTCATAGAAAAATCAGGTGCATGTAGGACATTCTTGAGCTGCATAGAAGATGTCAATGTAATCTCCCCCTGACCAGTGATGGGGGAATGTGTGCCATTAGCAATCACTACTGTCCGTCCTGGAGGGATCTGAGTGTATCATGTAAGTAGACTCTGGTCGCCACATAGATGATGTGTAGCGTCCGAGTCCATGATCCATGGCAGTGTATCAGATCTACTACTGTGGAGTGCAAGTGTACTACATGAAGTACTAGTAGATGCAGAGGCAGAAGCAGCAGCATCAGTATGACTCTCTGTAGTCGGTGCTGGACCAGATGGTGGGATAATGCCCCTCAGACGGGCAACTAAATCATCGAACTGTTGATCCAAGGTAGCAGCAGATGGGGGCTCTATCTGCTCAGCAGCTCGTGCGGATGCAGGAAATCCGTGCTTTGAATAGCATGTATCTTCATTGTGTCCAACACGGTGACAGTAGGTGCATGTTGGCCTAGTGCGGCCACCCCACCCACGGGGTCCACGTCCACGGCCCTGGTGATGAAAAACGCGACCTCTGGTTGCTGCCATGGCTGAAGAATTCTGACTTGCAGCAGTTGAGGGAACTGTAATCCGACTCAGTCTATGGAAGGCTTCCTCTATTGGCGGAATTGTAGAGTCGGCCAAAATCTGCGATCGTGCTGCCTCGTATTCAGGATCAAGTGCAGCTAGGAACACGCCCACCATAGTAGCGTTCCTGTATGTCTTCTGCTGCTCTGGCGTGGCTGTCAAGGGCATGAAGCTATATAGCTTCTCAAACATCCCTCTCAGTGATGTATAGAGAGAATGTAGGGGGCGACCATTCTGCTTGATGGTGAAGATATCATGCTGGAGTTGCAGAATCTTTGTTTCGTTCTTCGCCTGGGAATATGTGGCCGCCAGAATGTCCCACATATCCTTCGTTGTGGGTTGATGGAGGATATCATTGGCAATCTCAATTGCCAACGTGCCAGATAGCAAGACTTTGGCGTATGCGTCATCAGCCTCCCAGGAGGCATAGGTTCCAGTCTTCTCAGCAGGCTCTGGTTCGGTAAGAATGTGCTTCTTACCCGTAGACTTCATCATGCTCATGAACTGCATTGCCCACAGTTCATAGTTGGTACCGTCCATCTTGACAATAGGCGCTGGACCACGGAATGCGCCAATAGATGGGATATCTGCCTTGCTCTCCGACATATTGAAAATTGAAGACTGGAACGATTGACAAACAATGTGTCTTGTCTACAATACCATAGATGGGGGTAGTTGCATGTGTAGACTTCAAGCAACTATCCCCATGAAGACCTTCGTGTTAAGCCCTACACGCACGCAGGAGTCACGCGCACGCAAGATACACAAGTGCATGCACTGGAGATGCGTGCACTGGCGCACAGGAGATGCGTGCACTGGCGCACAGGGGATGCGTGCACTGGATGCACAGGAGATGCGTGCACGCAAGATGCACAGGTGCGCTGGATGCACGCTACAACGCGCACGCGCGTAGGGGATGCGCAGGAGGCGCACCGGCGATGTACAGGCGATGCACTGGTGGTGCGCTAGAATGCGCAGGAGGCGCACAGGGGGTACGCAAGGATGCGCACAGGCGAGCGAAGCGCATGGGTGCGCACGGTGGAGGCGCACAACACGCGTGTGCGCAGGTGCACACAGAGAAGGCGGCGCCGATGGATCAACCAACTGGAGCTCGGGCGGCGCCGATGGGGCGAGAAGAAGAAGGAGGAGGGGGGGGCGGCGGGTGTGGTGGGCTTAGGGTTAGGGTTTCGAGAACTCCGGTCTAGGACCGTCGCTCTGATACCATGTTGGGAAAAATGAATGGCTTACTTTATTCCATAAGCCCTAGGCTCTCTTATATAGGAGAGTAGCCTATGGGTAAATTACATAAAGAAGACAACTGAAACATAAAATAAAATAAGAGAAGAGGTACTCTATATGCGTCAACAGTGTTTATCTTGTAGGGGGGAGGTTGATACTTCTAAGTCTGCCATCTACGTTGTACCGATCTTTTATCTGTCCATTCACAGATTGCATATTAGGGTTCCCAATAGGTCAGAGACTCTCATGAGAAAAATTTTTTAGGCTAGCTTTGGGCAGGTTGATAGAGAGAGAGAGAGATGTCTCAGGAGAGAGAGAAGTCTCGGGGGTTGTCAAGCCCCAGTGACCAGAGGGCCACCTTAAACAGGGAGAGTAGCAGGAAGGGTCAAAGGTCTGAGGGGAAAGCCTCCACCGACCCTTTGTTAGAGAAGCTCGCGGGGTCGGGACCTTCGAGCAACACCGAGAAGCGGCGAAATCAGCAAAGGCAGAAGAGCGATGTAGGAGAAGGATCGTGGTGTTTTCGATGTGGAGCCAGTGATCATCTATCTTCGACGTGTAGGGAAACGGCGCCGCTCTGCTTCCGATGTGGAGCTCCAGGTCATCTTCGACGGGAATGTGCGGCGAAGATCTCCTTGGGGTTGCAGAATCTTCAGCAGTAAAAGAAAGTACAAGCAAGGACAACACACTTGAAGAGGACCTACACGAGGATCGCTCGGAGGCAAACTTTGCTAGTCTCTTCAACCATCTCTTGGTGGGAGCAGACGAGGAGCAACCTCTGGAGGGAATCATGATTGGTGAAGGGGTGGAGGATGCCATGCTGTTAATTCAAAATGGGCTCTTGGCGACGAGGCTATAAGGTGCAGTGATTGACTCCATTCTCCTTCCGGGAGGACTTTTGTGCCTGAGGGGAGTTCTTCGAATGGTGCAAAGGAGATTTTGATGGGGGCGTTGGAGGCATGCATGCCCCTGGAATCGAGAGGATTGGTCAAGTGGAGAAGACCGAGATTCCTTGACAGAATCTTGGGAGGGGCGAAAACGTTATGGAAGCTGAAGGTCTTGGGAGTCCCATTGCGATGTCGGAAGGTGGAAATCCTCCGAGAGTCTTTGCACCGTGTAGGGGAGATTGTGGAGATCTGTAACTCGGGTTTGCACCCTGCTGACGAACCGAAGTTGGTTGTCTTGATGAGGGAAACTAAGTCGTCGATCCCGATGAGGGCGACGCTCTGTGTGGGGCGTAGACCCCTGGCACTATGGTTGGTGTCGTTGGAAGAGAAGCCCCACAGCGGTGGGATGACGTCGTCGCCGACGAAGAGGTCTTTTCCACCGGAGAAGCCCAAGCAACGCTTTTAATGGCGAGTTCATCGACAGCAGTGGGAATGTGGGGGGGAGGGGGGCAGCTCGAGGTTAGTGATGACCAACCCTAACATCTCTGGAATCCTAATGAATCTAGAATCTGAAAGGATTACCATGGATTCGGACCTGGTAGAAGATTATCAACTCGACTTCTGTGGTGCACAACACCGACCCGAGAGTTGTGCACCTGAGCAGTAAGGTGCTCCTTATAGGCCGTTTCGGTAACCCGATAAACCTAGTGATCCACAAAGATCAGAATGGTCGGGGCCTTCGCAATTACCCGATGGAGCCAGGGGGTACGGATGTGGGCTCTATCCACAACCATCAAGTGGATCACCTACTTGCTTCTCGCCCCAAATCAAAAGAGGCGAAACAAAAAGGCATTGTTGCTTGGAGGTGTGGCTCCAAAGCCTCGGATTTGGAAGAGTTCTTTGACCCTTTGGAGGGCCTTCTAGGACTCGAGAGTGATGGAGACACTTTGCTACCATCGCAGGTGCTCGAGACGGAGATGGACCGCTCGAGAATTGCATATCAGGAGGTGGGGTTCCAGCTGGGATCTGAGGGGACTTCTGAGTTGGTGAGTGTGTCCAAGATAGGATTGATGTCGAGCTCAAATGATCATATTCGATTGATAGGGCGGCAAAGACCTGCTGAAGATGTCCCTCCACACATGAAAGTGAGGGGAGGAGTTGACCGGACAAAGACAGAGAAAAGGTGGCAGAGGTTGAGTAGGACTTCATCCTCTCAAGAGGCGAGACCTCTGCTTAGAGGCTTCTCCCGGAAGCGTCGTAGGGTAGAGGGTCAGAGCTGGGAAACGATGAAACTAGAACGTGTACAAGAAGAGGAGCACAGATCGGTCAGCGGTGTGATGATGGTAGGGATGAAAAATCAGCTTCTGTGGTACAAGATGTTGTTGATACGGAGGAAGGGGGGACAAGGAAAGTCATTAGCCAGGTAATTGTGAAAAGCATGAAAGGCTCTCCTGAGAAGGCTGGTGAAACTGGGCCAGATGTGAGTTTTGAGCTAGATGTGGCTAGGGTTGTAGGCGTTCAGATGGTGAGGAGCATCCCCTTGGTTCACAGATGAGGCTGCTGACGTGGAACATGTGGGGGTTGGGCCAACCTGAGAAGAGATTGGCAATCAACTCCAAGATCGTGGAATGGAAGAATGATGTGGCATGTCTACAGGAAACAAAGATCGGTCCTTTTTTATTGAAGATCGGGTGAACCCCCATCGTGGGGGTCCCCACTTGTATTAAATTATATTAAAAAAAGAAAAGTTTACATTAACGCCGCGCCCATGAATTATAGAGCGCAGTACAATGAGCGACTACATTTTCTTCATAAAAACTCTAATTATTGAAAATCTTTTCATTTCGCCCATCAAGATGGCCCACAACACTACAAATGGTTTCGAATAATCTTCCGTGGAGCCGCTGCCCACCCGCCTAATAAAGGCCCAAAACTCAGGCAGACTCCCTGTTTCGAGCCAGGAATCCCTACGCACCTCCACACCTGGGCCGAACCCAGGCACCTCAGAAAAAGGTGGTCAGAGTCTTCCTCCATCTCCTCACATCTGTCACAACGAGTATCCGTTTGACCCAACAATCTACCTCTGCGCACCTTGTCCAATAAGCGACCCCTTCTCAGGCACCACAGAAAAACCTTGATTCTGTTTGGGATTTTTGCTGCCCGTAATATTTTGACGTCATCCATCAGCTCCCGTTCCTGCTCCTGCTCTCGCTTGTTGAACCCTTCGTAGGCTCTCTTCACAGTGAAATTCCTGTCCAGCCATTCAAAATGGTCTCTACCCGTGGATATTAAACTTCTCTGGGGTAGTGTCTCCTGTAATGCCAAGTACTCCTCTAAGCGCTGCTCTGAAAGATCCGTCGAGAACAACGGCGCCCAACTTCCCATTTCCACCGTCTGCGCTAGAGTAGACTCCTTCAAAGTCGCCGGAGCAATTAACCGATGGAATCTATCTTCAAACTTCTCCTCTCCCGTCCAATCATCCCTCCAAAATCGAAAGAGATTGCCATCCCCTACTTTTGGACGAACCTTAGTGACAAGTTGCGGCAAAACCACACGGATACCAACCCAAAGGGGGAATTCAAAGCGAACCCGATTCACCTTGAACTGGCTCGTTACCCCATAGATCTTCCTCAATTATCTAACAGCAAGGGAAGTTGAAGGCCCCCAAATGTCGATGATCCACTTCGAGATGAGCGCCTTATTCATACTCTCCACATCACGAATTCCCAACCCTCCGTCCTCACGGTTCCTTGTCATCTCCTCCCAGCTAACCAAATGCATACCGAGTCTCTGCTGCCTCCCATCCGACCAGAAGAACCTCCTCATTAGGGACTCGATCTTCCTTCTAACCCTCGCCGGCATCCACCTGGTGGAGAAGAAAACGATAGGTATCGTTGAGAGCACATGCTTCAATAGAATGAGCTTTCCCCCTATGGACAAGATAACCAATTTCCAGCCCGCCAATTTACGCTCCATCTGCCTATGACGTCATCCCAGTCCACCGTCTTCAGCCTTCCCACTACCAGAGGCAAACCCAAGTAGCGAATTGGAAGGTTCCCCTGGGGGCATCCCATAGCCATAGCCACGTCGTTCCGCTCATCCTCGCTCATCCTGAACGATATCACCACGGACTTGCTCTTGTTAATCTCCAAACCCGCCATGCCACCAAATATCTCGACTAGCTGAACCGCATTCGAATTTTGCTCCTCTGTACTCCCCAGAAAGAGAACGGTGTCAGCCGCGTACTGCAGGATAGGGATGGAGATATCCTCGCTACGATAACCTTCGCACCACCCCGCCTCCACCGCCTGCCTAAACAGAACTTTCAAGGGGTCCGCAATCAAGACAAATAGCATCGGGGCCAACGGGCACCCCTGTCTCACCCCCCTCTGCGGCTAGAAGCACCCCTCTCAGGTTTGCCATTCACCAGAACCGAGTAAGAGGAGGTGGTGACACACCTCTTCATCCCGTCAATCCACAGCTCTGGGAATCCTCTTCTGTGCAGAGATACCTAGAGGAACCTCAAATTCACCGAGTCATAAGCCTTCGCAAAGTCGATCTACCAAAGCGCTCCCCTCGTCCCAGACCTCTTCCAATCCATACAAATCTTGGACGCCGTAACAAACCTATCAGCCATATGCCTCCCCGGGATAAAAGCCGACTGTCCATCCATCACCATCGAGCCCAAGACAAACTTGAGCATGTTAGCAAGGAGCTTGGCCACAATAAGATAAATGGCGTTAGAGAGCGCGATGGGCCTATAATCATCAACACTCGTAGGGGTGTCCTTCTTCACAACAAGAAGAGCAAGGCGCGGTTGATCATTTCAAAACACATGTTCCCCATACTAAATTCATTGATAATCTCCATAAGTTCCAAGTTCAGAAGATCCCAGAATTCTCTGTAGAAAAGCACCGGGAAGCCATCCGGGCCCGGGGCCCTGTCACCATTTAAGCCCCAAACCGCCCGCTTCACCTCCTCCTCCAAGAAAGGAGTTATCAAGGTACCCGCCTGTGCTTCCGAAAGGGACCCCACGCCTCTTCCCAGCCACTCCCCGCTTTCCTCTGAGTAGCTTCCGCGAAATGATCCCTCAATGCTTTCCCCAACGCAGCCTCCCCTATCACCCGAACTCCCCCCACCTCCAACTCCTGCAAGAAGTTTCTTCGTCGTCACCCAGAGGCCATGGTGTGAAAGAACCTCGTGTTGGTGTCACCTTTCTTAGCCATCGTTGCCTAGATTTTTGACGTCATTCCATCTCTTCCTTCTTATCTTCGAGGAGCAGCTCCTCCATACAAGCAAGCCTCACTGCCAACTCCTCCAGAGTGAGCCCCTATTTTCGTCCAGTGAATCCAATCCGGTTATCTCCGCATGTATCTCCACTCTCTTAGCTCTTCTTCTTGCCCTAACCTCCCTGCCAAAGGAAGAGAGGAAGGATCTCAAATTTCGTAGCTTCATTGCAAATCTAGACACCGTGGTGCCTTCCGTCGTGACCCTCCTCCATTGTTCCGCAACCATTTCCCTGAACTCCTCTTCAAGAAGCCAATTTTTCTCAAATCTGAAGAACCTACCCCTCTCGCCCTCCCCTGAAGACTATAGGATCGAGGTATGATCAGATTGAGCTCGCCGAAGGGCCCAAGCCCGCGAGAGGGGGAACATATCCACGGCCATCTGCGATAGGAGGACCCTATCCAACCTCGGTCTGGCCCTCGCATTGTGCCAAGTGAACTTGCAGCCAACATCATCAAAGATAGAAAGTCCCAAGCTGTGCGCCACTCGACGAAAGACCTCAGAGCCCGGGTCTCTGCCCCCCAACCCCTGGGGCCGATCCTCCACCATCAATGTTACATTAAGATCCCCTCCAATGATCCACGCCCACCCGCGTTCTCGGTACCCAGTTGCTCGAGTTCCCCCGCCAGATTCTCTCCGTCCCCACCAGTCGGCCCGTAAACATTCGTGATCCGGATAGTTTCCCATTTTTGCGCCTCCTAAGCGACATCGATAGACAGTGTCGCAATCTGGAATCTCCCAAGAGATCAAAGTAGTCATTCTTCCAAGCAATCAGCAGGCCACCTGCTGCCCCCCTGGCAGGCAACTGCACCAAAGCAAACTGGTTGCCCCATTCAGATCTCTCAAGGCATTGTCCCTTCCGTCAACAAGCTTGGTTTCCTAGAGAAGGAAAATATCCGCCCCAGCGTCCAGAATGAGGTTCTTTACGTTCATCCGCTTCTCTGGCTGACCCAGCCCTTTGACGTTCCAAGATAGTATCTTTATCGGCATAAATCACTTGTTGTCTTCTTCGGTGGAACCAGCCCCAGACGTTCCGCCACCGCCCTGTCGAGGATACGGAACCGATTTGAGGTAACCAGTACCGTCCTCTCATACGAAGACCTACATTGCTCGGGGTCAACTTTCACTTCCCCCGCTGCGCTCCCCGCCAGAACCATTCTCCTCTCACGCCTGCAGTTTGCTCGTCACGCATCCGAATCTGGGAGGACCCCCCTCCACCACCTCAACCGCCGCAGAGGTCGTTCGAGGTGCCCTTGAGTGCAACGCGTCATCAGAGACAACAGCCATAATCGGCTCTCCATCCGCAACCCCCCATTGTCACTTAACGGCGTAGTTAGGGCGACCTGCTGCATCTGAGCCCCTTCTCAGCCGGTTCCCAGATATGGCGTCGCCGAGACCAGCTCCTCTCCCATCAACGATTGTCTGCCCTCGTCCGAAGGGGGGACCTCCTCGGTGTGGCTTCCTGGATTGCACTGGAACTCATCCCCCATCTGGGCGGAATCCTGAGCAGATATAGATGCTTCCCTTCCCTCCTCCCCGTGATGCCGAGCCCGATCAATGCTGGAGATAGGAACATGCGAGCTCTGCACAACTCCCTCCCCCGACGGTCTCCTTCACGAAGCCGGTGCACCCACCCAGACGGGTTCGTTTAGCGGACGCGCCCGCGTATGGGCCAGCCTAGTTCTGGGCGAGATCCGCGAGACAGCCCGAGCCACCTCGACTCCCCTATCGGGCAAACCCGACAACTTCTCACCACCGAACTCTGTCGGAGCGGCAGGAACGGGTTGACCCGACGACCCGTCAAACTCGAAGCGCTCCTAGAAGGTGGCCCCACATCTCAACAAACCTGGGACCCGAAGAAGCTCCTCAGCATGGAAACTCCTGAAGCGGATACACCGCGAGAACCGAGGGGACGTTTCTCCTTCCCGCGCTTTATTGACTTCCAACGATTCCTCTCCCCAATCCGCACACGCGATTCCAGGAGCCATCTCGTTGCCACCGACCCTCCAGCTTCCACCGGAGGTGCCTCCACCGCCACCTGCCCCAGAACCCTGAGGGCCCTCCCCTCCGAAGGCCGTCGATCACCATCAGCCCAGGGCACCCCTCCGCCTTCGACTCGCAGACCCCTCCCCGCTGCTCCACACCCCCAACCCGAACCGCGTCGGCCAGGTGAACAAGGACCTACCTCCCTCTAATAAAGGGCCGACTCGAGCCCAACTTCACTCCCGAGAGCTTTCTCACCCTAACCACAGGGTCCAACGGTTCTTCAGGGAGACATCCAGAGGTCACAACCTCCAACACCTCCGCCACCCCACGCAGCAGCTCCAAAAAATCTTCCAGCTCGCGTACACCGACCGGGAACCCCGATAGACGAATGTGGACCACCAACTTTGGCTGCCTCACACCGTCCGAGAGCCTCGGACTTCGCCATCTCAGCAGGGACCCTCCCTCCTCCGACCATCGCAGCAACTCCATGCACTCACACTAAGCAAGGCCCCTAGCCACGACCCGCCAGGGTGACAGTTGTACGTTATCTCCCTTGAAACGCGTCGCGGAGACCATACCGACGTCAGATGATCCCCAAAACGAGGCTTCTCCTGGGCCTCCTCCCTCTCCCACCAATGATGCGAACCACCCAAACCCCTGGAGGCCCCCCGGGTCAGAGGGCAATTGTGAGACCTGTGAGTGTGTCGATGACACCTGAAGCACCGGATTGGCTCCCTGCACTGCCTAGCCCAATGAGCCATGGAGCCACACCGGAAGCACTCCTTCCCGAAAGGGTTGGGGAAAGCGCGCGAAGAAAAATCCTTAGCTCCCCTGACCTTGCGTTGCCCGACCTTCCTCCCCCCCACCACCACCACCTCCTAGCCCCCCGCCTCGACCTCCTCGCCACCTTCACGACTCCTACAGACCCCCACCCCCCCAGGTCGAAACCTTCTCTACCAACCGGTCCCCCGCTTGCTGCTTCCAAATACCCTCACCCGCTCGGACCGCCCACCGCAAAACCTCGTGCCTCCTCCCTCGTCCTCGCATTCTCCCCTTAGCAGCATCAACAAAGATCGGTCTGTAGGATTCCGTGAGCTGGGGTTCAACTTCGGGACCCTATCTCATAGAATTTAAAGCGGTGTTAGCAAATGGGAGCTCTAGAGGAATTGTGGTGGCATGGAACGAGAGTTTATTCTAGAAGGTTGACGAGGTGATGATGGTCCATTCGATTATGATACTTCTTATTAGCAAGGTGGATCAATCCCGCCTCCTTATTTCTCCGGTATACGGCATTTCGGGATCATCATTAAATGTGGCTTTATGGGTTGAGATGAGGCTAATAAGGGAGAAATTCCCGGAGGCGGCATGGTTGGTAGGAGGTGACTTCAATGTCACACTCTATACGAAGGATAGGCCAGGTGGAAAGGGTGGCTAGGACCCTGGTTCTAATTTATTTGTAGAGATGGTGGAGGAACTGAATTTGGAGATTTTCGACATGTCGAACTGCAAATACACATGGAGGAACAATTCATCTAGGTCTTGGATTGATAGATTGCTTTTTTTCAAGTAAAGCTTCACAAATGTTTAACCTGGTGGTGGTTACTGCGCTCCTTAGATCGAGATCCAACCACACGTCATTGTACCCTGATACATGTTTTAGCTGTGGTTATTCATCTTACTTCGGATTTGTGAGAAGCTAGATGTTGGAGGAAGGCTTCCACGATCTAGTGGTCACGTTCTGGACAAGTCTTGAGGTGGAGGGGTCGGCCACAGCCAGGTTGGCGACGAAGTTAGTTGCTCTGTGATCCAGGCACCTTGACTACAGGAGGGTTGCTAGCAGCATTTATGAAAGTGGCATGTGCGGCCACATATGAGGCCGCATATGCCTAATCGGTCTCCTCAACGCACCGATTACACAAATCCCCCTTTATGCGCCATTTGCGCATACGCAGGCTGTGCGGCTGCATATGCGCTTCGTGTGGCCGCTTAAGGTCTAATTGGTCTTAAATTGTTTGAGAAAATACTTGCGATGGTTTTTTTAATATTGATGTCTGGTCTATTTGTTTTTATTTATTATTGAGGTCTCAATTTCAATTGCTTCCAATTTCAGATTCTTGATTTGTTTAGTTTGATCTGAATAGTTCTGAATTTCAACTTGTATTGTATAGCTTACTAGTTTGTTTACTTTTGTTTTGTACTTTCAATTAATTCTGAATTTCAATCTTTTTACTGTTGAGGTTTAAATTGTTTGTACAGAGGTTGAACTTAGTTTTATTTTATTTTTCTTTGATTTTGAATTTTAGTTGTAATATTTTGATTCTATATATTAAATCAGATATTTTTTTAGGCTCAAAAGAGAGATACTTACAGGGGGTAAGAGGGGAGGAAAAAGGGAAAAAGGGAGTAAAAATACAAGGTAAACAAACGGCAAACAAATGCCGTGACCCAACTAATTACACCAGTCAGATATAAATCTGTTAGCCACGATCGTCACGTTCTCCCTATAAAAACGTATCCCCGAGAAGATAGCCTCATTACGAGCACGCCAAATGGACCAAAGCCGTGCAATGGGGCCCAGCATTTCAAATCGATCCCTCGTCCTGTTGGACCACAGGATGTCGCAGAGGTCCTCAGTATTGCCCGCACGAGCCCAAGCAACGTCGTCCCATACCCGCGTGACCGACAGACATTGAAAGAAGAGGTGATCGGCCGTTTCTTCCACCTCCCCGCAGAGATGGCACCTGACGTTGGAGTGAGGAAGAAACTTGGCGCATCGGTCCCGGGTCATTAAACGCCGATGACGAAAGACCCATAAGAAAAAGGCGATCCGCGCCGGCAGGCGCAGCCCCCAGAAGAATGCGCAGTCGCGCACCAGTGGAGCGGCCAGAGCAGGGGAGGGAGAGAGCAGAGCCATGAACGCCTTGCGAGAGGAGAAGGCCCCATCCTTCCAAGCCCAATGGTACCGCAGAGCACCGGGGGAAGCCGAAGAGGAAAGAGCCTCCAGCAGCGAGGCTAATTCCATCGCGCGCTGATCCGATAGAACACCCGAGAATGAGGGGCACCAACAACCATTGATCCGATAATCCGCAACAGAGGCCAGCCGATTCAACGCCAGAGCAAACAACCTCGGAAAGCGCGCCTGAAAGGGACCTCCCCCCGACCAGTTGTCCAGCCAAAACTTGAGGACGGCACCCGAGCAAGCACCGGGGTGAACAACGAACGGTTACGCCTTAACGTATCAAACACACAGCGCCAGAAATGAGAGGAGTGGACCGGCCAAACCCCGCGCATAAAGCCGATCCAGTCGACGCCCAAAATCGCCCGCAGCACATTACAAAGAAAAGAGTCATCCTTGCCCCAGATCTTACTCACCCATTTCAGAAGTAAGGCCTCGTTGACGCGATCCAAGCTTCGGACGCCAAGACCGCCGGAGCTCTTATGCAAGGTCACCACATCCCAGGCGACCAGATGAACACCTCTACCGCTGCCGTCCGATCGACCCCATAAGAATCGCCGCATGCATTTCTCCAGGCGTACGCGAACTCCCACGGGCATTTTACGAACCGATAGGAAGTAAATCGGTATAGCAGAAAGGACGGATTTAAGAAGGACAAGGCGACCTCCCCGGGAAAGCAAGGCGGCCCTCCAGCCCGCCAGACGCGCCTCCATCTGCTCCAGGATACCCCGCCAATCATTAGAACGGGCCCGCCCAACCGAAAGAGGAACACCAAGGTATGGTAGAGGAAGCTCCCCAATCCGAGAGCCAAGCAATCGGCAGCACTCCTCCGCCTCTGACGTCGACAAACCGAAGGGCACCACGATACATTTAGCAGCGTTCGTCGACATCCCCGAAAGCTCACAGAAAATAGAGATAGTATGAGCCATCCCCGCCACCGCAACCGGACCCCCCTCAATGAAGCAGATCGTGTCGTCCGCGAACTGGATTAGAGGCACGCAAAGACCCCCCTTGCGGAATCCCGAAGTGAGACATGCGTCAATGACGTCGTGCACCATACGAGTCAAAACATCCGAGGCAAGAACGAAAAGGAGAGGCGCCAGGGGGCAGCCTTGACGCACCCCCCTGCGAGGCTGAAAAGAACCGCCGACCGGCCGGCCGTTGATAACCACGGAAAGCGAGACCGTGGAGATACATCTGCGCATCCAAGCAATCCAGAGATTCGGGAATCCCCGCCTACGCAATGCGGACCAGAGGAAGCGCCAATCAATAGAGTCGTACGCTTTTGCAAAGTCGATCTTCCAAAGAATCCCCTTCTTTTTCTCCCTCTTCCAATCAGCCACAATTTCCGATGCGACGAGAATGCAATCCGCAATATGTCTACCCTTAATGAACGCCCCTTGGACTGGCGAGATAAGGCCATCCAAGATCCGAGATAACCGGTCTGCCAAAGTTCTTGCCACAATAAGATAAATAGCATTGGATATTGCGATAGGCCGAAAGTCGTCAAAGCGAAGCGCTGGGGTCTTCTTTGGAATAAGCACAATGTTTGCCCGGTTGATACGATCGAAGCTGAGGTTGGCAGAACAGAATTCGGAGACCACCGCAAAGACGTCCCCCGAAACCACGTCCCAGAAGTCCCTGTAGAAAGCGACGGGAAAAACCGTCTGGACCCCGTGAAGAATCAAGATTGAGACCCCAGACAGCAGCCTTAATCTCCGCCAAGGAAATAGGGCGAGTAAGGAAAGCGGAATCCTCGTCCGAAATATGGGGGGCCCCCGTCCCGAGCCAACGCCACCGCCGACAAGGGAGAGCAGAAGAAGTACGTCTGAAATGGTCGGTGATGGCGTTTCCCATCTCCCAATCCCCCGTGAACACCTCATCATTGATGGAGATAGACCGAATAGAATTAATGCGTCTACGGTTGCTAGCCGCCCGATGGAAGAAAGCTGTGCTGGCGTCGCCTTCTTTAATCCATTTTTCCCTTGAGCGTTGACGCCATTCAATAGTTCTCTTCTTATCCTCCTCCTGGACCCGAGCGATTGCATAAGTGCGTTCCCGAAGCTCGTCCATAGTAAGCCCGCGCTCGTTCTCAGCGGAATCGAGATGCAAGATAAGATCCTCCGCCTCGACGTGAACAGCATGTCGCGTATGCCTGGTGGTAGCCTTGAAGTCAGCGAGGACCCGACGAAGGGAAGAAAGCTTCTGAGAAAGCTTAGATGCCGCCGAGCCCGAGACCGGGACCTGGGACCAATGGTTCATGACGATATCTTTAAAGTTTGGTTCCAATAGCCAACTTTTTTCGTAGCGAAAAAGCCCCCGAGGATTAATTCCATCACCAGCGTCCCATATAATAGGCGAATGATCCGAGAATGCACGGGGTCGCGAACCAACAGAACAAAGAGGGAATGAATCCATAGCCAAGCCATTAGCGAGAAAGCGGTCAATCCGGGAGCGAGTAGAGCTGTTCCGCCATGTGTATGATATGTCGTTCGGGACCAAGTTCACAAGCGCCAAATCATCAATTAAGTCCAAAAATTCTTGCGAGCCAGGATCGCGACCTCCCCGCCCGCGAGGTCGATCGGATGAGTGGATGGTCACATTGAAGTCACCCCCCACTATCCACGGAATCCCCGAGAAGGAATTAGCGGCTTCACGCAAGTCATCCCATAATTCCCGACGTAAAATATGGCAAGTTAGCGCGTATACGCATGAGACAACCAGGAGAGCAGCAGAGCTGACAGTTTCCAAAACGATCGAGAACACGTGACGACCAGCAAGCATAGATCTAAAAGTGAACGAGCGAGATCGCCACGTGACCAGTAATCCCCCTGCAGAGCCGACCGCGTTAATCGCACGGAAATGATCAAATGGACCGGCACCAAATGATCGCCACGTATAGTCATCAATAGCCGCGATTTTTGATTCTTGGATACAAGCAACGTCACAACCCCATTCAGAGAGACGGGAGCCCAGAGTCCGACGTTTGACCATGTCCCCAAGACCACGAACATTCCATGACAGCACCTTCATTAGGATAACCAAAGAAAAAGGCCCCAAAAAGAAAGAACCCTGTGCATTCACCAATCAGCAACATGATTGTCTTTGATGATTTTGATATTTAGTTGTACTCTTTTTAGCTCTACATGAAAGTCATTTTTCTTAGACTTATGTATCACATTTATTCATAAATTCGGTTCAGTTGTAGTCAATTTTGTAGATATTTCTTTATTTTTAAATAAAAAATATAAAACTACGTAGAACCGCATATACCCTGCATATGCCCCCGCATACCTCTTAATCGCTATTCAGTGACATGTTCTAACGCATACCGCTTTCTTTAACAGTGGCTACTAGGGCGGAGCGTGTCTTGAGGCGGACACGAGCCCAAGAAGAAATGGTGAGACTTGACTTAGCAGAGGATGCCAGGGAGCTTAATGATGCTGAGATTTTGAATCGTGGGTGCTGCAAAAGATCTTGGAAGAGGAAGATAGGAAGAAGGAAATTAAATGGGGACAAAGAACAAGACAAATGTGGGTGTTCGGTTCCCACGTTTGATGGTGTTGGCCTCCAACCAAGATGCTTCGGTGGCCGAGGTGTGGGATGGTCAAACCTTCTTCCCACATTTCAGGATTGAACTCTCGGATCAGAGAATGGATGAGTTGTTGGCGTTGCTTGAAGAGCTAGACAATATAGCGGAGCCCACCACTGGACGTGATTGCTGGTATTGGCGAGATGGTTTTTTTCTATTGGGAAGGCTTACAAAGCGCTGAAAGGGTGGTGGAGTATGAACTAGATGGGTGTGTGGTGGACTGCAGGAGGATTTGGAAATGAAAGGTTCCGATTAGAGTGAAGATCTTCTTGTAGATTTTTAGGAGGGGTAGACTCCTGACAGTAGTCCGGTTTGCGCGTTTTACTCAGAATGTCGATCCAATATGTGTGCGATGTCAGGAGGACGTGGAGGATGTGGATTATATGTTCTTCAAATATAGGTGTTCTGTGCAGGCCTAGAACCTATAAGGAAGCCGACAAGGATTTTCCAAGGTGCAGTTTTCTGGGAGGCCATTAGGGAGGGCTAGAAAGGCTTAGAAGAAGATAGGTCTGAATTTCTAGCTTTAGTCTGGGCAATTTCGATTGTCAGAAATGGTGCGGTGTTTCGTCAGGAGCATAAGTATGGTGAAAATGTGGTGGTGCACGCAACAATGCTGGTTGAGAGGTTGGAGCATGTAACTTCTTGTTTTATTTTAGCTTATTCTAGGCGTGTATGTTTTCAAGGTGATAAATGGTGAAGTTTTTAAGCACACAACTATACGGTGGAGGTCCTTTTTTCAAAAAAAAAAGCTTTATGCAGCACACCAAATGTGTGTTGTTGGTTGATTTTGGCTCAGTTTCGAGGTCCTTTAAGGAGGGATGTCTAGGAATGTTGATGCTTAATGAGAGTAATAAGATTCTACTTATGAAGTGGGTGCTTAGAATTTGGAGTGCTAGTGAGGATATTTTCATGAAGAATTAAAGAAATTTATGATTACGCTACTAGTTTGGAGATGACACATGTAGACGTGAGCTCGATGCCTACTTTCTAAAGAGGTATTTTCTTAGTCATCCCAGATATAATCCCTTCCTTGCAATCCATGACGGAGGATTAGTCGTTTTCATATTTTGGAAAGATAAATTGCATTGATGAGGGACCTTTGTGTGATTGGTTTCCAATGTTATTTGCTTTAAGCGGCTGATAAAGATGCATCAGTGGAGGCATGTTGATTTTCACATGGGGGTAATGGAGTCGGGTCCCCTATGTTTGCATCGATGTTCTCTTACTAGAGACTTCAAGGGTACCTTGAGATAATGGAGGAAATGGAATTTTATGATGGTCCTTTAACCAGTAAGGGGGATCACCACTGGGAGTGGTGTAATGTGAGCTCTTAGTGAAGAAGGCGTACATGCTTCTTGTTGTGATGATTCCTCATGGTGATACTCATCTTGCTAGAGACTGCAGATTGATTTAGAGAAACACGATTCCGTTGAAAGTCATGATTTAATACGGTTGCTTCGAAGGGCAAGGAGTATGACCAAAACCTTCCAAATGTGTTTTTTCCATGATGTTGGTGTCACATTTTTATTGAGTCATCACGGCTAGAGTGCGTAGAGTGCATGGGTCACATGTTCTTCAATTACAAGGCTGCATGAGAGGTTTCTAAGAGAACAAACTTGGTCCGGGTGGATACCTCAAATAATGAGAAGTTTTGGACGACCTTGGGCGCAACTAACTACCACTCTGTAAAGGAAAAGAGTTGGGCCCTTTGTGTGTGTGTTGGGGGGAGGGAGGGGATGGGATTATGGTTAACAAGGAACGGGATTGTTTTCTTGATGAGTATTTCTAAGTGGAAAATTTTGTAGCATGTATTGTATCATTTTTGGTCTTCTAAAACTAGTATCTTAAACTACATCTAAACGATTTCCAGGGACGTTTACCTAATACATTTTTAAAATATGTATAAATATGTTTGCCCATAAAGGGTATATGAGAAGCAGCACTTACATCCCCATTTTGCAGTACGCTGACAACATGGTTATGTTCATTGATGGGGACCCGAAGCATGCGAGACATGCCTCGTGTATTATGGATATCTTTAGGGAGGTCTCCGGCTTGAGATTGAACAGAGACAAGTCCAAGGTCATCCTGTTTGGTGTGACGCAGAAGGAGGCTCAGGAACTTTGTCGTGTCTTGCGTTGTCCGAGGGGATCTCTTTTGGCTACATATTTGGGGCTCTCTTTAGTTGTTGGGTGGTTGCGTGTGGCGGGTTGGAAGGTGGTTATTGACAGAGTGGAGAGCAAGGTGGCAGGTTGGGAGACAACGCTCTATAAGGGGGTAAAGTTGGTCCTCCTCAACCATGCTCTATCCGCTATACCGATTTTCTTGTTTCAAAAAGATTGATGCCTGTGCGGGTGCGGTAGAGGCTGGAGGAGACAATGAAGCGCTTCTTTTGGTCGGACGGCCAGCAAGAGGGTGGGGGAGTGCATCTGGTGGGATGGGACACGGTGATGATGACGAAGAGGGAGGGAGACCTTGGTGTCTGCAGTTTGGAACTCATGAATAAGGCACTGCTGGCGAAGTGAACCCTCAGGATCTGGGTGAAGTCCGATGACCTGGTTTGCAAGGTGATGCGGAGCATCTATGGGGTCCATAGTTCGTGGAAAGCAGAGGCATGCAAGTTGTCGTCATCACTTTGGAGGGGGATTTCTAGTGTCATGCCGGAGTTGGGTGTTCTCGTGAGACCGATGATGGGCGATGGGCACGGATTTGTCTTCTGGAAAGATGATTGGTTGGGGATGTGTCTTATCAGTGAGAAATACCCGTGTCTCTTCGCCATCGCGGGTGACAGGAATGCTGTGGTGCATCAGGATTGGTCGGCGGGATCTCGGTGCACAACCTTCGCTTCTGCTTTGTCGGACTAGAGGTGCAATGAGATTGTGGCCTTCTTGAGCGATCTGGCGGATGTTGATGGCCTCGGCGAGGACAGGGGCCATTTTGCTTGGAAGGAGGGGAGTTTTTCGGTAAAGAAGGCATGTCGATCATTTGCCAGAACGCGTGGGGCTATTCAGGAGGAGTCTACTTGGGACTACAGAATTATTTGGGCTAGTAGGGATCCTATACGGATTAAGGTTTTCATGTGGATGGCGAGATGAGGGGTTGCTTTCAAAGGAACGTATGGCAAGGTTGCTGGGTACTGGGGAGATCATATGCGATAGATGCAACCTTGAGCGGGAGGATTCCGAACATCTTTTTTTTTTTTGTTAGACGTCGGTTATGATATGGGAGAGGGTGATTAAGCCTCGGATTCACTCCGTGGACAGCGTGTCGTACTGGAGTTCAGTTAGAGCGGCTTGTGAAAGTTCTCAGGAGGACGCAGCTGGTCCTTTTGCCCTACTTTGGGCCATTTGGTGTGATAGAAATGAGAATATCTTTCAGGAGCATCCATTTCTCTGTGAGAGGGTTTTGGGGTACTACAGGGCATTGATGTCGTTATGGCATAGCATATAATTTCTAATTTCTAGTAAGACCTAGTTGTAATTTATCTTTACTCTGGAATTAGTTTAATAAAATTGCGGTAAGTTCCAATCTTGGGACTAGACCCTCGTTCTCCTCAAAAAAAAGTTTGCCAATAAAGATAGATGAGGGAAAGAGAGAATGCAAACGGAGATGGATGTGGATAATAGGTAAAAAGGGAGAGCAAAAGAGAACGAGACAAATCGAGCTTAGAAAGATTTTTTAGGACAAAAAATGAACATTCAAAGTGATGTGCACCCATCCAATTTCATTTATAAATTGTAAAGTAATAATTATAAATGACATAATTAAGAGCCTTGGCATGGTCCCTTACATTTTCCAAGTAGAGTTTAGAAAGATGAGTTTGCAAATTATACATTCCTTGACAATAAGGGAGCATACAGAGATTAAAGAGTCAAATGACCAAGTCAATAAAAGTTCAAAATGATGAATTTTTGAGCATCCATATGTTCTATATGTCTGCAAACAAACTCTAGTAAGGGCGAACCAGAGATTTGAGGGCTTGATGAGTAGTTTGCTTATTGAAAAAAGAGAAGGGTGTCCCTTTACAAAAGGGAGCATACAAAGATTGGAGTCTGGTGACTGAGTCAATAAAGTTTCAAATGATGAATTTTCGAGAATCCATGTGTTCTATATGTCAGCACACAATGTACTGGTGGGGGTGAACTAGAGATTAGAGGGCTTGATGAGGAGTTTTCTTATTGGAAAAAAAGAGGACGGAGCAAATCTTTGTAGGTGTTTACCCAAACTCGATGCATATATAGATATATAGTCTACCTTTGGAGATGATAGTGAGAGAGTTGCACTTGTGGATTGAGTGTATCGGTGATCAAGGCATCTTGGAGCGGGATAAGTACAGCTGTTGAGGCTGCGAAAGATGAAGAAACCCCTGCTTAGTGCTTATGAAGTGAAGGCTCTGACAATGACTTGTAGTGCAAGCTCTTCATAAGCACTTACCATGTCTCTATTAGGATTTATATTATACTTGGGAGTATGAGATCATCCCCACGTGTTGGAGTGGTGTTTATTATGTTCTTCCACGACGAGTTCATTTGTTTGGGTCGTATATTATATGATATGTCTTTTAGGGTTCGTTTGGTTGCAGGGTTGGGCAGGGTTGGGTTGGGTTGGGTACTATTCACAGAGGTACCCCCTCCTCACAGTTTACTATTCACCCAGCCCTATGAATAGTACCCAGCCCTGCCCAACCCTGCAATCAAACGAACCCTTAGATTCTGAAGGGATGATTGGATGGAGGAGAGTGCTTTTTACATTGATTCCCAAGGTTGCATGCTCTCATTGAGGATAGAATGCTCCAATATCAGCATGTACTATTGGTTTTGGACTTTCCAAGGATGTTCGTCTATGCATTTTCAAAAAAAAAATGTGTACAGAGACTTTGACTAATAATCAGAAGTTAGGGGAGATGAGAGAAAGTGGGGGATGCAAGAAGGGAATGGGGTGGAAGGAGAGAGAGTGAGTCAAATAGAGTTCAGAAATATGAGTTTGCACTTTATTCACCCCTTCGTGATAAAGGTGCATCCGAAATTGTTTTTTTTGTGGTGGTGGGGTTGGGGGGGTTGAGCCAAATGGAGTTTAACATGATGAGTTCTGCCTTCATTAGGAGATCCACTCGGTCTAGCTTTAGATAGGATTGCACTTGTGGATGGGTCGATCACCAAACCTCTTGATGAAATAAATAAAACATTGTCAAGGGTGGTCGGGTTGTGGGACTCCAATGAAGACTTGCAGTGCAGACTCCTCATAAGCATTTATGGTATCTCTACCAAGATTGATGTTATGGTTGGGAGTGTGAAGTCACCCCCTGTTTATCAGGGTTTTTTTCTATGGTATTCCATATTCAACTCCTCTATTTTATTTGATCCTCGGTTATGGAATGTCTTGTACTTTTGGAAAGATGACTAGATGGAGGTGTGCGCTCTTTAAGATTATTTCCCAGTGTTGTATACTGTGGTTGGAGATACAGATACTATATCAGTTTGGAGCGGTGTCTAGTCAACTACCTTCTCTACATTTTTGAACTGTGGTTTCCAAACTTTATAAGGTTGACAGAGTAGTTGTGCTCCATTGGTATCCCTTCCCTCACCCTTATTGATCATTTGGTGAGGGAGACGGGGAGTTCTCAATTTAGAAGGCATACAATTCACTTGTGCAACATACTCAAGGTGATGGTAATATTATTAGGAATTGCAGATTAATCAGAAATTTGAATGCTTCGTTGTAAGGAAGATCTCCGTGAACTCTTACAGATATCTTGCGTGATGATGAAGATATACAGATTTTGCCTCTTCTCTACCACATATGTCGCATAGGGCATACCCAATTTGTCAAGTGGAAAGGGAGGGCATTCCTCATTTAATTCTTCTTGTGTTGGACTGTTCAAGAGGTTTGGAGGGGGCGTTTGCAGTCTAGGTAGATAGATCTTGCAATAAACATTTTTTGAGGAGCTTTGTCGGTGTGGTTTCTAATCCAGGAAGGAAAGAGTGAAACCCTTTCTTTTATTGCTTTCCGTGCACATTGTGGCTAATCATGAATGCCTGGATTTTTTGTGACAAGCGGTTCTATGTAGAGAATGTTTATGCTCACAGAAAATTTCTTACGACTTCTTGCTTATGTATTATAATTCTATGTAATATATTTTATGAATGACCACCTACATAAGGTGCCCACCCAACGCTTCCAAATAGAAACTTCTTCATCAAATTTAGTGCCAATAATATTGGGGAAGATAATTCAAAGTAGCACTTAATTAGTCTTCACATGGGGATGACATATAAGAGTAAATGTGAGACTTCAAATACCCACAGGATTCTACAGGAAAACACCCATGAAAAGAATAGGGTACATAACGTATATATTTTCTGAAGAGGGTTAAGTAAAATTTACCATCAGGTTTCCCTAATAAAAAAGAAAAAATGCATCCATCTTTAAGTCTTTGCTATTATCCCATGTCACACCTATTGTGTTCGTTGTGTTGTGAAGAGTGTATAAAACCAAAAGAAATATGTAATATTGAAAGAAATTGTACTCGTACAAAAAGAAGAATGACAAAAAGAAGCGGGGTATCTTAATATGCTAAATTTCCTCTTGGAGGAGATAATGGGGGAAGCTAATCTAAATGTATATCACTGTTCACCAAACATAAGTAGGTAGATATCATACCTTTTGAAGTACATGTACTTTCTCCCATTTATCATCAGATAATTTGTAAATATGAACCTCATTATTGTTAGGACAAAATGCAATCACTACAAAAAACAAGGAAACTGTCAAAACACGGAACGGACCCACACATAGCTTATATAAAGATTATGCTACTTATCCACATGACAAACCAGAATGTGAGGAAATAGTACTTGCGTGAAATCACCCCTTCATTCAGAAAATAGCATGACAAGAACTTTAAAAAATATATATACAAAAAACATTTAGAAGTATATCTCATTATATCTATTCTTATTCAGCGGGCGTCTAGAAAAATGTTCAAAAGTACTTTTGACAAGAGCATCTAGGAATGAGATTTACCTTATATTGAGAATGTGATCGGATCACTGTCTCACTACTGGATATCTTGGGATGGGGACTTGTAAGCCTACTTCTGTAAAATTTTGCTACCCATGACAAGATTGATGAGATAATCCTTATCCTCTACTAATCATCCTTTGGATTTTCAAAAAAAAAACTTCAACTTGGGTGCAAGCATGATAAGAAAGTCTTTTGCTATCAATTTTATTGAGAAAAATAATGAGTTGCTCATCCATGATACTCTAGGGTTCTCTTATATTGATGAGAGACCCGTTGGGCAAATTACATAATGAATACCGGAAAGAATATAGAATACATAAAACAGACAAAAATAAGTAATCTCTGAACACTCCCCCTCAAGCTAAAGTATAGATATCAATCATGCTCAGCTTGGAACAGCATCTCTGGAACGGCCCTCTGCCTAGGGCCTTGGTGAGCACATCTGTTGTCGGATCTCTTGAACTAACATGAGAGATGGAGATGAATCCCTTCTGAGTCATGTCTCGAGTATAGTGGCAGTCTACCACGATATGCTTGGTCCTCTCATGAAAGGCTAGGTTGTTGGCAATGAAGAGAGCAGCATGGTTGTCGCATTGGAGGTGCATGGGAAGAGGCACCTCAACAGTTAGGTCAGTAAGAACGTATCTAAACCACATCATCTCTGTACTAGCATGTGCCATGGCCCTGTATCCCGATTCTGCACTGGATCTGGCAACCAATGTACGCTTCTTCCTCTTCCATGACTCCAAGTAACTCCCTATGAACACTGTAAAGCCAGGGGTAGACTTCCCGTCTTTGGAACACCCCACATAATCTGCATCTGCATAAGCTGTAATGGCAAAGGATGTATCTCTGTTGAATAGAAGACCAATGTCAGGTGAGGCCTTCAGGTACCTCAGAATCATATGGACTACATCCATATGTGCATGTCTAGGATGCTCCATGAACTGACTCACTTTGCCTACTACAAAGGATATACCTAGCCTGGTGATGGCCATATATATGAGCTTCCCAACGAGTTCCCTATACCTCATATTGTCTACCTCCTCAATGTCATCCTCATACAGATTCGTGCTCAGATCCATGGGAGTAGTGGCAGGCCTGTAACCTGCCATGCACATCTCAAAGAAAAGATCTGTAACGTACTTCCTCTGGGTCATCACAAGATCTCGCTAGTTCCCGACAAACTCCAGTCCAAGGAAGTAGCGTAGACTGCCCATGTCATTGGTTACAAATCGGTAACCTATTAAATATTAGCAACCTAAATTCCATGCTCATCATCCTCTATAATAATGATATTATCAACATAAACAAGTATGGCAACTATACCTCTTTGAGTCCTCTGAACAAACAGTGAATGATCAGCACTCGATCCCACGAACTCATAGTCCTCTTTGATTTAAGCTTCAAGTATAAATAAATAATGCTTGGACTTTTAGATTCGCAGTGAAAAATGGAGTATAGAAAACTCATCTAGAGACCATCTAATGAATTTAAAAAAATACTCCAATAATTTCTTTTAACCAGAAATAATAAGCGAAGGATTTTATTTACTATACTCTTTCATGTGTCCACTAATGGTCATAAAATGCACAATTTTAAAAACAAAATAAAAGATGGTCACTAGAAATATAGTGTAATCTATATTTTGTTGAGACAAAAAAATGAATTAGAATTATCGACTGAGAGGAGCAAAAGATCAACCTTACACAGCCTCCACTATGGAGTCCATATTCAACATTTATGCCAAAACTAGAACAACAACAAAGCCTTTTCCCACAATTAAGTAGGATCGACTACATGGATTTTTTTGCCTCCACTCAGATCTATTTTGGGTCATTCTCAGGCTTAAATCCAAATAACTAAGATCCCATCGGATAGTCTCATTCCAACACTTCTTAGGCCTTCCTCGCCCTCTCTTAAATGGCTAAACATCCAAAATCTCACATCTTCTAACCGGTGCATCAACCGACCTTTGTAAATGGCCAAACTATCTTAGGTGGTTTGCTCTCATCTTATCCTCTATAGGAGATACACCAACTTTCCCTCTGCTCGCATCATTCCAAATCTGATCTTTTCGTGTATGACCACACATCCACCTTAGCATTTTCATTTTTCTACAGTCATTCTCTGCACATGTATATGGTTCACGGGCCAACATTCTGATCCATAGAGCATAGCAGGTCTTACGGCTGATTTTTTTAAAGAAAAAGGACCTCCACTGTATAGGTGTGTACCCAAAAACTTCACCATTTATCACCTCAAAATATTACACGCTTAAAGTAGACTACAAGAAAATAAAAGCTACAAACACCAATTTTCAACAAGCGCCTTGGCATGCGCCACCACGTTTTCAACAAACATACGCTCTTATCGAAACACCGCACCATTTCTTGCAATCCACAATGCCCATATCATCACCACAAGTTCATATCTCTCATTTTCTTTGCCATTTCATCTCTCCCCAATGCCCAGAAGTTCGAAGCATTGTCCAACCGTGCCACATGACCCCCAAACATAGTTCCCGACCTCGACAGGACGTCTACATCTGAAGAACAGATGATCAACATACTCCGCCTCCTCCTGGCACCTATACCATGCCGACTCAGTGTTCAGAACGAAGCGAGCAAAACGGTCCCCAGTCAGGAGTCTGCCTCCTAAAAATCCACATGAAGACGTGTACTCGGTTTGGAACTTTCCAATTCCAAATCACCCTGCAGTTTGCCCCCGTACCCACCATGATCAAATGTCACCATTCCCTTCAAGGCTCTATAGGCCTTTCCCATCGAAAAAGTCCCGTCACGCTAGCACCAGTAATCCCTCCCATCAGTTGGTCCTTCCATGCTCTCCAGCTCCTCGACCATTGTCAATAGCTCTTCCAATCACTAATACGAAACATTAGATCTGAATTGAGGGAAGAAAGTAGAGCCATCACAAACCTTGCTCACCGTAGCCTCCTGATTTGATGCCAAAGCCCACATACATGGAAAGTGTATCCCCAAGGGTCCACCCTCACACCAATCATCTGTCCAGAACTTGAAGGTGAGGCAGTCTCCAAGTATCGGTCTCAAGAAAGATCGGATCTCCTAAGCCACGCCACAAATATCTCTCCAGAAATACGATGGCACTGGTTCAAGCTCCCAACAGGTGGGGAATGAGCATCTGAGCCCGTATATCTAACGAATGATCTTACAAACTAAATTGCCGCGGTCACCCCAGATACGAGCAATCCACTAGATTAGGAGAGCATTGTTCATCTCTTCCAAGCTTTGTATACCGAGACCACCATCATCCTTCGAGTTTGTGACCGACTTCCAATCCACTAGAGGGGAATCATTTGTCCGTCCAAAGGAGGACCAAAAAAATCTCCTCATGATGACCTTAATTCTCCTCCTCACTCCAACAAGCAGTAGCCTTGATGAAAGGAAGAAGATAGGAATCACGGATAACACCGATTTCAGCAAAACCAACCTCTCACCTCTTGATAAGCATTTTGATTTCCAACCTGCTAATCTCTGCTCCATCTTCTCAATCACCAGCAGCCAGTCCGCCAAATTCATCTTTCATGCCACCAGGGGTACGCGGCGTATGCCTAGGTAACGCATAAGTAAACTACCCCTCGGGGAGCTCAACCGTGCCTCGCAGCTGACAATCTCTTCCTCCTCTAGACCAAAGGAGAAAATTTCGACTCTATGTTAATTCACAACTCCGAAACAGATCCAAATAAGTCCAGGACCTTTGACACTCTCGTGCAACTCAAGGGACCTCCTTTTCTGAAAATGATCACATCATCCGCGTATTGCAGAATGGGGATCGACAACTTCTCCTTTAAGTAACCTCTGCAAAAGCCCTCCCTACCAACGCGATCAACCATAATCGACTATGCATCAGTAGCCAGAGCGAACAGGAGTGGTGCCAGGGGCACCCCTGACGCATGCCTCGGTGTGGTTGAAAAAATCCCCCCTGGGTTGGCAGTTCACAAGGACCGCGCACGATGAGGTCGTGATACATGTTTTCATCCAAGCAATCCATTATTGGGAAATATGCATCTGTGAAGAGCTGCTCAAATGAAGCACCAATCTACGCAGTCATATGCTTTGGAAAAAATACACCTTCCACAACACACCTTTTGATTTCCACATGCGCCAGTCCGCTACGATCTCAGAAGATAGGACCGCAATGTCCATGAGATGCATGTCTGGGAGGAAGGCACTTTGAACCGACGACACAATTCTGTTCAACAATCCCCTCAACCGATTAGCCAAGGTTTTCGCCAAGATCAAGTAACCTGTGTTCGATAAAGCAAAGGGTGTGTAGTCATCCACCATAGTGGCAACATCTTTCTTGGGAAGCAAGCAGAGAAAAGAAACCAAAGTTCCCCTCCACAAATCTCACCGCCACATCCATCACATCTTCAATGAGATCTCAGAACTCTTGGTAAAAGAATACCTGGAACCTGTCAGGACCAGGGCACCCATAGGGTTGAGCACAAACAGTGCCTCACGAACCTCTTGAACCCCAAATTGCATCATCAACTCCGTTGTGTCGGCATCTGAAATGTGGTTCACCCCCAAAATGAGCCACCTCGCACCATTGTGAGGAGTTTGCATATCCATACTTTGAAATGGTGTGTCACTGCCCTTGCAATCTCCGCCTTCCTCCAACTTCTAACCCCCCCCCACCTCGATCGAAAGTTCCTCCTTCTGCCATTCGTTGAGGTATGAAAGAGCATGGTGTTTGCATCGCCTTCTTTTAGCCACTTTTGCCTTGATCTTTACCTCCATTCATACTCCCTCTTTTTATCTTCGTTTTCTTTTTTTTTCGGACCATCCCGCGATTCAGAATCTTCTTGATTTCCAGCTCCCTCTCATCCTCCAACAAATCTAATCTCACCAACTCCTCCTGTGCATGGCTCCTCCTTAATCCCCTCTCTGCCTGAGTTCAGTAACCCTCTTGAAAATCCATTAGCCCTCGTCATGGCATAGTCAACCTCAAAGCCAACCTTATTATGGTTGAACCTTTCACCTCCAAATTCGTCCACAATGAAACAACCAAATCATGGAAGCCTTCTTCCATCATCCAGCAACATTCGAATCTGAAGTATGATGATGATTCGCTGCCACTCAGCATATCAAGACACAACAGAGTATGATCAAATCACGATCTAGGGAGTGAAGTAACAGAAATCAAGCTGAACATCTCCATGGCCTCGATCGATAGGAAAAATCTATCGATCGGCAATTGGGATAACGAGCTTCTCCGTGAATATTTATAGTTCGTCGCACCAAAGACCTACATACTAAGTTCCTCCATTGTTAGAAAATCGGAAGCGGAAGCGAAACATGGATAAAAATAAAGAACAATAAGAAGAACGTGGGATTTACGTGGAACCCTACTCCGTGAGGAGCGGGATGAAACCACGGGAGAAGCCCTCAAAGGGGCGGATATTCTATTGAACTTTTTCTCATCTGTTACAGGAGGCATGGTGCTCCTTATATAGCCTCCACAGGGTCTCCAAGTCCCACCACTGGACAATGTGGGACTAAACAACTGGATGAGGTAAATGGATCCTAGAGGTATCCATTTACCCATCTACAACTCAATAGGCGCACTACCAAATACTCCAACACTCCCCCTCAAGCTGGAGCATGCAATGCTCAGCTTGGACAAACAAAAAAAGACTCAACTCAGCGCTACAGGACACTACGGACAATATCAACCCAACGCGCACATTGCTGCAATCGAGGACGTTGCTTCTCATGCCGTGCAGGTGAGGAGGACGAGCGGGCTGGAGTGTGAGTCAACTGAAGACTCGGAATCTGACCATCGAGTCGGAAACTGCGCCTGAAGTCTCCTCGTCGGAGAACTGGGTCTCTCCATCTGGCTCAGAGAATGGTGCACTGCTCTGGTGTACCTATGATACCACGTGAAAACCCTTACCAACATGGCATAGGGAATGGTCCTCTACTCTGGAGTCCCTATGGCTCATATAAAAACTCTGGCCGATAAAACAAGAATAATGATAGGGACCACAAACAAATGATGGCAACATATGCTCATCTGAAAAAACCGCATCCATGTGCGTGTCTGAAACTAGAGACTCGGAGTCTGACGTCGAGTCTGGATAACTGAACTGTAGAGTCTGAACGAATGGCTGGTTAGGAAATCTGCATCTGAATCTAGAATCTCTGAAAAGACCTATGTCTCTATATATACTCCCCCTTTCTCCCATACTTGTCGGAAAATGAACATCGACAAAGTTGGAAGAAGACAAGATAGATGGGGAAAACAAAACATGAAACTTGCGGTTTTTCAATTTTTTTTTTAAGCCGTCCATTTTTTTTTACTTTTCTTAAAGCAGTTTTAACCCCTTTTTTATCGGCTTTTGCAAAAAAATTATTATTTTTTTATGCGTACGGCTTTTTCTTGTACGTGCCTTTAAAAAAATCATTTTTTTAAATAGTCGGCCCAATTGGGCCCAAAAACATGCAACAACCCGAGAGGGCTTTCTTTCTCTCTCCCCTCTTTTCTTCTTCTTCTTCTTTTTTTCTTTTTTTTTAACAACCCTTGACGGATGGGCTTCAGCAGCCCCTTGGGCTTTAATAACATTTTTTTTAATGGCAGGCCACTCTCATCCTCCTATTTTTTTGTACACGGCCTCATCCTCTCTTTTTTTTATACCCTTCGGCCCACTGGGCCCTTTCTCCCTTCAAATTTTTTTTTAAGTGACACATGGGCTTAGGGTTCCCAGTCGTGGGAACCCTCTTGTTTCTTTGCACCGCCCTCGAAGGGGGGTTTGGAGGGGAGTTGCGCTACCTATTTGAGATCCCCGCCTGGAGGTTGTACAGCTCGAGGAGGAGCAGCGTTGTGCGGGGATTGAATCACGGTCATCGGGGGTGCACCGCTTGGGCGATTGACGAGGAGACCCCGCCTGTAGATCACGCGACGCCTAGAGAGCGCCGCCAGAGGTTTCGCTGCGCCTGGGAAGCCTGATGGGGCGCGCAGGAAGGCCTGACGGGAGGCCTGATGTTGCGCCTGGAGGCCTGGGGGAGTGCACAGCGCCGCATGCGCCTGGACGAGCACACGTTACCGGCATATCGCTGGAGGCGTGCTTCTGAGAATAGGGTTCCGCGCTGTGCGAAGGAGTCTGGACTTCGCCGGGGCTTGGAGGCGTCGCCGCTTTGAGGAGAGGCGCCTGGGCTCTTGGGGTTCCGCCATGGAGGTGCCTGAAAAATCGCGCGCCTGCGGTTACTGCGCGAGGAGTCCTGCGCCTGATCTTGGGTTTCACGCGAGTAGGGGTTTCGCCTCCTGTGGGAAATGCTTGAAGGCCGTGGATGTTGTCTTCTTCCCCTGTGACGAAAGGCCACCAGGACACCTCCTAGAAGGTGCGATCGGATGAATGGTGGCTAGGGAAAATTTCAGGATTTCAGCAACCACAAAGAACAGCGTCGTCGTCGCGTGGATGAAGGAACAAGGAACAACAGAGAAGAGCGTCATGGTGGCAGAACATGGATTAAGATTAGGGTTCCATATGGGAACCCTAGAACTGAGATTATGAACTTGATAAAAATTCTTCTCGAATAATCTTCAAAAAAAATAACTAGCAAATCGATTCTCAAACCGATCACAAACTATAATCGAAGAACATGATGAGATCCTCGAGAATCGACCCGCTCTAATACCATGTTAGAAAATCGGAAGCGGAAGCGAAACATGGATAAAAATAAAGAACAATAAGAAGAACGCGGGATTTACGTGGAACCATACTCCGTGAGGAGCGGAATGAAACCACGGGAGAAGCCCTCAAAGGGGCGGATATTCTATTGAACTTTTTCTCATCTGTTACAGGAGGCATGGGGCTCCTTATACAGCCTCCACAGGGCCTCAAAGTCCCATCACTGGACAATGTGGGACTAAACAACTGGATGAGGTAAATGGATCCTGGAGGTATTCATTTACCCATCTACAACTCAATAGGCGCACTACCAAATACCCCAA